>JBAMJV010001466.1:0-185146 GCA_037951105.1 Echinarachnius parma
AGCATGTGATGTGTGAAACAGAAATAATTTCAAATTTCCATGTAAATTATGTGGAAGTTAATCTGATTTAAAGTATTTCCATAATTGTTTTTTTAATTTTTATTTCAGTTCAAGTGAGCTTCGCTATGCCGGAACCCATCTCGGAATCGTCGTCCTGATCAACCCATCCTCCGACCGACTGTCGCAGGAGCTCCCGAGGCCTGGCTAGGCGCACCCCTCCACCAACAAGCATGTGATTGTGTGAAACCAGAAATAATTTCAAATTCCATTGTAAATTATGTGGAAGTTAATCTGATTTAAAGGTATTTCCATAATTGTTTTTTAATTTTTATTACAGTTCAAGTGAGCTTCGGCTACGCCGGAACCCATCTCGGAATCGTCGTCCTGATCAACCCATCGTCCGACCGACTGTCGCAGGAGCTCCGGGGGCCTCTGCTAGCGCACCCCTCCACCAACAAGCATGTGGTGTACGGAGGACACTCCCTCGAGGAACCGGGGACTGGATACTCAGGACGATTCCTACCACCCTGCACGACATCGCAGAGGTCTTCAGCGAACCGGACGGTCGATGCCGCACTGCTCAAGGTACTTATTATAATTTGATATTGAATCTGCATTTTTGTATAGAGGAGTGCCATGTGTGTTGGCACCCTATTCAGAGGCATTTGATGATTATCCTTGTGTCATCTGGTACAGTTCAAACCCACACAATTACCTTGCGCACCATCTCAACTCCCTAGGGAGCGTACTAGCCCACTAGTTAAGTCTAAATCTGTTCAAAATTCTAGTCCATTGCCTCTCCGTGGTAAGTTTTGTTAAAAATAACTAGTCAAGAAGTAATTTGTTATGATTATCTTTGATAGCAAAGAAGGATTAAATGTTATGTTTCAAACAATATTTTAATTAATTGAGAACAATCCAATTCACATTTTAAAAAGTACTTGGTTATGAATCATAGATATGATACAATTCCTACGGTAAAGACATTTCTCAAATATGAAGAACCCCAGCATATATGCAGTATTGTATAACATGACAACCCCTTTTTGCAGAAATAGCAATTTATTTTTTGTTTTGTGGGCATTCATATTTTGATAACCCACATAGACGGATCGAAGTGAACGTGGTGTTTGTTCTATGACTCAATGCTTTAGAAACGAGAAAGTGCTTTTACATATCATAGCTTTACATTTGAGCTATGTTTGATTTGATGAGAATCAAATGTACACACTTGAGAGACACTCTCCTAACAGTATAAAGTTGTTCTTCCACAGTTTTTTTTTTCCAGACAGTAATGCACAGCTGATTAAAGTTGTTGAGATATTCATGGTCAGCCCAAACTGGTTCAGGGTGAGGGGGATAGGGGTTGGGTACCATTTAGGGGCAACATTTGCCTTATAGTATAGTAGTTTGCATTTCTTGTTACTCCAGCAATGGGGGGGGGGGGGTGGGGGGGGGGGGGAGGGAGAGGTTCCATGTTCGGTGAAACCTTTGCTTGCTAGTACGATTGTATTGTATTCTTTCTCCTCTTGCAAATGAGGGGATTGGGGGGCGGAGGTTCATGTAATCTGAGTAATCTGTGCGTGATAGTATTTCTTTCTCCTCTGCAATTAGGGGGCACAATATTTAACATAGATCAGGGCGTGACATTAGCACTTGCCTGATGGTCATGCACACCGCACAGTTGTGGGGGAATGAAGGGGGTGAGATATTATGACATACAGCGTAGTTTAAAATAGAAAATTATGTGTTCAGTCAATTATTGTTTTTAGGCCACCCTCCCCCCACCCCCCCCAAAAAAAAAAAAAAAAAAAAATTAAAAGAAAATCTAAGAAAATTAATTTTACTGTCTGTGTCATTAGCAAAAAGGGTTAGATTGGAGACCGGTTGTGAGCAGGTTGGAAAAGTTGCCCCCTGAAATTAAAAATTAATTCCTGCATTGGTTGTGAGATGAGGGATTGCATTTCTTGGCCATGATAGCTTCACCGCAGAGGAAAGTTCAAGTGCCCTTTGGCCCAGTAAAGTGGGACTTCACAGCCACTTGTTGAGCTAAGGTAACTGCTTCATACATTATGAGCCAAAACATGTAACACATTCTGACAGAGTATGTACGCAGTGTTCTATAATTATCCTTTTTCACATTGAGAACACACAAACAGTTCAATGTATCAGTCATGAGCTGAATAAGTTATCTCTTCCCAATTCCAAAGTTGACATAATGCAATCACATATGTATTAAAGTGATAACACACTTGGGCTTGTTCCCTATTGTTAACTCATCGCCTACAAGTACCTGTTGGGCACAGTATTGACTCTATGGGGATTGCAAAATCTAGTAGTGAACAGGTTAATTATTCAACATGCGCATTGGGCTCTTAACCCCTGCTCCTGGGCTGGACTTGTGCCGGGGTCTGTAAAGAATATATGTACATGTCTTACCTATATCAAACATTGGATTAACCTGTCACGGGGTGTGTTTAACAAAGATCCTAAGTTGAACTTAACTCTAAGTTGGACTTAACTATTATGGAAAGCCATGTGTAGCCTTAGAATACAGTATTATGCAAAAGCAAACAAGCAAGAATTTTAAACATTTCTTAAATGTTGCATCAAGAACATGAAATCTCCTTGATAATAGAAAATATTTTTTATTTGAATCAACATTTTATGCATTTGAAAAAGGACTTTAAGTCCAACTTAAGTTCAATTAAGGATCTTTGTGAAACACCCCCCAGGAGCCAGTAAAGACATAAAGATTCACAAGTACAAGTATACAATCAATTGATTGATCTTATGTTCGATTAATAATTGATCATACAGTGGATTAATTTATTGTACAATTGATTAATTATTTGTACAATTGATTAATTATTTGTAAAATTGATCAATTGATTGTACAATTCATTGATTTATTGTACAATTTATTGTGAGTATTTATGTCACAGGGCCGAGAACAGGTTTTATGGTTTCAAATATACTTGGGCAGGGGTCTACCTATCCATGGAAAATACCTCACATGATACCAAGGTGAAACAGCCTTCAATGGGTTAAAGGCATAGGCGTACCCGGGGGGTTTGGGGGTTCAAACCCCCCCCCCCCCCCCCTTTCCCAATGGTAGCTGGTCTCGAGACCACTTTTTAGCGGTCTCGACCATCATTAGCGATGGTCTTGGCCTCGAAAATTTGGAAGGAACCTGCTCTCGGCCTCGAAAATTGCGAAGAATCCTGGTCTCGGCCTTGAAAATGATGAAATTTCTTGGTCTTGGCTTCGACAATTTTCAACGGCCACCCCCGCTTTATCAACCAATGATCTTGGTCTCGGTTTCATTGAAAAAGAACACTGCTTTCCTGGTTAAAAAAGCGAAAATTTGCATCAGATTTTACAACGAATTACTGTATAACGTGTATGAGGCTCATGACCGTTCATTAACACTCTTGAGCTGAATGATTATCAATGATAGATATTGGGCCGTATGCATAAAAACAAGCAATTGCTTATAAGCAAATGCTTTAAGCACAAGCAAGAGCTTGTCAAGCAAAAGATCAAGTTCAAGCAATTGCTTAAATTCGTATGCACAAGCCTTTGCTTGTGCTCAAACCTTTTGCTTGCACTGCCAAGCAATTGCTTACGTGTTTGACAAAGGATCGTTACGGTTGTGCGAACATCGCACTGCATGGCAACAACGCTTCGTGCCCGACCTGGCAGCAGTATTTTTTATTACGCAAATAGGGGGGAAACGGCGCGGAGCATCAGGGGGGTTTCTGTGCAGATCGATGGACAAAAATTGGCGTAAAAATTCTAAAATACCAGGAATTTGATCACAACATAACCTCTGGAATATGGAGCTTGAAATCATCCTGAAACGGTACAAAAAATTGATCCTTAAACGCGAATGCCCTGAGTAAGCAAGAGCTCAAGCTGGTCTGGATGTGAAAAAACGCAAGCAATTGCTTATCAAGACAAGTAAAAGGTTTGTTTTATGCATACGGTTTTAAGCAATTGCTTGTTTGGTAAGCATTTGCTTACGAGCAGTAAGCAATTGCTTGTGCTTGTAAGCAAATGCTTTTGCTTGCAAGCAATTGCTTGTTTTTATGCATACCGATTCAAGCAAAAGGCTAGCACAAGCAATTGCTTGTTTTTATGCATACGGCCCATTGTCATACTAAATGGGCATTAAAACAAATCTAACCCTATTTTATTCTTCTCTCACCATAAGCAAAACAACATGGTAGAAGAGAAATGTGGAAGCTCCAAGTATTTTTCTGGAGTTAGACACTTTACTGGTTTCACTTTAACCTGTTCAAGGCAGGTCTTGGAAATAGCTGAGGCTTATGGAGGATGCATGTTCTATCAAATCAATTTTGCGAGTCTTGATTGGATTAAATGCGATGGTATCGTGAGTCACTCCCTCAATATTTAGAAAGAACGTGATCCACCCTCAATGCGGTTTTGTTCATCGCAGGTAAAAAAACAGTTCACAGATAACTGATGAAAGGTCACTTGCCCTTTGGCCCAACAAGATACAAAGTCACCTGTTAACAGGTGATGCGGACATGATGTTGCAATGAACCAGTCTAGTAGTGATTTTGTGATGTTTTGGTGGCCATTTTTGACATTTTTTTTGGTGCTAAATTGCCCTGATCTCTCAGGTACAGTATTTGTCTCAGGCTGTTTATCCCCCTCTAGACATTGTAAATTATCAGTATGTCGTTTGTTCACTTTCTGTCTCATTTGGTTACCTTGCAGACCTCTCTGGATGAACAATACTGCCGTAATCTGACAAAAGGAAGCAACTGACAATCGGTAGTTTGGATTTTTATGATGATATTAGTGCAGTTACTTCCTTTTGACCTATTAATTTCTCATAAATGGATTGTCAGGTGACTTTAATTTGTTCACCATTGTGTAGACCATATCTCAATTACCCCAAAACAAGTAAAAAAGACTATCCATATAATTGTCAGTTGCTTCTTTTTGTCAGATTAGGGCAGAATACTCTCTGTCTGTCTGGAAGCCACTGGCCTCCTAGCATCCGTCGGCAAGCAACCATTCAGCAAGGATTTGGATCTAGCAGTTAAAATTATCGATCTGTACCTCTAGTTTTATTTATTTACATAATCTCATCTGTGAGGATAATATGATTTTGTAATTTTCTTTCTCTTTTTAAAATTGTTTCTTTCTCTTTTCTAATTTTGTTTTCTTTTTGCAGGCATCGCAGGACAAGCAGTGCGCCCTCTGTCTGTCAGGATGTCACTGGTCCCCAACAACCGTAACCAAGCAACCATTTGATTGATCCATATTTTAGGCCATTAGGGTTTGTTCGTATACATTTCTGTCAGGATGATGTGATTTTGTCACTTACATTCATCTTTTGTGTTATTCTGCAGGTATCTCAAGACGAGCAGTGCACCCTCTGTCTATCAGGATGTCACTGGTCCCCGACAACCGTAACCAAGCAACCATTCAGCAAGGCTTTGAATCTATAGCAGTTATGAAATAATTGATCCATGTTACACGGTTTGTTTGTTTACATTTGTGTCATAATGATGCGACATAGACAGTTTCTTTTTTATTTATTTTTTATTTTTCAGGCATCTCAAGATGAGCAGTGCACCCTCTGTCTATCTGGGTGCCACTGGTCCCCGACAGCCGTAACCAAGCCACCATTCAGCAAGGCTTTGAATCTATAGCATTTATGAAATAATTGATCCATGTTTCACGGTTTGTTTGTTCACATTTGTGTCTTAATGATGTGACATTAACAGTTTCTTTTTTATTTATTTTTTATTTTGCAGGCATCTCAAGACGAGCAGTGCACCCTCTGTCTATCTGGATGTCACTGGTCCCCAACAGCCGTAACCAAGCAACCATTCAGCAACCATTCATAATGATGCGACATTGACAGTTTATTTTTTATTTCTTTTTTATTTTGCAGGCATCTCAAGACGAGCAGTGCACCCTCTGTCTATCTGGATGTCACTGGTCCCCGACAGCCGTAACCAAGCAACCATTCAGCAAGGCTCTGAATCTAGCCATCAACCCTCAGGTAAGTTGGACTTCATTCAATTCCAAACTGGTTATCATTTGTGCATGTCATATATGTAATTAAAGCAAAGCTAGAAATGTACCCCTTCAGTAGCCCGTTTCATAAAATGCTTGCAATTGTTGTAAGTGGCAAATTATTGTAACTATAGTAGGTTAGCAACCAATCAGCATTGAGCGTTGCAGCTGTTGCCATGGTAGTTACAATAATTGGACACTTACAACAATTGCAGAAGTTTTATGAAACGGGCCACGGGACTGGTCCCCAAAATACTCGGATTCGGGTCTATGGAAAATACAAGAATACATGTTATAGCAAATACAATCAGTCCTGAACGGGTTAACGTTGTTTTCCTTGTGGGCCCCGTCGGGCAAGTAAAAACATGATTTTTCACATTTTATTGGCCTGAAACCTGAATGTGGAAGCCCCAAACAAAGAAAATCAACAACATCAAATACTGGCAAGTAAATCTGGCTTTTAATGACTAATTTAGTGGCCGTATTGGCCTCGGGTCAGTGGGCCTGCGCTAATTTTGAGCATTGCATATATACATGTAGACATTTTAAAATCTAGTAGTGAACAGATAATAACATAGTAACACATGTAACAGGGATTTCTGTACAGGAGCAGAACAGGTGTGAATGTATTAGATCACTGCCAAAAAGTAAATAGCTTTTAGGGTGACTCAGCATACCAGTAGCTTTGAAAAACAAACTACGGCCTTATTTGGGTAGCAGGAGTTGTAGGCTGTTGTTATATTTTGTTTGATTTACATTGTAATTGATAACAAATTTTCCCAATATGTAGAAGCATTATAAATATTACTCCATGTTTCACTCAAGTTTTTTTCAACTCTCATGAAGGTAATGCATGAATATCATTATATATTGGTATTGGCCTATTTATTAATTGTATTCCTTTTCTTCTGTTCTTTATTGCAGGAGGAGAAGAATGACATGGATGGTGTGGCCCTCTTGCTGGACGCCATCAGGTCCAGGATTCACGTCCCTTCACCCTTTGAGACCCTGGAACCCCCGACCATGGGTGTGGGCATCAAGTGCAAGATCACCAAGCCAACGGTCCTCATCTTCCCTGCTGCGAAGGGAGACTGTGCCTTCTTTGCCGTCAGCGACTTCAGCCTGTTTGTGGGCGGAGGGTACAGCGTCAAGAGCTGCTTCTGGAAGTTTGCCAAGCACCTCCACCGGGTGGATGCCGTCATCCTACCCCACACCCGGCCGGACACCGTCATGGGCATCAACAGCCTCCTCAAGCGGAAGATTGCAGAGAAGCAGCTGGAGGCTCCGGAAGCAGGCATGGAGGATTATGAGGACTATCAGATCAAATGCAATTCACCTGAAGTTGGGGTGGTTTATCTCAACGCTCCGGAGGGCAAGGACACACCAAAGAGCCTTGTCCTGAAGACGGTCGGTCAGGGCAATGAGACTGTGAAACTGTTGAAGGAACTTTCCATCAAACCCATCGCCTGCACAGCCAATGCAGGCAAGGAGATCAAGCCAATCACACTGTACCTGAAGGTTGGCATTGGTAAGCTGGACATGTACATTCTGTCGCCCACCCAGGACTCTAAGGAGCTCAAAGACTTCCTTCAGCAGTGGAGTGCAGGGAAGGCCTTTGGCAAGGCCAAAACTGGAGTGAAAGTAAATGGGAAGGAGTCTGAAGTGTCGCTGCCGAATGCTTGTTCCATCTGCGCCCTTATGGTGTGGCAGCCTGCTAGTCCTCAAGAGAACATTGTCAGGGTACTCTTTCCAGGAAACGCTCCACAGAACAAAATCCTAGAGGGGCTAGATCGTGTCAAGCACCTTGAGTTCCTCAAGTATGTAGATGCTGTCCAGAGTGCTTCAGGGAAAATCACTGCGATGAAGAAAAAGGATGTCAGTGCACTGAAGAAGACCACCAGTAACAGTTCTGTCGTTAACGGTACCATGAACTCTAAAGTTTCCCAATCGTCACTACCAGCACAACAGGCAAATGCCTGCTCAGATGGAATCCACTGTAACACACCGCCACCATCTCCCACCGGGGTGTTACAAGGTGATGGTGTCTGCACCGATGGAAAACACTGCAACACACCGCCACCAGACAATGTATGCACCGATGGAATACACTGCAATACACCACCACCAAGCAATGTTTGCACCGATGGAATACACTGCAATACACCGCCACCAAGCAATGTATGCACCGATGGAATACACTGCAATACACCGCCACCAGATAATGTATGCACCGATGGAATACACTGTAACACACCACCACCAAGCAATGTTTGCACCGATGGAATACACTGCAATACACCGCCTCCAGACAATGTTTGCACCGATGGAAGGAACTGCAATACACCGCCACCAGACAATGTTTGCACTGATGGGAGAAACTGCAATACACCGCCACCAGACAATGTTTGCACCGATGGGAGAAACTGCAATACACCGCCACCAGACAATGTTTGCACCGATGGAAGAAACTGCAATACACCACCACCAGACAATATCTGCACCGATGGAATACACTGTAACACTCCTCCACCCGAAGAAGACGAACATCAGAGTGCTGATGCTCTAAACGCCAACAACATGAAATCAAACTTCTACATGGAGGGAGCAAAGAGTGAAAATGGACATGATAACAACGGGTGTTATGATGGCTTTAATTGTAATACTCCGCCCCCTGAAGAAGAGTGTGGTCAAAATGGTGTCAATGGTAGTGTTGAAGGTAGGGAGACAGGAGGAGCTCAAGAAAATGCTGCATTTGAGGTCTCAACTGACAATCAGTTGCCGGAAAGTCAACAAGGACTATGTAGCGATACAAACTTCATCCCCTCAAATGCAGCTCTCAAGCCTATTGATACAAGTTTCCACAGTGCCGATTCATCAGATAGGCTAGATTCTGGGGAGATAACGCCCGCAGACATGGTGGAGTATGGCATGGAGGAAGAGTCTGATGGTACCTCTTCTGGTCATGGTACATTTGGAAACACACCAGAGCATCCTGAGCCACCTAGTGATCCTTATGGTGCAGCAGCAGATGTCTTCAGTAGCAATGAAGTGCAAAGAAGTGCCTCACCAGAAATCCAGTCGGAGCAACCATCGTCGGGTGTAGAAATGGAAGACCTGTCCTCACCTGATGATCAGCATCCATGGGAGCCTAAAATTGAACTGTCCACTCCAGGTTCAGAGCAATCTGATCAACCTGTTGACCTTCTGAGTAGCTCTCCTGAAATACAGGTGACAGAGCCAGCAGCATTTAAGTCGGAGGCTCGAGATGAGTTTGTTGATGAGTTTGTCGTTCAGCAAACTGCCCTGGAAGCAGTTGGGGAGCTTGATGAATCTTCAGAGGAGATTTCTCAGGCCTCAGAAATTGAAGTCAAGCCTAGCATTCCTGAAGACAGCATCCCGGAAGATTTTGAAGAGGATGGAAAATTCGCTGCACCTAGCTATGTAGATGGCATAATCGCTGCAGCTATGGAAGAGGTAGCCAAAGGCGAAAGTACTCTTCCCGAGTCAGAAGTTGATGCTTATCAGGCTGAAGGTAGTGTGCTAGAACAAGAGCAAAGTCCAACGAAAGAGGCGAGTGAAGCAGAGGACCAAAGTGCAGCTCCAGAATCAGAGCAAGAAATGGAGTTAAATGAGAATTTTGCATCAGAACAAAATCCTGAAGCAGAAGCAGAGGCAGATCAACAAGTACTGGAGGAGGATGCAGTCCAACCCATTCCAACTTTGGATGAATTCAGTGCACCACCACCTGCTTTCGAGGAGACTCTCATGGAAGCATCGCCAACATCTCCTTTACCAGAAGCCGATGCTAATGAGATGAAAGGGGATATCCAAGAAGGGAATATCCAACCCATTCAAACTTCGGATGATTTCGGTGCACCACCACCTGCTTTCGAGGAGACTCTCATGGAAGAATCGCCAGTGTCTCCTTTACCAGAAGCCGATGCTAATGAGATGAAAGGGGATATTCAAGAAGGGAATATCCAACCCATTCAAACTTCTGATGATTTTGGTGCACCACCACCTGCTTTCGAGGAGACTCTCATGGAAGAATCGCCAGTGTCTCCTTTACCAGAAGCTGATGCTGATGAGATGAAAGGGGATATCCAAGAAGGGGATATCCAACCCATTCCAACTTTGGATGAATTCAGTGCACCACCACCTGCTTTCGAGGAGACGCTCATGGAAGCATCGCCAGTGTCTCCTTTACCAGAAGCCGATGCTAATGAGATGAAAGGGGATATCCAAGAAGTAGAGGTAACTGCTTCTCAAGATCATGATGAAGAAGTCATCAAGGAAACTCACCTGGATGAAGTGGTTGTTGAAACGGATCTTGATGAGGCAGCAGCAGGATACCAAGCGGGCATTGACAACTTTGGTTTCAGTCCTGAACAGGAGGTAGTCCAAGAAACAAATCTGGATGATCTGAAACCTGAAGATGTACAAGAAGAGGATGTCAAAGAAACTGACCTGGACGAGGCAGCATTTGATGAGCAGAAACACGAATCAGAAACAGCTGTTGCTCAAGAAAATGAATACGATGACACCATCATCAGAGAATCTGCTCAGGAAATCGTCCAGGGAGCAGTGGGAGCAGCAATAGAAGTCGTTGAGAGAAACCAATTAGAAGAAAGAGAAAACATGCAAGATGAACAAACGTCTGACAACCAGTTGATGGAGCAACATATTCCAGATGAACAAAGTAAGGATCTTCTAGGTTCACTGGAAGATGATAGAATCCCTAACATATATCTAGAAGAACATGGAGAATTCCAAAATGATGTTGATGCAGGAAGAGACGATGGTCAATTTGAAGGTGATGTTGATGCACAAGATGCCATTGATCAGAAAGACGATACAACATTATCAGATTCCCTAGACCAGCATATGACGGACTCTTTAGACCAACAAAATACATCAGATTCATTAGATGATATTCGAAATGAAGTTGCATCTGACATAGATATTCCACCTGTAGTTGAAGAGGAGATAGGCCTAGAATCAGAGGAGCAACAAGAATCTGCCCCTGATGTTCAGGTAGAAGCACTGCAGGATATGGAAAACACTTCACCTGTTGATGAGCCTGAAGGACAACTGGAGCCAGCTGCTTCTGATGTGGATGTTCCTCCTCATGTTGTTGAAGAGGAGATAGGTGTAAAAGTAGATGACCAGCAGGAATCTGTGCCTGAGAGCTCCTTTTCTATTCAGGCTGCTGCTGCGGCTCCAATTGACATCAATGTTCAGTTTGATCAAGGGCCACCAGAAAGTGACAACATCCCTGAGGTAGAACATGAAGTGACGCCAGAGGCTGCTGTTGAACCTGAAGTCCTCAGTGAGCCCTTGGTTCAGGTGGAAGCTTCGTTACCACTTGAAGCAGCTGCACCATCAGAAGAACAACATGTTGAACCAGAGCCTGATGCAGTACTACAAGAATCAGTGACAGCAGATGAGGCCCCTGCCAAAGATGATGAACCGTCGTCAATGCCTGTTGCTGTAGTAAGTGATGTTGTAGCTGTACTTCCACAAGAAGTGGTAGTTGCTGATAGCAAGGTGGCTGAAAAGGATACTCAACTATCAGTAAAAACAGCAACAACCACAAAATCAAAGGATAGTAAATCAAAGAAAGCTACTGATTCCAAGGGCAAGGCACAGGATCCCAAAAGCAAGACAGGAACCAAGAGTCTTGCTGCATCAAAGACAACTGAAAAGAAGGCTATAAAGACCCCATCCAGTACTCCAGCCAAGAAACCCGCAACTGACAAGAAACCTGTGCCTGACAAAAAGACAACTGAAAGAAAATCTCTCATCGAAAAGAAGGGAACTGAGAGGAAAACTTCCCCAGTAAAGAAGTGTACAAAGACAGGATCTCCACCATCCTCATCTTCATCTACGAGCAGAGGCATAGACAAGAAGCCACCAATACGTGGAGTCCCTCCTCCAGCATCAAAATCCACCAAAACTGATGCTGCTAAGAAAACCTCATCTGCACCAAGTACTGCCAAGTCATCAGTCTCTTCATTGACACCTAAGTCTACAGCCTCTTCAGCTTCTCAAAGTACTGCAAAAAAGTCTAGCTCAACCACAGGCACCCCAGCGAGCAGACCAGGAGCTCAGAAGGCAGAGAGACCTGCTTCATCAGGCAGACCAGCATCCTCTGGAAGACCTTCTACAGGAAGGCCAGCATCTGCAGGTCGGCCATCTACAGGCTCAAAGAAACCTGATGCCAAGCAAACAAAATCAGCCCCGTCATCCAGAGGGGATGCCAAGAGCAATGGAGCAAAGAAAGCAGGCAGCGCTTCAGCCAAGTCTGCCCAACCGGCCAAGGCTGCCAGCATCCCTGCCAGCGGACCTGCGGTCCATGTTGACCTGGCCTACGTTCCGAACCATGGCGGTGCTGAGAGCATCAACTCCGAGTTCTTCCGCAGGATACGCGCCAAGAACTACGTCATCAGCGCCAACGACCGGGCGCACAACCAGCCTGCGGTGGCCATGTTGGACGCCCTGCTGGAAGGGAAGCTGAAGTGGGAGGAAGCAGATGCTACAGTCACCGTCATCCCGACCTACGACTACTTGCCGCTGCGGGACTGGGAGCTCACCAAGCACGAAGACCTCTCCAAGGCCCACATTGAAATCTCGCAGCCTGCCTGTAGGAGCATCGTTCAGATGAAGGATGAAAACTTCTTCATGTACAAGGTGGAGCTGTAGAAGCCAATAAATCTCTTGGCTGAGTAGGTGTCTTTATTCTACCTATCCCCTCATGTGCTTTTATTGCTGTTTTGAACATAATTTTCTGAAGCTTATTCTCCTTTGCTGATTACCACTATAAAAAACCGTGAGATATATGAATAAGGTATGAGAATGCACTGCACTGCATAATGTTCATGACCATGCAGGCGCATGAAGTGTTAGGCAGGGTTGAATGCGGCTATGTAAATCTGTTTATAAATCATGCCTACCAAAACTATTCTTTCTTTGTTCTTGTCCAGTTATGTTGATGTTTGCTTCATTATTCTCCAGACTAGTGGGAATGCCTTTTGTACTGAAAAATATGGCATAAAATGTGGTATTTGTTACACAAGTTTTTACTTACAATACTGCTTTACCAGTTGTGTCATATGGTGCATCTGACTGCGATATGAGACTGTTTTCGGTTCATACCCATAGTTCTTTGCATTTTGTGCTCGGCCGAAATATTGTGCCATGTAAAACTATATATACATGTATGTTGTAATTAATTATAACATTTTGCAACCTTCCGATCATGTCCGGGACCACTACAAAACTGCTTAGGAAATTGATAGATAATTTCACTGAATTTGGCAGAGTAGGGAATCCAAATGTACAAGTGTTTTCTCTTTTTTTCTTTTTCAAATACCATGTAACTATTGCACTTGCATGTTTGTTAGTCATTACAGGGGAACTAAATGCTGGCTTAAAATTACTGAAGTGCATGATTCCTGTCACTTCTACTTGTGTGTTCCTTCTTGGATATCACTATTAATGGAAATAATGAATGTTTTGAGACCACTATCATCTGTTTTGACTGACCACTGGAGGCTGCCATGTTTTCAATGGTACTGCATGAAGCATCATCTGAGCGTGCGCTCACAAAAGCTAACTGACATGGCATCGGATTCACCAACAGCGGTTACGTAACCCGCTTTTGTTATAGTGCACAAGCAGCTGACATCTAATGCGGTACTGTTTAAAAACATGGCAGCTTCCAGTGGTCAGTCAAAACAGATGAAAGTGATCTAAAAAACATTGATGGTTTCCATTATTAGATAGGTATCCAAGAGGAAATATATGACTAGAAATGACAGGATTCATGCAATAATCAGTAACAGTAAGCAAAACTGTTTGTTTTCCCTTTAAATTACAGAGTCCTATATTATAAAAAGAATTGTGTGATGATTGTTCTAGGTCTCGGGCTCTCTGCTGTACGTGTAAGTAAGGCAAGAGGTTTGTACGACCTACCAAGCGAAGATAAATGCAACAGTGAAGTCATTGTGCAACATTGATACAAAACGAACAAAATGAAAGTTGCTTGTTCGCCATCATTTACTTTAAAAACCATAGCTGCGAAACTAGCACTTTATTTCATTTCGTTGTGTGGACAACAAAATAATAATTTGGATATATATATATATGTATTCTGTCATCAACTGCAAATTCAATGCTTGAGAAATGATTCTTTATCACGTGTTAATTTGCTAATAATAATGATAATTAGCAACTTGTATGAAGCGTATAACACATAGCGATTGAGCATATCCCTATATGCGCTATAGAGACAAGAGAGACAAAGAAACAAACGTACAAGATAGCTTCATTGAAATACATGTTTAACTTGTGCCACTCTTTTGTCCTAGCAAAGCGGACGAGTATGTGATGTAAGGGCATAATATTCACGTACATTTACATTTACAATGCCATATGATGCGATTTCACGTAATATCCTTATGCTTTGTGTTTCTTCATGAATTATTGATACATGAACTTTGACTTTGACAATTAGTAGAATTCTATACGTGTACATGTAAATATAATTTAAATTGCAGGATCTGGAGTATGATGTTATTTTGGTTGACGGTCATAACCCATGCACATCATCATCATGTTTGTCATAAAAGACCAGCCATCTTTAATTAAGGTTTCTATCTTTTGACCTACGTGATATGAATGGTTCGCTGATGTCATGAATTTACCAGAAACGGTTTAATGAAACGGAATGGTGAATTTATGAACCAATCTTTACTTATTAAAAAAAATAATATTAAGATATATGCTGGATGTTATTCTTCCTATCTGGTTAAGAAAAAAACAAACAAAATTCAAAATAGCAGATTCTTTGCACATTTATTACTTAATAATTTAGTCAATTAACTAGTAGAAATCTGGGCAAAAACATAATGGTAATTTTAATAAAAATCAGGATAAATACAACATTATCTCGTAGAGATTGTGATAAAGTAATGAAAAATGTGTGCAGAAATTATGCGAGTATCGGATTGTAGAAATATGTATTTAAGTGTAAATTAGTATGTACAGAATAAAATTGTAAATAAAGTAATTCCATTTTGTAAGAAAAAATGCCAAATATTTTTTTTTTTTCATCTGTTAAAAAAACGTGCTTGGGTTTATGCTTGAGTTGGACAACATTTTTATGAAATCCTGTAGTAGTCTAATGTATATGGGAGAGGTGCATAACAAACTTTCTAATAAATCTAAGCAATCAAAATATTTATGTGCAATTTTTTAGAATAGTTTTTTGTTATTATTAGCGGACAAACAATATAGTTTGTGTAAAGTAATAGGATGTTTTGAGATAACTCCATACATTTATAGGTATTTAAACTTTGTTACTGGCTGAATTATTCCTAATCCTGTTTAGATCATAGCTAACCCAAATCTTGATGGAACTTGTAGCGATATATCGAACCAGTAATAGAACATTGAATCCTGTTTATAATAATTATTAAATTGAAAAGCAAATAAAAGTATTTAAATTTTAGAATTTAAATCTAGATGTGAGTTTCCATGTATAGTTGTTGTATCACGTAGGGCAATATTGCAGATTATAGATATGAATAACATTTTGTACTGACTCATGATAACATATCAATGTCTTTAATTGAATAGCGAGGAATTCTAGTGCTCTATAATTATATAATTATATACTTGAAACTACATGTACAATAAAATACATTGTATAATAATCAGGGCTATTTTTGTTAGTTGCCCTGTAAGGCCAGTAAAATATCTTCTTTAAGTTTTGGTGGCCCAAAATAAATATTTACTTGCCCCAAAGTTTTACCCACTTTATTGATCAAAACGGCAATATGGATAGGGCTTTACATGGACAACTACAATATTGACTCATTTAATAATTATGATATAATTATATGCACCTCTGAATAGGGCATCTAGATACATGGCATATATAAATGCCACAAGTTTTTTGCTTGCCCAGAGTAAAATGTCACTCGCCCTGATCCAGTGGGCAAGTATTAGTGTATAGTCCCTGCATATAGACTAATTGTATGACTGCATAATAATATGCCCCTCCTTGCCCAATCTGTCCAAAAAGATACTGAATTATAACAACTTGCACGTTGAGCTGAATTTACCAACTGAAATGTTCCAAGTTCTTTTGATATCAATTATGCTCTTATCTTAGCCAAAAGATTATGTTCCTTAAATATCCATTAAATACATCATGCTCCAAGAGCTACATTAGTGTCCTAGCCTTTAATAGTGAGTATATATCATATTACTCAAACTGTACATAATCTCCTTGATCATTCTTCAAAGTTGAATAATGAGCCTGAAAATGGAAATATGTCTTCTTTTTCCAATTGTTTTTTCTTCATTTTGCCTAATAAATATATCATATATTGTTTTGTTTTTCAGCAGTGAAGAACCGTAAAGAATGTATACTTCTTGTTTGTTTGTTTATAAATTAAAGATTGTTTAAATGCAGCTAGGTTTGGATCATGTACTTGTCTAATGAAACTATATCATGTTTGTAATGTTTAAAATGTAAGATTCGATCAAGTTGTGTTGAAATTGGTGGAGCGCCCTCATCTACAATGTAAATAGTCCTACAAGGTAGTTCAACTATTTACCCACAATTTCCTGTTCGCGCAGTGTACATAGTCAATGTATGCGCCTGCGGTACAAATATGCCCGCAAGCAATACATAGTTCTTTGCATTGCCTGCGACACACAAACGGTGTGGTAATGTGCGTATGGCGGTATAAAACAAAGCACCTGCTGTACAAACTTGTGCATGACAAATGATGACAAGAATAGTCGTTCGTTTTGATTAATAGGGTGCTCTCAATGATTTTGGGGTTGAGAGATTTTGGAAAATTGAGATGTATAAATGATTTTGTCCGTTATGGTTTGAGAGCGTATTAAAAACAGACTGTTGTACAATTTTGATGACTCTTTGATTGATTATACTACGATCCCAGAACGCCAGTGTGTGGCATACATGTATGAAAGAGACGTACCATCGAATAAGGATCAGTGTTGATCTTCGATCTGAATGTCATTCGGTTATTCTTTCATCGTACTACAGTTGTATTAATTTTATTTTGATATATATTATGTGTGTTATGTGCTTCCTTTGTCTTTGGATGACCGTATAATTATCTAATTTGTACATGTATGTACGTGTAAAAAAAACAAGCTTTAAGAACAAATGACTAGCATGATTATATAAACGATTATGATGATAATATAATATTTCACGGTAATGATCGTCTGCGTGTGCCTAATTTTCTGAAGAGAACAAAAATGTAACCGTAAGTGAATGTACTATTAGATCATTTGTAGCTAGTGTTACGATACATGTAATTATATCAATGTGTTGCGGCTGAACAAAGTTAAACATACATTTATTGCATTATCTCAACAAAGTTGAGATAGTATTGATTAAGACAAGCATAATATTATTCATATACAGTCAAACCTGTCTTAGTGGCCACCTGTCTATAGCAGCCAACCTGCCTTTAGTGGCAGTGATCCCCTGCAGAGAAAAAAGGGTTGTTGAACCTTTGTATAGAGACCACTGGTCAACAGTGGCCACTTTTCATGTTTCCCTTTGGTGGTCACTATAGACAGGTTTGACTGTATTAGCGAACAAAACGCAATGTTGCAGCTAGTTCTTATAATGAATGCATCAAGCCATGTATAATTAATTGCTGTTCATAAAATGCAATTGCTTCTTTACTTAAAATGGTGCAAGTTTCATGCTGTGCTGGCAGTTTAGGGGCCAATATCACCTAGTGAAATGTAGCTGTAGTAGAATTTAAAGTATCTAGTAGTAGTAGTAGTAGTACACAAAGTAGGTACTCATCAGTAGCTTGTTATATATGTTATATAGTTAAATAGAACAATGTGATTGTGCTTGTCACCATGCCAACTCATATACACGTACAAATGTCGTCACAAAGTGATTACGTATATATTATATAATTATATTTATGAATACTACATGTATGTTGCATAAACTTGTCCAAATATTAAATGAATCATGATTTGGTAAAAGTAAAGCGGTACAATTTAACTCTGAAAGAAAAATTTACATTTTGCTAGATGCTAGATCAAATCATGTTCCCGAGACAAACTTGTGACAAATAATTCTTGTGCGAAAATATCTGAAAACTTCTGCGGCTAGTTTCAGTTGGCATATTAAAAAAAAATAAAAAGGTTGTTACACAGTTATTCAAATCAAATGCATGAGAAGTCATGTTGAACAGTACCAATAACAATATTTTCAGAGTGGGATCAAACAAACATTTGTATAATTATTGTCATTCCAATACATTTGGGAATTATAATGTTTATTTTACCCTTCAGTTAACAAGTTAACAATTCAAGGGTTAAGGTTAGGTGTTATAATAATTATACAAAACTAGGTAAACTGAAACTTGCGTTTTATTGGTTTATACAGTATACATGTATGTAAACATGAATGTGTATCTCCACTACTACAGAATAGTCAACAATCTGGATAATGTAATAGACCGTCGCATTTCTTGTTAAGCTCAATAAAAGAAACAAATAGCTTAATGTTATAGTGATTTGAAAAACATAAAACATATATTATCATCAAGGTAACAATGAAAAACTATAATTGTGTGTGTGAAATTAATGTACTGATCTAAAATACTCTTCTTAAAACATTGTATGGGTGATATGCGTAGCAGTCAGTGATATGAACAAAATTAGTTTGCTCTACTTTATAATGTTTAACTTGTAATAGCTAAATTAACTATGAAGCAAAACATAATTTGTCAAATATGTTACATGTAACTATTGTTTGAATTTCTTTCAAATATCACAGAAAGCTTACTATACGTCTTGTGCATGCAGTAAATTAATAAAATATAAGATAAGCTAAAACAAAGGAATTCATGATTAATTCATTTGTTATTCTTTGACTCGGCAGTAATGTAATACATGTAAATTGTATATGTCCACAATACGGGCCCTATTTCATAAAACCTGTTCAATTGAAGTAAGTGTCCAACTATTGAAACTATATACCATATAGCAGTAGCATGCTCCATGTTGATTGGCTGTTAACACAGTAGTTACAATACATTTGGCACATAAAACATTTGGAAAAGTTTTATCAAATTGGGACCCAGGTATATAATACACCCTAGTATAATACACACCCTAGTATAAGTTTGAATTACACTGTGTGACTGCAGTAACGTGTGTGTGTGTGTGTGTGCGTGTGTGTGTGTGTGCAGAGTTCTGGTATGCAAACATTTTCATAAGTGTGTGTGTGTGTGTGTGTGTGTGTGTGTGTGAATGCTGGTGTGTGTGCGTGCATGCTGGTTTGTATGTGCGTGCATTTGTTTACGCATACAACCCAATAATGAATGTCTGAAAACACACCCATCAAGTGATGACACACACGAAAACGAAAACGATGTCCTTGGTTGGTGAAACCATATTAAAAGACTTCATTTGGATAGGATTTTGTTCAGTTTCTTAGACACAATTGAGTTGTTATTGGTTGTGTGTGTCTCATTAAGGGTATTTCAGACGTTCGTCATCAGTTGATATGCGTATACACAGACGCATAAAGATGTCATCACTTGTGTTTGTGTATTTGTGCTATACAGAGTGGCTCCCTCCCCCCCCCCCAAAAAAAACAAACAAAAAAAAGAAAGAAGGAAAACCGGAACACTGGCGCTTCCCAAAATTAGTAACAAAATGATTATGTCCATCGGTAGGGTATTCTTTTCCAATGAAAAACGATACCAAGAACAGTAATTTTGGTCGTGTAGTTTTTGTTTTAGGGCGCTCTGAGTAACACCATGTCAAGTTCCCATTTTTGTAAATTTTTTAGCAAGTCAGTGCCTGATAAATCGCACTTACTGCCCGTCATAGCATCGAACAACGAGCAATACGCACGCTCTTGTTAGTGTGCATTCAGCTGTGTGCCGAGAGAATGGGCATTGTTGTTCGATGCTATGACGGACAGGAAGTGCGATTTATCAGGCACTGACTTGGTACAAATTGACAAAAATTGGAACCTGTCATGGTGTCACACAGAGCGCCCTAAAACAAAAACTACACGACCAAAATTGTATCGTTTTTCATTGGAAGAGACACCCTATCCGATGGACATAATCATTTCGTTACTATTGTGCCCCGTGCCTTTTTGTTGTGGATCCACCATGTATAGGGTCATCGTTTGATAGCCAAACACATGCATGTGTCTGTGTGTGTGTGTTTGCGGGGAATTACGGAAATCAAGTTTGAGCCAGTTTATTCTCACCATTTATAATTGTTCTTCTTGAACTCAATGTTCGAGATTTGTCGTAAATCATGTCGCCATCTCTAGTCTCATATATTTTTTGAAAATGGAAATAATTTCACTGACCTCAACATTGACAGTTCTTTTAGAAAGACTAACGCCATCTATCGTCCATCTGAGAACAAACTATGATGCAAACCGGGGATGCAATCATTGCATTGGTAATTGGAACATAATTTATACAACGGTCTTTTCAGTTGCAAACCAGGGTTATTAACAATTATAATATACAAGTCGTGTTTAAGTCATCTTTATTTGTCGGGCTGACCTTGCATGGAGTGTTCTTATCCTGTTCAGAGTCACCCATTTCTTTCTGGGGAGGTTGAAGTCTGCTGGCTCTGACGTAGGGTCCTGTACAAGGTCTGGGTTGATGGAGGTGCGGTGTAGTTCCTTGCGCATTTTCTCCTGTCTGCGTACTCCAGGGGGAGCGATGTGGGAGAGAGCAGGTAGCCATTGAAGAGGTGTTGACTTAAGGGTGCCAGTAATTATTATCATAGCTGAGAGATGTCGCCATCTCTAGTCTCTATTTTTTTTAATGGAAATAATTTCACTCCTCAACATTGACAGTTCTTTTAGAAAGACTAACGCCATCTATCGTCCATCTGAGAACAAACTATGATGAAACCGGGGATGCAATCATTGCATTGGCAATTGGAACATCATTTATACAACGGTCTTTTCAGTCGCAAACCAGGGTTATTAACAATTATAATATACAAGTCATGTATAAGTCATCTTTATTTGTCTCGTTTCACAAGTTACAATAACCCAGGTCCATGAAAATGTATAAAAAAAACATTTGAATATTTTATAAATGGTAGGGTGAACAAAAAAACAATTCACAAACAAAGTAAACATTTAAATGTAGTCATACCATCATATCTATAGAGGATTTCAATTCGGAACATATTTATGAAAACGGGTGCATATTTCATAATTAAATTTAAATACAGCTTCAGTAAGCATGTCCAGCACATCATGAAATAGTTATACATGTACCAACAAACTGCAAAATAAATGGGTTAATTTATGTAAAGGCAAAATATTGCCATGCTATAATATATACATGTATAGATATTCATATTTTCTTGCATCACATAATTATTAAAGTTACTTGTATTATTTAAATATATCACCAACATTTATTGAGTATATATAATGACCATAACTGTAGGCATAGCATTATCCTTTTGCTAGAAATGTATATATATAGATATGTCAATATGTGTTTATTAATAATCATATTATGTATTTATCATTTTTATTGTCTTTTTTTTCTACTTGCCAAATATTATACATGCATTGGTCCGTTAGCTCAGTCGGCAGAGCGTGGTGCTAATAACGCTAAGGTCATGAGTAATTCGAGTCTCACACGGATCATAGCATATCATTTTGCTCACAAATAAACGTCCTTTAAATGTGTTTATTATTGATTATATTACATTATTTATTCATTGTCTATTTTCTACTTGCCAAATATTATACTGTAATATGTGCTTTATATGCAGCGGTCCGTTAGCTCAGTCGGCAGAGCGTGGTGCTAATAACGCTAAGGTCATGAGTTCAAGCCTCATACGAACCATGAACCATGGCACATTCTTTTGCTACAAATATATTCATGTTAACTATTTTTGTTGTAAATCACATTATCTATTTATTGCACATTTTCTACGCGCCAAATATTATACTGTAATAAGTGATGTATACGCAGCGGTCCGTTAGCTCAGTCGGCAGAGCGTGGTGCTAATAACGCTAAGGTCATGAGTTCGAGCCTCATACGGACCATAGCATGTTCCTTTTGCTAGACATGTATATATGATCACATTATTTATTTATTGCACATTTTCTACTTACTAAATATTATTACTTCAGTATGTGCTATACATGCAGCGGTCCGTTAGCTCAGTCGCAGAGCGTGGTGCTAATAACGCTAAGGTCATGAGTTCGAGCCTCATACGGACCATAGCATGTTCCTTTTGCTAGACATGTATATATGATCACATTATTTATTTATTGCACATGTTCTACTTGCTAAATATTATTACTTCAGTATGTGCTATACATGCAGCGGTCCGTTAGCTCAGTCGGCAGAGCGTGGTGCTAATAACGCTAAGGTCATGAGTTCGAGCCTCATACGGACCATCATGTTCCTTTTGCTAGACATGTATATATGATCACATTATTTATTTATTGCACATTTTCTACTTGCTAAATATTATTAATTCAGTATGTGCTATACATGCAGCGGTCCGTTAGCTCAGTCGGCAGAGCGTGGTGCTAATAACGCTAAGGTCATGAGTTCGAGCCTCATACGGACCATAGCATGTTCCTTTTGATAGACATATTATTTTGTATTTATTGTCTATTTTCTATTTGCCAAATTATACTATATGCAGCGGTTCGTTAGCTCAGTCGGCAGAGCGTGGTGCTAATAACGCTAAGGTCATGAGTTCGAGCCTCATACGGACCATAGCATGTTCCTTTTGATAGACATAATTATAATGTTTGTTTTTATTTATTATAAATCATATTATTTATTTATTGTCTATTTTCTACTTGCCAAATTATACTATATGCAGCGGTCCGTTAGCTCAGTCGGCAGAGCGTGGTGCTAATAACGCTAAGGTCATGAGTTCGAGCCTCATACGGACCATATCATGTTCCTTTTGCTAGACATATATATATGTTTTTTAAAATTATAAATCATATTATTTATTTATTGTCTATTTTCTACTTGCCAAATTATACTGTGATATGTGCTTTTAATGCAGCGGTCCGTTAGCTCAGTCGGCAGAGCGTGGTGCTAATAACGCTAAGGTCATGAGTTCGAACCTCATACGGACCATAGCATGTTCCTTTTGCTAGACATATTGTATATATATGTGTTTATTATTAATCACATTATTTATTTATTGCACATTTTCTACTTGCTAAATATTATTACTTCAGTATGTGCTATACATGCAGCGGTCCGTTAAGCTCAGTCGGCAGAGCGTGGTGCTAATAACGCTAAGGTCATGAGTTCGAGCCTCATACGGACCATAGCATGTTCCTTTTGATAGACATATTATGTTTTTTTTATTATTATAAATCATAATATTTATTTATTGTCTATTTTCTACTTGCCAAATTATACTATATGCAGCGGTCCGTTAGCTCAGTCGGCAGAGCGTGGTGCTAATAACGCTAAGGTCATGAGTTCGAGCCTCATACGGACCATAGCATGTTCCTTTTGCTAGACATGTATATATGATCACATTATTTATTTATTGCACATTTTCTACTTGCTAAATATTATTACTTCAGTATGTGCTATACATGCAGCGGTCCGTTAGCTCAGTCGGCAGAGCGTGGTGCTAATAACGCTAAGGTCATGAGTTCGAGCCTCATACGGACCATAGCATGTTCCTTTTGATAGACATATTATGTTTTTTTTATTATTATAAATCATAATATTTATTTATTGTCTATTTTCTACTTGCCAAATTATACTATATGCAGCGGTCCGTTAGCTCAGTCGGCAGAGCGTGGTGCTAATAACGCTAAGGTCATGAGTTCGAGCCTCATACGGACCATAGCATGTTCCTTTTGCTAGACATGTATATAATATGATCACATTATTTATTTATTGCACATTTTCTACTTGCTAAATATTATTACTTCAGTATGTGCTATACATGCAGCGGTCAGTTAGCTCAGTCGGCAGAGCGTGGTGCTAATAATGCTAAGGTCATGAGTTCGAGCCTGATACGGACCATCATGTTCCTTTTGCTAGACTTGTATATATGATCACATTATTTATTTATTGCACATTTTCTACTTGCTAAATATTATTACTTCAGTATGTGCTATACATGCAGCGGTCAGTTAGCTCAGTCGGCAGAGCGTGGTGCTAATAATGCTAAGGTCCTGAGTTCGAGCCTCATACGGACCATCATGTTCCTTTTGCTAGACATGTATATATGATCACATTATTTATTTATTGCACATTTTCTACTTACTAAATATTATTAATTCAGTATGTGCTATACATGCAGCGGTCCGTTAGCTCAGTCGGCAGAGCGTGGTGCTAATAACGCTAAGGTCATGAGTTCGAGCCTCATACGGACCATAGCATGTTCATTTTGATAGACATATTATTATTTATTTATTGTCTATTTTCTATTTGCCAAATTATACTATATGCAGCGGTCCGTTAGCTCAGTCGGCAGAGCGTGGTGCTAATAACGCTAAGGTCATGAGTTCGAGCCTCATACGGACCATATCATGTTCCTTTTGCTAGACATATATATATGTTTTTTTAAATCATAAATCATATTATTTATTTATTGTCTATTTTCTACTTGCCAAATTATACTGTGATATGTGCTTTTTATGCAGAGGTCCGTTAGCTCAGTCGGCAGAGCGTGGTGCTAATAACGCTAAGGTCATGAGTTCGAGCCTCATACGGACCATAGCATGTTCCTTTTGCTAGACATATTGTATATATATGTGTTTATTATTAATCACATTATTTATTTATTGCACATTTTCTACTTGCTAAATATTATTACTTCAGTATGTGCTATACATGCAGCGGTCCGTTAGCTCAGTCGGCAGAGCGTGGTGCTAATAACGCTAAGGTAATGAGTTCGAGCCTCATACGGACCATAGCATGTTCCTTTTGATAGACATATTATGTTTTTTTATTTATTATAAATCATAATATTTATTTATTGTCTATTTTCTACTTGCCAAATTATACTATATGCAGCGGTCCGTTAGCTCAGTCGGCAGAGCGTGGTGCTAATAACGCTAAGGTCATGAGTTCGAGCCTCATACGGACCATAGCATGTTCCTTTTGCTAGACATGTATATATGATCACATTATTTATTTATTGCACATTTTCTACTTGCTAAATATTATTACTTCAGTATGTGCTATACATGCAGCGGTCCGTTAAGCTCAGTCGGCAGAGCGTGGTGCTAATAACGCTAAGGTCATGAGTTCGAGCCTCATACGGACCATAGCATGTTCCTTTTGATAGACATATTATGTTTTTTTAATTATTATAAATCATAATATTTATTTATTGTCTATTTTCTACTTGCCAAATTATACTATATGCAGCGGTCCGTTAGCTCAGTCGGCAGAGCGTGGTGCTAATAACGCTAAGGTCATGAGTTCGAGCCTCATACGGACCATAGCATGTTCCTTTTGCTAGACATGTATATATGATCACATTATTTATTTATTGCACATTTTCTACTTGCTAAATATTATTACTTCAGTATGTGCTATACATGCAGCGGTCCGTTAGCTCAGTCGGCAGAGCGTGGTGCTAATAACGCTAAGGTCATGAGTTCGAGCCTCATACGGACCATAGCATGTTCCTTTTGCTAGACATGTATATATGATCACATTATTTATTTATTGCACATTTTCTACTTGCTAAATATTATTAATTCAGTATGTGCTATACATGCAGCGGTCCGTTAGCTCAGTCGGCAGAGCGTGGTGCTAATAACGCTAAGGTCATGAGTTCGAGCCTCATACGGACCATAGCATGTTCCTTTTGATAGACATATTATTTTTTTTATTTATTGTCTATTTTCTATTTGCCAAATTATACTATATGCAGCGGTCCGTTAGCTAAGTCGGCAGAGCGTGGTGCTAATAACGCTAAGGTCATGAGTTCGAGCCTCATACGGACCATATCATGTTCCTTTTGATAGACATATATATATATATGTTTTTTAAAATTATAAATCATATTATTTATTTATTGTCTATTTTCTACTTGCCAAATTATACTGTGATATGTGCTTTTTATGCAGAGGTCCGTTAGCTCAGTCGGCAGAGCGTGGTGCTAATAACGCTAAGGTCATGAGTTCGAGCCTCATACGGACCATAGCATGTTCCTTTTGCTAGACATGTATATATGATCACATTATTTATTTATTGCACATTTTCAACTTGCTAAATATTATTACTTCAGTATGTGCTATACATGCAGCGGTCCGTTAGCTCAGTCGGCAGAGCGTGGTGCTAATAACGCTAAGGTCATGAGTTCGAGCCTCATACGGACCATAGCATGTTCCTTTTGATAGACATATTATGTTTTTTTTATTATTATAAATCATAATATTTATTTATTGTCTATTTTCTACTTGCCAAATTATACTATATGCAGCGGTCCGTTAGCTCAGTCGGCAGAGCGTGGTGCTAATAACGCTAAGGTCATGAGTTCGAGCCTCATACGGACCATAGCATGTTCCTTTTGCTAGACATGTATATAATATGATCACATTATTTATTTATTGCACATTTTCTACTTGCTAAATATTATTACTTCAGTATGTGCTATACATGCAGCGGTCAGTTAGCTCAGTCGGCAGAGCGTGGTGCTAATAATGCTAAGGTCATGAGTTCGAGCCTGATACGGACCATCATGTTCCTTTTGCTAGACTTGTATATATGATCACATTATTTATTTATTGCACATTTTCTACTTGCTAAATATTATTACTTCAGTATGTGCTATACATGCAGCGGTCAGTTAGCTCAGTCGGCAGAGCGTGGTGCTAATAATGCTAAGGTCCTGAGTTCGAGCCTCATACGGACCATCATGTTCCTTTTGCTAGACATGTATATATGATCACATTATTTATTTATTGCACATTTTCTACTTACTAAATATTATTAATTCAGTATGTGCTATACATGCAGCGGTCCGTTAGCTCAGTCGGCAGAGCGTGGTGCTAATAACGCTAAGGTCATGAGTTCGAGCCTCATACGGACCATAGCATGTTCATTTTGATAGACATATTATTATTTATTTATTGTCTATTTTCTATTTGCCAAATTATACTATATGCAGCGGTCCGTTAGCTCAGTCGGCAGAGCGTGGTGCTAATAACGCTAAGGTCATGAGTTCGAGCCTCATACGGACCATATCATGTTCCTTTTGCTAGACATATATATATGTTTTTTTAAATCATAAATCATATTATTTATTTATTGTCTATTTTCTACTTGCCAAATTATACTGTGATATGTGCTTTTTATGCAGAGGTCCGTTAGCTCAGTCGGCAGAGCGTGGTGCTAATAACGCTAAGGTCATGAGTTCGAGCCTCATACGGACCATAGCATGTTCCTTTTGCTAGACATATTGTATATATATGTGTTTATTATTAATCACATTATTTATTTATTGCACATTTTCTACTTGCTAAATATTATTACTTCAGTATGTGCTATACATGCAGCGGTCCGTTAGCTCAGTCGGCAGAGCGTGGTGCTAATAACGCTAAGGTCATGAGTTCGAGCCTCATACGGACCATAGCATGTTCCTTTTGATAGACATATTATGTTTTTTTAATTATTATAAATCATAATATTTATTTATTGTCTATTTTCTACTTGCCAAATTATACTATATGCAGCGGTCCGTTAGCTCAGTCGGCAGAGCGTGGTGCTAATAACGCTAAGGTCATGAGTTCGAGCCTCATACGGACCATAGCATGTTCCTTTTGCTAGACATGTATATATGATCACATTATTTATTTATTGCACATTTTCTACTTGCTAAATATTATTACTTCAGTATGTGCTATACATGCAGCGGTCCGTTAGCTCAGTCGGCAGAGCGTGGTGCTAATAACGCTAAGGTCATGAGTTCGAGCCTCATACGGACCATAGCATGTTCCTTTTGCTAGACATGTATATATGATCACATTATTTATTTATTGCACATTTTCTACTTGCTAAATATTATTAATTCAGTATGTGCTATACATGCAGCGGTCCGTTAGCTCAGTCGGCAGAGCGTGGTGCTAATAACGCTAAGGTCATGAGTTCGAGCCTCATACGGACCATAGCATGTTCCTTTTGCTAGACATGTATATAATATGATCACATTATTTATTTATTGCACATTTTCTACTTGCTAAATATTATTACTTCAGTATGTGCTATACATGCAGCGGTCAGTTTGCTCAGTCGGCAGAGCGTGGTGCTAATAATGCTAAGGTCATGAGTTCGAGCCTGATACGGACCATCATGTTCCTTTTGCTAGACATGTATATATGATCACATTATTTATTTATTGCACATTTTCTACTTGCTAAATATTATTACTTCAGTATGTGCTATACATGCAGCGGTCAGTTAGCTCAGTCGGCAGAGCGTGGTGCTAATAATGCTAAGGTCCTGAGTTCGAGCCTCATACGGACCATCATGTTCCTTTTGCTAGACATGTATATATGATCACATTATTTATTTATTGCACATTTTCTACTTACTAAATATTATTAATTCAGTATGTGCTATACATGCAGCGGTCCGTTAGCTCAGTCGGCAGAGCGTGGTGCTAATAACGCTAAGGTCATGAGTTCGAGCCTCATACGGACCATAGCATGTTCATTTTGATAGACATATTATTATTTATTTATTGTCTATTTTCTATTTGCCAAATTATACTATATGCAGCGGTCCGTTAGCTCAGTCGGCAGAGCGTGGTGCTAATAACGCTAAGGTCATGAGTTCGAGCCTCATACGGACCATATCATGTTCCTTTTGCTAGACATATATATATGTTTTTTTAAATCATAAATCATATTATTTATTTATTGTCTATTTTCTACTTGCCAAATTATACTGTGATATGTGCTTTTTATGCAGAGGTCCGTTAGCTCAGTCGGCAGAGCGTGGTGCTAATAACGCTAAGGTCATGAGTTCGAGCCTCATACGGACCATAGCATGTTCCTTTTGCTAGACATATTGTATATATATGTGTTTATTATTAATCACATTATTTATTTATTGCACATTTTCTACTTGCTAAATATTATTACTTCAGTATGTGCTATACATGCAGCGGTCCGTTAGCTCAGTCGGCAGAGCGTGGTGCTAATAACGCTAAGGTCATGAGTTCGAGCCTCATACGGACCATAGCATGTTCCTTTTGATAGACATATTATGTTTTTTTTATTTATTATAAATCATAATATTTATTTATTGTCTATTTTCTACTTGCCAAATTATACTATATGCAGCGGTCCGTTAGCTCAGTCGGCAGAGCGTGGTGCTAATAACGCTAAGGTCATGAGTTCGAGCCTCATACGGACCATAGCATGTTCCTTTTGCTAGACATGTATATATGATCACATTATTTATTTATTGCACATTTTCTACTTGCTAAATATTATTACTTCAGTATGTGCTATACATGCAGCGGTCCGTTAGCTCAGTCGGCAGAGCGTGGTGCTAATAACGCTAAGGTCATGAGTTCGAGCCTCATACGGACCATAGCATGTTCCTTTTGCTAGACATGTATATATGATCACATTATTTATTTATTGCACATTTTCTACTTGCTAAATATTATTACTTCAGTATGAGCTATACATGCAGCGGTCCGTTAGCTCAGTCGGCAGAGCGTGGTGCTAATAACGCTAAGGTCATGAGTTCGAGCCTGATACGGACCATCATGTTCCTTTTGCTAGACATGTATATATGATCACATTATTTATTTATTGCACATTTTCTACTTGCTAAATATTATTAATTCAGTATGTGCTATACATGCAGCGGTCCGTTAGCTCAGTCGGCAGAGCGTGGTGCTAATAACGCTAAGGTCATGAGTTCGAGCCTCATACGGACCATAGCATGTTCCTTTTGATAGACATATTATTTTTTTATTTATTGTCTATTTTCTATTTGCCAAATTATACTATATGCAGCGGTCCGTTAGCTCAGTCGGCAGAGCGTGGTGCTAATAACGCTAAGGTCATGAGTTCGAGCCTCATACGGACCATAGCATGTTCCTTTTGATAGACATAATAGACATAATTATAATGTTTGTTTTTATTTATTATAAATCATATTATTTATTTATTGTCTATTTTCTACTTGCCAAATTATACTGTGATATGTGCTTTTAATGCAGCGGTCCGTTAGCTCAGTTGGCAGAGCGTGGTGCTAATAACGCTAAGGTCATGAGTTCGAGCCTCATACGGACCATATCATGTTCCTTTTGCTAGACATATATATATGTTTTTTAAAATTATAAATCATATTATTTATTTATTGTCTATTTTCTACTTGCCAAATTATACTGTGATATGTGCTTTTTATGCAGAGGTCCGTTAGCTCAGTCGGCAGAGCGTGGTGCTAATAACGCTAAGGTCATGAGTTCGAGCCTCATACGGACCATAGCATGTTCCTTTTGCTAGACATGTATATATGATCACATTATTTATTTATTGCACATTTTCTACTTGCTAAATATTATTACTTCAGTATGTGCTATACATGCAGCGGTCCGTTAGCTCAGTCGGCAGAGCGTGGTGCTAATAACGCTAAGGTCATGAGTTCGAGCCTCATACGGACCATAGCATGTTCCTTTTGATAGACATATTATGTTTTTTTTAAATTATTATAAATCATAATATTTATTTATTGTCTATTTTCTACTTGCCAAATTATACTATATGCAGCGGTCCGTTAGCTCAGTCGGCAGAGCGTGGTGCTAATAACGCTAAGGTCATGAGTTCGAGCCTGATACGGACCATCATGTTCCTTTTGCTAGACATGTATATATGATCACATTATTTATTTATTGCACATTTTCTACTTGCTAAATATTATTACTTCAGTATGTGCTATACATGCAGCGGTCAGTAAGCTCAGTCGGCAGAGCGTGGTGCTAATAATGCTAAGGTCATGAGTTCGAGCCTCATACGGATCATCATGTTCCTTTTGCTAGACATGTATATATGATCACATTATTTATTTATTGCACATTTTCTACTTACTAAATATTATTAATTCAGTATGTGCTATACATGCAGCGGACCGTTAGCTCAGTCGGCAGAGCGTGTTGCTAATAACGCTAAGGTCATGAGTTCGAGCCTCATACGGACCATAGCATGTTCCTTTTGATAGACATAATTATAATGTTTGTTTTTATTTATTATAAATCATATTATTTATTTATTGTCTATTTTCTACTTGCCAAATTATACTGTGATATGTGCTTTTAATGCAGCGGTCCGTTAGCTCAGTTGGCAGAGCGTGGTGCTAATAACGCTAAGGTCATGACTTCGAGCCTCATACGGACCATATCATGTTCCTTTTGCTAGACATATATATATGTTTTTTTAAATTATAAATCATATTATTTATTTATTGTCTATTTTCGACTTGCCAAATTATACTGTGATATGTGCTTTTTATGCAGAGGTCCGTTAGCTCAGTCGGCAGAGCGTGGTGCTAATAACGCTAAGGTCATGAGTTCGAGCCTCATACGGACCATAGCATGTTCCTTTTGCTAGACATATTGTATATATATGTGTTTATTATTAATCACATTATTTATTTATTGCACATTTTCTACTTGCTAAATATTATTACTTCAGTATGTGCTATACATGCAGCGGTCCGTTAGCTCAGTCGGCAGAGCGTGGTGCTAATAACGCTAAGGTCATGAGTTCGAGCCTCATACGGACCATATCATGTTCCTTTTGCTAGACATATATATATGTTTTTAAAAATTATAAATCATATTATTTATTTATTGTCTATTTTCTACTTGCCAAATTATACTGTGATATGTGCTTTTTATGCAGAGGTCCGTTAGCTCAGTCGGCAGAGCGTGGTGCTAATAACGCTAAGGTCATGAGTTCGAGCCTCATACGGACCATAGCATGTTCCTTTTGCTAGACATGTATATATGATCACATTATTTATTTATTGCACATTTTCTACTTGCTAAATATTATTACTTCAGTATGTGCTATACATGCAGCGGTCCGTTAGCTCAGTCGGCAGAGCGTGGTGCTAATAACGCTAAGGTCATGAGTTCGAGCCTCATACGGACCATAGCATGTTCCTTTTGCTAGACATGTATATAATATGATCACATTATTTATTTATTGCACATTTTCTACTTGCTAAATATTATTACTTCAGTATGTGCTATACATGCAGCGGTCCGTTAGCTCAGTCGGCAGAGCGTGGTGATAATAACGCTAAGGTCATGAGTTCGAGCCTGATACGGACCATCATGTTCCTTTTGCTAGACATGTATATATGATCACATTATTTATTTATTGCACATTTTCTACTTGCTAAATATTATTAATTCAGTATGTGCTATACATGCAGCGGTCCGTTAGCTCAGTCGGCAGAGCGTGGTGCTAATAACGCTAAGGTCATGAGTTCGAGCCTCATACGGACCATAGCATGTTCCTTTTGATAGACATAATTATTATTATTTATTTATTGTCTATTTTCTATTTGCCAAATTATACTATATGCAGCGGTCCGTTAGCTCAGTCGGCAGAGCGTGGTGCTAATAACGCTAAGGTCATGAGTTCGAGCCTCATACGGACCATAGCATGTTCCTTTTGATAGACATATTATGTTTTTTTAATTATTATAAATCATAATATTTATTTATTGTCTATTTTCTACTTGCCAAATTATACTATATGCAGCGGTCCGTTAGCTCAGTCGGCAGAGCGTGGTGCTAATAACGCTAAGGTCATGAGTTCGAGCCTCATACGGACCATAGCATGTTCCTTTTGCTAGACATGTATATATGATCACATTATTTATTTATTGCACATTTTCTACTTGCTAAATATTATTACTTCAGTATGTGCTATACATGCAGCGGTCCGTTAGCTCAGTCGGCAGAGCGTGGTGCTAATAACGCTAAGGTCATGAGTTCGAGCCTCATACGGACCATAGCATGTTCCTTTTGATAGACATATTATGTTTTTTTTTAATTATTATAAATCATAATATTTATTTATTGTCTATTTTCTACTTGCCAAATTATACTATATGCAGCGGTCCGTTAGCTCAGTCGGCAGAGCGTGGTGCTAATAACGCTAAGGTCATGAGTTCGAGCCTGATACGGACCATCATGTTCCTTTTGCTAGACATGTATATATGATCACATTATTTATTTATTGCACATTTTCTACTTGCTAAATATTATTACTTCAGTATGTGCTATACATGCAGCGGTCAGTAAGCTCAGTCGGCAGAGCGTGGTGCTAATAATGCTAAGGTCATGAGTTCGAGCCTCATACGGATCATCATGTTCCTTTTGCTAGACATGTATATATGATCACATTATTTATTTATTGCACATTTTCTACTTACTAAATATTATTAATTCAGTATGTGCTATACATGCAGCGGACCGTTAGCTCAGTCGGCAGAGCGTGGTGCTAATAACGCTAAGGTCATGAGTTCGAGCCTCATACGGACCATAGCATGTTCCTTTTGATAGACATAATTATAATGTTTGTTTTTATTTATTATAAATCATATTATTTATTTATTGTCTATTTTCTACTTGCCAAATTATACTGTGATATGTGCTTTTAATGCAGCGGTCCGTTAGCTCAGTTGGCAGAGCGTGGTGCTAATAACGCTAAGGTCATGAGTTCGAGCCTCATACGGACCATATCATGTTCCTTTTGCTAGACATATATATATGTTTTTTTAAATTATAAATCATATTATTTATTTATTGTCTATTTTCGACTTGCCAAATTATACTGTGATATGTGCTTTTTATGCAGAGGTCCGTTAGCTCAGTCGGCAGAGCGTGGTGCTAATAACGCTAAGGTCATGAGTTCGAGCCTCATACGGACCATAGCATGTTCCTTTTGCTAGACATATTGTATATATATGTGTTTATTATTAATCACATTATTTATTTATTGCACATTTTCTACTTGCTAAATATTATTACTTCAGTATGTGCTATACATGCAGCGGTCCGTTAGCTCAGTCGGCAGAGCGTGGTGCTAATAACGCTAAGGTCATGAGTTCGAGCCTCATACGGACCATATCATGTTCCTTTTGCTAGACATATATATATGTTTTTAAAAATTATAAATCATATTATTTATTTATTGTCTATTTTCTACTTGCCAAATTATACTGTGATATGTGCTTTTTATGCAGAGGTCCGTTAGCTCAGTCGGCAGAGCGTGGTGCTAATAACGCTAAGGTCATGAGTTCGAGCCTCATACGGACCATAGCATGTTCCTTTTGCTAGACATGTATATATGATCACATTATTTATTTATTGCACATTTTCTACTTGCTAAATATTATTACTTCAGTATGTGCTATACATGCAGCGGTCCGTTAGCTCAGTCGGCAGAGCGTGGTGCTAATAACGCTAAGGTCATGAGTTCGAGCCTCATACGGACCATAGCATGTTCCTTTTGCTAGACATGTATATAATATGATCACATTATTTATTTATTGCACATTTTCTACTTGCTAAATATTATTACTTCAGTATGTGCTATACATGCAGCGGTCCGTTAGCTCAGTCGGCAGAGCGTGGTGATAATAACGCTAAGGTCATGAGTTCGAGCCTGATACGGACCATCATGTTCCTTTTGCTAGACATGTATATATGATCACATTATTTATTTATTGCACATTTTCTACTTGCTAAATATTATTAATTCAGTATGTGCTATACATGCAGCGGTCCGTTAGCTCAGTCGGCAGAGCGTGGTGCTAATAACGCTAAGGTCATGAGTTCGAGCCTCATACGGACCATAGCATGTTCCTTTTGATAGACATAATTATTATTATTTATTTATTGTCTATTTTCTATTTGCCAAATTATACTATATGCAGCGGTCCGTTAGCTCAGTCGGCAGAGCGTGGTGCTAATAACGCTAAGGTCATGAGTTCGAGCCTCATACGGACCATAGCATGTTCCTTTTGATAGACATATTATGTTTTTTTAATTATTATAAATCATAATATTTATTTATTGTCTATTTTCTACTTGCCAAATTATACTATATGCAGCGGTCCGTTAGCTCAGTCGGCAGAGCGTGGTGCTAATAACGCTAAGGTCATGAGTTCGAGCCTCATACGGACCATAGCATGTTCCTTTTGATAGACATATTTTGTTTTTTTAATTATTATAAATCATAATATTTATTTATTGTCTATTTTCTACTTGCCAAATTATACTATATGCAGCGGTCCGTTAGCTCAGTCGGCAGAGCGTGGTGCTAATAACGCTAAGGTCATGAGTTCGAGCCTCATACGGACCATAGCATGTTCCTTTTGCTAGACATGTATATAATATGATCACATTATTTATTTATTGCACATTTTCTACTTGCTAAATATTATTACTTCAGTATGTGCTATACATGCAGCGGTCCGTTAGATCAGTCGGCAGAGCGTGGTGATAATAACGCTAAGGTCATGAGTTCGAGCCTGATACGGACCATCATGTTCCTTTTGCTAGACATGTATATATGATCACATTATTTATTTATTGCACATTTTCTACTTGCTAAATATTATTAATTCAGTATGTGCTATACATGCAGCGGTCCGTTAGCTCAGTCGGCAGAGCGTGGTGCTAATAACGCTAAGGTCATGAGTTCGAGCCTCATACGGACCATAGCATGTTCCTTTTGATAGACATATTATGTTTTTTTTATTATTATAAATCATAATATTTATTTATTGTCTATTTTCTACTTGCCAAATTATACTATATGCAGCGGTCCGTTAGCTCAGTCGGCAGAGCGTGGTGCTAATAACGCTAAGGTCATGAGTTCGAGCCTGATACGGACCATCATGTTCCTTTTGCTAGACATGTATATATGATCACATTATTTATTTATTGCACATTTTCTACTTGCTAAATATTATTACTTCAGTATGTGCTATACATGCAGCGGTCAGTTAGCTCAGTCGGCAGAGCGTGGTGCTAATAACGCTAAGGTCATGAGTTCGAGCCTCATACGGACCATAGCATGTTCCTTTTGATAGACATATTATTATTTATTTATTGTCTATTTTCTATTTGCCAAATTATACTATATGCAGCGGTCCGTTAGCTCAGTCGGCAGAGCGTGGTGCTAATAACGCTAAGGTCATGAGTTCGAGCCTCATACGGACCATATCATGTTCCTTTTGCTAGACATATGTATATGTTTTTTAAAATTATAAATCATATTATTTATTTATTGTCTATTTTCTATTTGCCAAATTATACTATATGCAGCGGTCCGTTAGCTCAGTCGGCAGAGCGTGGTGCTAATAACGCTAAGGTCATGAGTTCGAGCCTCATACGGACCATAGCATGTTCCTTTTGATAGACATAATTATAATGTTTGTTTTTATTTATTATAAATCATATTATTTATTTATTGTCTATTTTCTACTTGCCAAATTATACTGTGATATGTGCTTTTAATGCAGCGGTCCGTTAGCTCAGTTGGCAGAGCGTGGTGCTAATAACGCTAAGGTCATGAGTTCGAGCCTCATACGGACCATAGCATGTTCCTTTTGATAGACATATATATATGTGTTTATTATTAATCACATTATTTATTTATTGCACATTTTCTACTTGCTAAATATTATTACTTCAGTAATAATATACATGCTATACATGCAGCGGTCCGTTAGCTCAGTCGGCAGAGCGTGGTGCTAATAACGCTAAGGTCATGAGTTCGAGCCTCATACGGACCATAGCATGTTCCTTTTGATAGACATATATATATGTGTTTATTATTAATCACATTATTTATTTATTGCACATTTTCTACTTGCTAAATATTATTACTTCAGTAATAATATACATGCTATACATGCAGCGGTCCGTTAGCTCAGTCGGCAGAGCGTGGTGCTAATAACGCTAAGGTCATGAGTTCGAGCCTCATACGGACCATAGCATGTTCCTTTTGCTAGACATGTATATATGATCACATTATTTATTTATTGCACATTTTCTACTTGCTAAATATTATTACTTCAGTATGTGCTATACATGCAGCGGTCCGTTAGCTCAGTCGGCAGAGCGTGGTGCTAATAACGCTAAGGTCATGAGTTCGAGCCTCATACGGACCATAGCATGTTCCTTTTGCTAGACATATATATATGTGTTTATTATTAATCACATTATTTATCTATTGCACATTTTCTACTTGCTAAATATTATTACTTCAGTATGTGCTATACATGCAGTGGTCCGTTAGCTCAGTTGGCAGAGCGTGGTGCTAATAACGCTAAGGTCATGAGTTCGAGCCTCATACGGACCATATAGCATGTTCCTTTTATTAGACATATATATGTTTTTTATTATAAATCATATTATTCATTTATTGTCTATTTTATTCTTGCCAAATTATACTATATGCAGCGGTCCGTTAGCTCAGTCGGCAGAGCGTGGTGCTAATAACGCTAAGGTCATGAGTTCGAGCCTCATACGAACCATGGCATATTCTTTTGCTAAAAATATATTTATATTTAAATATAATTTTTGTAAATCACATTATTCATTCTTTGAATATTTTCTACTTACCAGATATTATACTGTAATATGTGCTTTATATGCAGCGGTCCGTTAGCTCAGTCGGCTATATATAAAGGTCATGAGTTTGAGCCTCATACGGACCATTGCATTATTCTTTTGCTAATAGAAATGTATTTATTTTGAAATATATTTCTTGTAAATCACATTATCTATTTATCGCCCACTTACTTTCACCGATGTACTAGACTCTTGTACGGCTCTTGATTCTACAATTCGATTGGTCTGTTTAATCCTCTGCAGACAAAATCTATGAATTAATTTATTATTTGCCCTTCGTAGCTTTTGTCAAGAACGCTGCCATGGAAATCCTAAAGACTTGCCCAAGGTTACCCGACCTAGTTATTTTTGATAATTCACCAATGAAATGATATACAAATTTAAAACAAAATGGGCGACTACATATCATAATATATAACGTTTTGTTTTGTTTTTTGCTCTTGTGTCGCAATTACGTAATCAGTGATCACTTCATTAACCTTAAAGGGAAAGAAAAGTTTATTCGCTAGAACTTGCACATTATCATGTAAAACTATATAATATGTAGTTATCGTTCTACCTTCCTTTAACCCTAAAGGGGCTGGCATATTTGAGGTCTTCCTCCTGCCGCCGGCGATGGGGGTGGGGGTGGGCGTAATGACCTCCTTAAGATCTCGGCTGTAAAACGCCCGATCGCCGCGAAAGTGTGCGTGCATGTCAAATAAGGTGCATAAAATACTATGGCAATTTCCATCTTTTTGAAGTAACAAACCCCATTCATTTGCATTATGGTAATCTATGCAAAAAAATGTCATACATTCAATTCAATCATTTTTTTTTTTTTTATAGTTGCACATTTTTTTTACTACTGAAAAAAAAGAAGAAATAGATGAGAAATGTCAAGGCAAGAGAAAAATAAATAAGGAATAACCCGGCTCTTCAAAAAAAAAATTGTAGTATCATTATTCCAAATGGTCTAAAGAATTTGGAATAATGATACAATTTGTATTTTGAAGAGCCAGGTTATTCCTTACGTTTTCTATTGTTTTGACAAATTTTCATGTATTTCTTTGTTTTTATTGTTATTTTTTCTAACTATTATTCAGCTAATTTGAGCACAACATCAAACACCTAAAATGAAAACAAGACCAAATTACTAATGTTTTATCTCTTTTTAGGTCATGTGACTTCCCAACGGTATCCCTTTAACATAATAGGATGTTTTTCAGACACCTGCATGTCTCAACCCTACCTATTCTTACAAAATTATAAATCTGATTTTTGTTTCTACAAATTAATATTCCAAATAAAGTGCTTTTGGCCAATATAAATTATAATAAATACACGTATAGTGATATCGCGAATAAAAGAAACGCCAGCGACCTTAGTCAATTTTAATCGCAGAATAAACCTTATTTGATCAAAATCGGTTCAGAAACGGCTGAAATAGTCATAAACATAACCATTTCTGATATTGTGGGGCCCCACAATAATTCAATAATTTTGAACCAGCCGTTAAACAATAAAAAGAAAATGCTTCCTCTTTTCAAAAATTTACAAAAGAGGTTGATTCTCTATCTAATCACTATTTCAACAAAACATCACTTGCACAATATTTCTTAAAATGGTTGAAACCGATGAGTTTTTAGAGAGCGCCCTCGTGAGTTTTAAAGGATCTTTTTGAATGATAACAGGCTTTTTACTTACTCGTTTGTAATCTTTTATTTCTTTCGAGCATGGTGGAGTTATAATTATTAGTTTGTAATGTAATGGTGCAGGTTTCGGTTACTAAAATTCAGTTTGACCAAAACTGTATCATCCCTTTAATTAAGTTATTATTTCCAATGGATAAGTATGGATGATTCGATGATTACACAGATCCTTATGAAATTGAACACACAATAAATAATTCCATTAGGCATAAAGGCGGAAAACAAAGGATTAGTGATTGTCTTGGAAGACTTCTTTCCAGAAAATGTAGATAAGTGAAATGATTAAATTATCGGAGATGAAAGAAAGGAGATGCTTTATATTACTATTATTTTATCTATTAAATCGACAATTGAAAAGCGAAAACAAAGAAATAATACAACAAAGGCGTACTAGTGGTGGGTGTGATTGTGGGCTTGAACGCCCCCATCATACCCCTTCACGCTAATGATAAAACTAATTGACACACCTTTTTCATGAACTCACACATTTTCATTTTGCATGTGTTTCAGTCTATATCTTTTGTGGGAAAATTAAGTTCTCCGCTCATTACGCCACTTGTCTTCAAGTACTTTATTCCGACTAATGCAAATAACTGAATGCATTTTGCGTTGAGGGTGTTCACGAACTACTAAAGGACAGTATAGCATACAGATAGTTTTCTATCCTCCCCTATTTCCGCCCACCTCATTTCCGCCATACAAATTACCATGACAACGGCGGGATACGTATCTCTTCTGTACTTTAGACATTATTATACCACCCGATCCTCCTCTTCCCGTCCTTATAATTTATATTATTCTCTCGCACGACTTCTATTATGTCGTTCGATTTTGAAGTTCTCCTCCTTTAAAACGAAGTTCAGAATATCGCGTCAACTTTGGCGTATAAGGGAAAACTTTGTCGGGGAGGGGAGGAGGTGGGGGAGGAGGGGTGGGGCTGAGGTCTTTTGCCCGAATAATTTAACCATCTCTCTCGACTCGTGTTTCACCTGGCATCATAACATGTCCTCAATACGTAGCCTGCTGCTGATGAGATGGTTTTGTCCGAGAGTGCATGATACATTTTTTGTTTAACCAAACTATATAAGAATGATGAATTTTGCCCGAACATGCCGAATTATGAGGATCCAAGATGATTTCTCGAATAATTGCCGTTGTCAAACATTATAAGGAGGGGAGCTCCTCGTCATGTGCATGGTTTATGTGCAAGAGCACAATTATTATTAACATTTTGCACTACAGAAGCCTTCTTACATGTATCGTATTATGCGTGGGACATAATTCTGACCTTTTTTAATAATTGTTTTATTTTTTTATAAACAGACATGTTTATTTGCGACGAAGGGTTTATATGTCATGTTATAATATGGAAACCTGGATAACTTTGTTTGAAAATAATGGGAATAATGATATCCTCTACAACTCCATCTTGAAAGAAGTATTAAGGTATCAACAAATATGCAATTTTGTAAATAAATTATGGGAGCTTTATCTAAAAAGTGACAACAAAAATGCTATATCGTTGTTTGTTTGCAAAATGAATCTGATGATGAACTAATGAACTCTTAAAATGCAACTTAAAGGTGCACCTGTAAAGTGTCAGATATTGCCCAAAATGACATTTGAGACTTCAATCCTGTTCCAAAATCATTGTAAGATATGTCCGAATGATGTGTGAAAGTTTCATTGAAAAAGAACACTGCTTTCCTGGTTAAAAAAGCAAAAATATGCGTCAGCTTTTACAACGGACGTTTATGAGGTTTATGACCGTTAATTAACGCTTTTGAGCTGAATGATAGATATCGTCATACTAAAGGGGCATTTGAAAAAAATCTAACCCTATTTTATTCTTCTCTTACCATACGGTAACCTAAACAACACGGTAGAAGAGAAACGAGGAATTAAGCTCCAAGTAATTTTCGTGAAATTAGACCCTTTACAATGGAGAAATAATCACATACACGCACGTCATTGTATAACGTTTTCACAGTTCAACAGTTGCATACAAAGCAACATCCTTTTACTTTTTTTGTTTGTTATTTAGCAAATTTCCAGCGTACTAATATATAGCTGTATAATATAGCACAAAGGGAAACACACGCACAAATTAATACGCGGTAAATGTAAACTTTTTGGGGTCACTTATCATTCTGATATCGTGCAAATAATTATCGCCCGAAGACGAGCTGTCGTGACCTTTAAGTTTGGATTTGTTTACGTCGTGCTGTTTTGGGTTATCTTTGTTTTTTTTGTGTTTATGTATGTGTGTGTTTGTTTGTTTGTGTTTTTGGTGAATGAAAACAAGAAAAAACACATTTACATGTAATAACAAAAATGTTGAAAAGACATATAATAGGCTAATATGTTTTTAACAATAGATTCAACTTTCCTCAAATGCAGTGATATGCTGTTCCATAATTTGTGGGTATTATAGTTGCCTTTTTTTTTGAAGGGGGGGGGGGGGGGTGTCATAATTTATGTACTGGTGAGCTTCGTGAATTATGTGAATGCGACATAAATGAGAGAAATTCAATAGGAAGTTTATGAATACAGGTGCTAAAAATAATGCATACCACGCACGAAATACCAATCGTTTTTACGTGTATCCATATTGTTTTAATATATTCTATCCGTATTTATTAATGCATTAAAGGATACCAGGCTGAACTTTAGTAACCAAAACCTGGACAGTAACAATATAAACTAATATTTATAACTCCACCATGCTCGAAAGGTATACAAAATTACAAACGACTTAGTAAAAAGCCCGTTATCATTCAAAAAGAGCCATTAAAACACAAGAGGGCGCTTTCTAAAATGTGATGTTTTATTGAAATAATGATTAAATAGAGAGATCATCAACAACTATTTAAAAAACGCTTTTGAAAACTTTTGAAAAAGTGCAAGCATATTTTATTTTTTGAAAAAATCATCTAATTATTTGGGCCCCAAATAATTATAAGATCAGATATATTTATTGATATTTCAGCCGTTTCTGGGTCGATTTTGACCAAATAAAGTTTATTCTGCCATTAAAATTGCATGTTCTCTCAAATTCGACACTGAGTTTTTCATTACCTTACACAAAAATTGTGATGTGCAGCGCCCTCTCTACCAAAACTAAACTACCCCTTTAACATTGGTTATGTTGTACAGACAAAACAGCGTATTATCATAATTACCATGGCACAGAGGATTTATACATTGACAAGGAAAAGGATAATAGTTGTCATGGTGTATTTTCACTGACGACGGGAAACTGGGCACTGACGACGGGAAACTGGGCACTCACAACATTTTAAAATACCAAGAATACACCAAAGGCAAAACAACTTTCATTTAATAAAGTGTGATCTAACTCAATGAAAAATATCGCTGATTTTCTTGCGATTCTGCTGAATTAGGCCAATCCCTCGTTTCATAGGCGTAGGAGGCGCCGGGGGGGGGGGGGGGGGGCTGCAGCCCCCACACCCCTACACTGTTAAAACGCTGTGTAAAAAAAACGCTGTGTAAAAATGGTTGTTAAATATTTTCATACAACTTTAGGTGTAGCATGATAAGTTGTATTGAGAAGGGTTGCGTGAAGCGGCCATTGTTCAAGCGTTGATGAAACGTGTTAAATCACGTGATAGTTTCGACCGCAAAATCACCGCGTCAAAACCCCTTTTGTCCCATTGAAAACCAAGCGAACCGAGATAGCGCAGTCGATAAGAGAGTGAGGCTTATAACCTAAAGATCCCCGGTTCGATTCCGACCTTGCCGCTTTACGTCTTTTTTGTATTTGCTATTTCAACAACAGGGTTGTTGAAATGTATTCTAAACAACTGTTGTTGAAAAAATTAAAACAACAGTTGTGTGAACTAAACAACTGGGGTTGTTGAATGTTTTCAACAACAGTTGGATGGTTCATATGTCAAACAGCGGTTGTTGAAAAATGTCAACAAGTTGTTGAATTTTTTTACACAGCGTTTTAACAATGTAGGATATAGAAAGCATCGATATTCGGGCAATCGGCATATCATAATCGGACACTCGTCATCTCTCATTCGGGCAATCAACATCTTAATTTTCACATTCGGGCACTCGCCACCTCACATTCGGGCAATCAACACCTCACATTCGGGCACTGGCCATTTCATTCGGGCAATGAATATTCCTCATTCGGGCACTCGCCATCTCACGTTTGGGAACTTCCACCTCTCGTTCGGGCAATCAGCATCCGACATTCGTGATTTTGTGTGTTGTGAGGTTCGTTTGTGTTTGTATATCGGGTTTTCTCATGATGGAGATGATTTAAGTCTTGCTTTCCTAATTTCAAGTATATCAAATTTCCTTCCAAAGAATGCACCAGATCGCAGTATTTCGAACTAAAATTGCAAAAGCTCCCTACCATATGGGGGGGGGGGGGGGGGGGGTATAACCCCCTCCCACACCCTCCCCCCTCGCGCGCTTCGCTCCCTCGCATCGCGCCCCCACCCGATATTCGGGCAAAAGACACCAGCCCCCTGGAAATATATGCAGCTACGCCCATGCCTCGTTTCACTATGATTTCGGAAATAAAAGCAAACAAATAACAAAATACATAAATACATAAATAAACAAACAAACAACAATGTGTTTTCGATAACAAGTGTGTAAGAATTAAATAATAAAAAAAAAAGATTCTAAGAAATGTTCCCGTCGTCTAACAAAATATTGCTTTTTATGGCCACCTTTTGCGGCTCACATAATACTACATTACATAAGGTTTGTTGAGAATTATTGTTCCTTATATTTTGTCGTGATTACGTACATAAATATTGGAGCTATTCTTTCCTAATTTCTTTCCTAAAGCTGGAAGATAATGATTTTATATTAATGTACGTTTTTGTGTTATGATAATTATTCGTACGACATTTTAAAGCATACATGTACAAGATTCTACGATTAAAACAAATGCATTAATATTGATTGGAAACTTTCCATACACAATTAAACAAAACAAAACATAAGCGACAGAACATATAATTACTTAATTATCAATTTATTTATAAATTTATTTATTTATTAAAGGGGATATGTAATGCGAATACATATTGACTTCTATTTATCTATATTAGTGTATACATCAAATATTTGTAAACTGTTTAACCGAAATATGTTTTGTTGATTTAAAAATATTTTTGCAATTATTTTGTTCATCTTGATAATTATGGCAAGCCTAAGCCCCACCTCTTAAAAAACTCTCTAGAGTGCAATTCTGTATATGACCTCATCTATCAATCACAACTCAGTTACTTATAAGATGAACAATGCACCTTCGCCCAGGCTGAGCGCCTGCTCACAATAGTATCACATCTTTGAATACACTTCCAACCCACACAATTTCAATTTCAATAGCAGTTGCTACATGTTTGTCAGAAAACCTCAACCATCATAAGGACAAGAAAAGCACTGATAAGCTATTGACATCACTGGTCAGCTTACATTAGATGGAAAAGGAGAGAAGGGCAAAAAGAATATGGCCACAATAGCATGCCCTACATACTTCCATACAATAGCTTGTCAGTGCCTTTCTTGTCATAATGATGGTTGGGCTTTTATCACATAGCAACTGCTATTGAAATTGAAAGTGTGTTAGTTGGTAGTGTATTCAATCATGTGATACTATTGTGAGCAGGCGCTCAGCTTTGGTGAAGGTGCATTGTTAATCTTATAAGTAACCGAGTTGTGATTGATAGATGAGGTCACTTGCAGAATTTCACTCTAGAGACATTTTTTGTGGGCGTTCCCAATTTTAATTTTCAAGTTGATTTCTTGTTTCATTGACTTTTCCATTGAAACAAATATTATTGTAATTGGAATCCACGTGAAAAACTATCCCCGTGATAGGCTAAAAAATGTTTTTAATGTGATTTCCATGACATAGAACCTTTAAGTCTTGTTTAAACAGCGTAGCCCCATCAGTGATCAAGCACTGCATTCCAGGGGCCCATAGTATACCGCTTTAAAATGTGATGTTAGGCCTGGGCAATTATCATAATTATGGGCGAACGATTTTCGCGATATCTAAAAGTGAAAAAATAGTGAAAATAGTGATTTTCTCCCGCTAAAAGTATGTAACCAAGGTAACCATGGAACCAAGAAATAATAGAGGGCACTTGAAGGTAGCGACCCCACTCTCTGCTTCAATTCCCCTTTTAAGACTTTATTGCGGTTAAAGGGAAAGGACGGTTTCTTGTCAGACATAATGCTAGTGGTTACATACGGTACTGTTTTGTTATCATTGAAAACTAGTTGTTATAATCATAACTCCAGCATGAATGTATGTGAGGAAGAAAATCGTATTGTCTTAGCTATAGGAGCCTTGTTTTTTAAAAATGTTTTTATTTCATATTAAAAAGCTTGCATTCAAAACATGCGTTATGTAGACACCAGGTCCCATATTCATAAAACCCCGTTATTATAGCTTAGTTCCTTGATAAGTGTATTTTAGATGTGCAATTTATTGATCAACAAGCAGTTTTCCTATAGTCCCCAATTAGGGTTAGCTGAGTAAGCCTTAGGTACCCACTAAGTTTATCCTAGTTAGAAACTAAAATATATTTTGTTTAATTATTAGCCACGTCATCAAAAATAGACTTTAATAGCAAGCAATATTAAAGCTAGCGGGCTTTTATGAAAAGAAGAAGTTTCAAACCTTTTTGTTAAAAAATGAAACAAATGTGACTCACTTTCTTTTAATAATCAATACAGATTCAGTAGAGAGAGTATGAGAATAAATGTAAAAGCTATACAGGTACTTGGGAGTATTTGACTAATGCATTTGGTTTCACGGATATCAAATTTAAGATCAGTGAAATCTCGCATTATTACAAGTCAACGCCCGCGTCTTTTATTCGAATGGCTTTATTATGTGTCAGGTAAATCCATATTGCGCTCTTAATCCCGATCACGGGAAAACTGTTTGATCAGCTAATCGCGCATGACAATGCTGGTACGCACTGTAAGCGACGTTTATTTATGCGATAATACGCCATCGACAAGACTGTATATATTATACAGGATCCTATGCGCGCACGCACGGCGACGCTGAATGGCGCCTGGCCACATTTAACCCTTTAAATGGATTATGGTAACTTTGTTGACATGTGCAAAAACGGACAAATTATCAATTAAATGTGTATTTCTGTGGTCTGATGATATCTCTTTGAAAGCACGTGGAAAAACTGGCCCAGTCATGTGATCTAAACGTTTAGTTTACAAATGCGTGTAGCGGGCCCGAGGCGGGTGCGCACCCCGGGGGGGGGGGGGGGGGGGGGGGAACTCATGTATAATGTAAGACAGGTATGTGCCGCTTACAAGACCCCCATTTTCACACCCGATTGCCGCTCTCAAGATACCCGATTTTCACAAATTGCCGCTCCATAGACCCCCGGAATGACTTGGCTAGGTAGTTGAGTAGCGCCAAGTCCATTATTCTTCTAGTCACCACTTGAGGGTTTCCGTAGGTCTTTGGTAGCTCCAAGTCCATGTATTTTGTAGTTTTAGTCTGCTCCTTAGACCCCTTAACTCCCGTTTCAGGGTTTTTGTAGCTCCAAATACCCTATATTTTGTCAACTTAGGATGGATTATATGGGTAACGTGTCTTCAACCAACACCACTAGTCTCCAACTACTAAAGTTGGTTCGGACTCGTAAATCAGACGCGCGGTGCGATCTTGCGAAAGCCTTGCGAAAGCCTTGCGCAGGGTGCGAAATACATGTATATACTGGCTCCAGCTTATCTTGGTTGAATTTTCGCAAAGTTAATGGATTTCCTTAAGCTGTTACAACGTGCCTCTAATAAACCAACAAATCACACATTTATCAAAAAGGGGACAGTTATCGCTTAGCTTTGAGTGAAATGTTTTGTTCCTGTACATTTGTAATAAAAGAGGAAATATAATTTCCCTCTGTAGCTTCTAGCGAAACAGTTTGTTACTTTTTATTGTCCTTTGTGGAAAAGGGACCCATTATAATTCAATTTGGCCATTAGCAACGTAGTTTATCGGTACGTTTATATTAGTATGTTACAAATTAGGGAACATTTCATTTCCATTTGGTGTTTGCCAATTAGCGAAATATTAATTTTATGCGAAAAAATGGCCCCTGGATAATAATAAAGCTTGGTGCTAGATGGCAGACAATGGTTAAATTAGTACAGTATGTTTTTCTTTCTGTTATATTCATTAAGTTCGCAACTATTATGCAATAAATATAACATAACTGGGAACAAAATAATGTTTCTTTTGTTGTACTCTTTTCATTATACTCTTGCACATTAATGACTCGGCCTGGTATATACCTATTAGGATGGATTCTATGGAAAATAATGTGTCTTCAACCAACATCACTAGTCTCTGATTCATGAATCAGACGCGTGGTGCCATATTGCGGACGCCTTGCGCACGGTGCGAAATACAGTCATTTACATGCATACTGGCTCAGGTCACAGAGTTATGTACGTAGTGCGCACAAACGTGCCTGGTTACCAATGTTCAGATCACCCCCCTTCATCCCCACGAATTACAGTATTTAAATTTGCCTTGCAGGGAAAATAAAATGAATGGCACCTATCGGACCTCTATCCATTACCTGTTCAAATTATATACGGTATGCATTCTGAAAAGTCATGTTATAGCCACCTGCTTCCGTAATTTATTGGCGATCTCATGAGACACAAATAATTTATAATTTATGAAAAAGCCGCATATTTCCGTTTCCCGGCAAAACTAAGTGATCAATTTCTCTACGTCAATTATAAAATGTGCGTAATATTTGCGGTAATGTTTGTAAACTTTGGAAAAGCATAGATGATAATGTATTTATGTAATAGGGACTAAATGGTAGTGACATTTTATTATATATTTTCTATCCTTAGTTTCGACATACTGTACAACAAATTTGTTGTTTATTTAATTTATTTGCTTCATATCCAAACCATAACTAAAATTCAATCAGTCAATAAGAACAGGTTACTGATAAGAAATGACTGCCTACTAATTTAACAAAATTTTTTTTTTCCGGGATTCGAAGCCGAGACATCCGGGTGGATAGACCAGTACTCTACCGACTTAGCTATAAAAAGCCCTATAGTGCGGTGTTCGTTCCAGCATAGACTTACTACCACGGTTCCAGAAAACCCTCAGCCTTTTAATGCTCGTGTGCTTAGAAGCTTTTATGAATCTGACACAAACCCGAATGATAATAAATTAACTTATGGATATGTGCGCGTGACCACTGTACATGTAGTGAAACAAAAAGCTCCAAATAGCTCAGTTGGTAGAGTTAGTACCGGTCTAGCAATAGAGAGGTCTCGGGTTCGAATCCCAGAGAAACCCTATTTTCTTTGCTCTTTTTCATATATATTTTGAAGTAGCATAATTTTGCATAGAAAATGCAAAATAATACAACAGTTGTACTATATGCTTGTAATTATGCTTGAAATCAAGCACCACATCACTAAAAGGAAACTATTATAATATTCAATCAACTAACGTATTTTGTCGTAAAATTGCAATATGTAATTTATGTAAATATGATTATACTTGGTAAGTTGTTTAAACTTGTTATGCTTTATAGGTCACAAATGCTCCGATTTGGGATACGGCGCCCGTACGATGCCATCTTGCGATAATCTTGCGGCGCCCGCAAGGGTGCCGTGGCTATCGTGCGGTCGCCGTTGCATTTTTCCTCGCCGTACGATGTCAAAAAATTGTTTAACGCGGAGTTAAAACAAAAAAATGCATCGTACGATGTTTTACTTGCCGTAAGCCCGTAGACACGTCGTAGAGAGCATCGCACGGGCATCGCAAGGGCACTGCACGGGCCCAGCACGGACACCGTAGCATTTCCCCGAATATCGTACGATTTTGCGACTGAATTTGGGGCTACTTGATTTTTATTGTGTAGTTTGCCCTTACCTAACGATTTCTAGATAGCTATTAAAGGAGTTTATGTAATACTGATATCGTTAACTCAATTTTCATGGAGAGTGGATTTAGCGTATTTTGGGACTAAGATTTTTAATTAATTTTATGTTACCACCTGCGCATGTTTTTTCTTCGAAATTTTATGTAATAATTGTGCAAATCTATAGAAGGCATGTACATTGTATGCTTCTCATCCAACGACTTATAAACCTTTTTTTTCACAATCATTTGTTCACGACGCTCAACGATTGAAGGGTTCATTGACAGTATCAGCAACAGAGGTGATGTTTTCAATATCAATAACATCGGTTTGAAATCCAGGCGAAACGATGATTAGATCAAGTTAGAGAAAAGGGTCGGTTCAGTCAGAGGACAACGTGCGCGTATAGCCCGTAGTCAATTAAAGCCTTCCAATCGCGGGGATGCTGCACAGGTCATCGCCATTTGGAACTAGGCTATAGTGGTAACTACATATCACTAATGAGCCACTGTGTGTTTAATACGCACCGTGCTCAGGGCTTTCGCAAGATGGCACCGCGTCTCTGTTTTACGAATCCGAACTAATGTACCTTGACAGGTCCTGGGTGGCTACAATACGGACTTTTCGATTTGCTCGCCCACTAGTGGACTGGTACGTACATTACGTCATGATTAAGCGCCGCCAACGTCACCCGTCTCAGTCGAGTACGAACGAGGATCAGGAGGATTCGACAGGATGTCGGCGTTCGTACTCGACTAAGACGGGTGACCGAAATCATGACGTAATGCACGCACCAGTCCACTACTGGACGTGCAAATCGATAAGTTGATAGTAAAGCACTTGCCATTTGCGGTAAAATGGCTCATGGATCTACAGAGTATGTTCCCTGGTATGCTCGTCGGATTCAGCCGCCATACGAAATAATGTCATTTTCCACCCTGCTAACCCCCGGACCGTTGGCTTCGCCCATTCGTACGGTCTTTTCGATAGCACGCACGTCCACTATGTGGAGTGTTAGTACGGGACCCCGCAAACAAAATAATCGTTGTGTCGTCTCTTTACGAGATTGGTGTGGCCTAATCAGTGGGCCATGTATAGTGATGTATATATATATCTAATTAAAGCTCTTGGTGTCGCTAAGGAAGGAGCTTAGATGAAATGCTATCATTTTGGTTTGCTGAGGGTGGTTAAAGCATGGAGGAAATCCGTGATAAACGAGACCGATTTTGATCAAACAAAGATGATTTTATTATTTAAATATTATGCTCTTTCAAATTTTACACTCAGTTTTTCATTACCTCACAAAAAAAAGTAGTCTAGCGCCCTCTCTGCCAAAACTCAACTATCCCTTTAAAGCACACGTCGGCCCCTGAATATTGTCTCTTAATAGTTATCCTCTATTAAATTACATCTGGTTCTGTTGACGGTGATAATGATGGTTGTTCATCATGATCTCCACCACCATCACCATCATCATCATCATCATCATCATCATCATTATCGTCATCATCATCATCATCAGCATCATCATCATCATTATCACCGTCATCATCATCATCGTCATTATCATTACCATCCTCATCGTCATCATCGTCATCATCGTCATCATTATCATCATCATTATCACCGTCATCATTATCATCATCATCATCATCATCGTCATCAGGTTCAGGTGCTGTATTATATTCTGCCAAGTTGGTTGCACCCTTTATTCCTGCTTCAGACACTCTATTTATATAATCGTGTACAGGCCTCTAAATGTCAACGGATCACATTCAAAAATAAAAGTTGTAAAACTGATGCCCACGTCCAGCCCGTAAAATTGTCTTGTTATTGTTATCATTCAGACGAATCCGATTTCGTTGTTGAAGTATCATGCTATTAAATGTGTTGATCGTTTAAATCTTCAATTTGTAGGCGTGATATAGTATGTAATGTGTGTATGGAAGTTGCTTAGACAAGGACAAGGGGAAAATGTCAAAGGGTATATAGTCCTTCGGTCCGATGAGAATCAACTTTGAGGTAAGCGTTGAGAATAGAACCAAATTGCCACCGTTCGCCCCTAGATATAGCATTTCTATTGAATTTTCATACTGCATCCGAATATGCTATTAAAATAGTATTGATCGTTGCAATTCTTCATTATATCACTTTATGGCATATTAGTTGGATTTTGTGGATAAAAAAGATGGTGTATACAGGCCCAAGACTCAAGTTAAAAGGGACCACCAGGCAAAGAACAATATATAACTATATGTTTTGGTACCGTTGTGTGATATAAAATAGATGCTCAACAATTTGCAACAAAATGTGACTATCGCTGTAATTCTTCAGTATATCAATTTTACGGCATATACCATAGTACAGACAGGCTGGATGTTCGAAAATAAAGAAGATCATATGTGTTTGAAGCAACAGCGAGGTAAACGTTGGGAATCCAAATGCTAACGTCAGCCATTTGAGATTTTTATTGGCATTTATTTTTTATTGTATCCTCAAATTGCATCCGAATAATGTCGTCATAAAACGGCATTTTGTGAATAAAGAAGGAGGGATTATTTTGGGGATAAAGAAGGTGGGTGTATAAGACCAAGAATCAATTTTATGTAACTTTGTTGTAATTATTGGGAACCAAAATACACACGTCCTTCCCCGGGGTTGCATTTTTATTGTATCCACCAATTACATCCGAGTCTTTATTTTAAAGCATCATGCTATTAACTGAGATGATCGCTGTAATTCTTCATTATATCATTTTAATGGCATATGGCGATTTCTACAAGTGAGATTTCATGAAAATAAAGATGTCAGGTGGCACTTGAAGCAACGTTGAGCTAAAAGTTGAGAACCAATATGCGCACGTCCGCCTCTGAAGATTGTATTTTTTATTGTCATCCTTCAAGCGTATCGGATTTTGTCGTTCATAAAAAAAGTGTTCATGGCTGTAAATCTTCATGATCACTTTATGGCATATCATGATGTGGACACGTGGGACATTTTGAAAATAAAGAACTAGGGTAGTTTTAGGAACAACTTTCAGGTAAAAGTTGCGAACCAAAATGCTAACGTCCGCCCCTGGAGAATTGATATGTATCCTCCTGTTACGTCCGATTCTTGCGATGATCGTTGTAAATCTTGATTATATCACTTTACTGCATACAAGTTCAGTTACGGCGATGTGAAAACAAGTAGGATTTTTAAAAAGTAAAGATTAAGGTGGTGTATACATGGTATAGGCCCAAAAGTCAAATTTTGAAGATAGACTAGTTCATAAGTGGGGATTTTGAAGATGGAACGGTATAAATTACTGGTTCACGACTTAATCTTGGGTAAAACTAGTTTTGGAACTATAAAGAAGCCTTTTTTTTTACACACATCCATACAATAGTTTACCAACATTATCCGCAAATACGCATACAACAAGCATAATCACATACAGAGGGCCATTGGCACAGTTTTAAACTACTGTATGCGAAAGATTGACTAAATTCTAGCATTGTACTTGAAGAAACAAAAAAACTAAAATAAGCAGTAAAATAACAGTCATTAAACAACATTTTACCTTTCTTTTCACTTTTAATTTTCTCCATTCAGAAGGTCTGAGGTGTATGGCATGTTGTGTCGGCAAATTCAGAAAAAAACAAACACACAAAATATTTCTGTTACGATTTCGATTATGAGTACATTTTCTGAAGAAATCATAAAGAATGTACAGCAATCGGATCATGATATTCATTTGTTTGACAAATCATCATGAATTAACCCAATCGTCAATAAAGTGGAGCGGTTTTGTCAAAGTGATATGAAATTTTCAGTATAAAAATACATTGTATAACAAAATAGCACGATGATTATTTTAACTGTAAACACACAAGTAATGCATTACTTCATTTAGGATGCGAAACATGAATGGTTAATGTAAAATTTCAGAAAGTAAAAATAAATAAAAACTAACTTTACCAACAAATGAAAGTCAGTTATAGTGCTTGGGTGAATCCTGTAAATAAGATGACTGTATTTTGGTCATTATGTATAACTATTTTAAAACAATGTTTAAAAAGCAATCTGTGTATTTTCTAAAGACAGGTTCAGTTTGTACAAAAATATACTTGGATAATTCATAATTCAGAGCTGCAGCAATTGTTAGTGTCTTAGTATTTTGTCTGTTTTACTTTCGCGTGAAAGTACTTTCATATTGTGCCAAAGTCGCATCCAATTGCTCGTATATATATTTGTATTTATTTACTTACGAAAATATTGTAAATTTGTGACTTTGACCAACGTCAACAAAAGTATTCACCATCGTAGTACTGTTCCACGTGTATGTATTTTAGTACACAATACGATACGAAAATGTCAAGCGATCCATTAACCCGTTGCCTACGGGAACTTGGTGTGCCCTGCGTTAATTACTACATAGGGATTGCCAAATCTAGTAGGCAACAGGTTAACTTTGTCAAATTCAATAATATACGAGTTAGTGGATTCAACTTAATTTGTAGACATCATACTCACGAGGCTGTGATCAGAAATAAATGGGTAATACATAATTTAGGAATTGACCACAATACCGATAGTGACCTCTGAAATTGTTTGCTGTCATCCACAGTCTTCGTCAACGTTTCGGCCCGATTTGAACCCATTTGACCCGATATTTGATCGTTTTGTCAGAAAGGTCAAGTCGGGTCACACATCCGAGAGAGGCTTTAGATGACAGCCGAATACGTTGCAAAATATAAGTAAATATAATACATATAGAATATGTGAAGAAATATAATATTTGTATTGTGACAACACGTTTAAAGGTACCGTTGAGTATTGGTATTTCCCGAAGTGCCCCCCGATATTTTTTTGGTGAGATAATGAAAAACTGACTGTCAAATCTGAAAGAACATACAATTTGAATGACAGAATAAACTTTATTTGATCAGATTCGGTTCAGAAACGGCTGAAATATCCATAAGTATATTTTTATTCAAAAGATTCTTCACCGGCAATGACCGGGGGATATTTAGACTTTTTAGAAAAAAATTAAAAATGCTTAAAGGTTTTTAAAAAGTCGTTGATGATATCTCTATTGAATCATTATTTTAACAAAAAAATAATTGCACTCTTGAGTTGTAACGGCTCTTTTTGAATGATAACAGGGGTTTTACTTTAGTCGTTTGTAATTGTGTATACTTTTCTAGCATGGTGAAATTATAACTATTACTTTGTACCGTAATGGTGCAGGTTTTGGTTACTAAAGTTAAGTTTGACCAATACTCAACTATCCCTTTAACATTATCCAACTTATGGGGCACCAATAGAGGTTAAATTTCAAGCTAACATGAACGACCATTGTCCAATATGTTTCGGAAAGAATCCTCTCTGGCCAGTGGGTTAAACTTTGGACACTACATCCACGATATCTCAGGAGGATTATCTCTTGACCTGTCGAAAAATAATTATAACATGCGTTGCAAGAAAAAAGAAAATCCTCATCGGTTCATGTTTTATCATGTATCCGTTTATTTTTCCAAGAAGAACTCTCTCATGCAAGTGGGTATGTACCCAGGAAATCATCCCCAAATTACAATCCAATCAGAAATCCATAATTTAACATGATGTTCATTTGTAATACTGTCAACACTTTCGAACATGTTCTGAGTAGAGTTTCCTCTATAGCTGAATAATCTGCTCACACGATTCGCCACATGGACAGCACCTCCAATTATCGCAGCGACTAACTGATACTCCGGATTCTTTAACAGTATAATCTTTTGAACGTCATTGGATCCTGTCTGACCAATACGCGCGATCTGCAATTCATACTAACGGTTGTAAATTAGCTGGACAGATGTGCCATTACAAAATGGATAATACTTTGAACATTATCCCACCTGTTCTGAGTAGAATTCTCTCCTGTCCGGCCCGCACGCGCGGTCCGCCATATTGACGGCGCCATTTTGCCGCACCGACTGGCTTATACTCCTGATCCTGCGACCGGGAGTCGTGGCAGAGTTCCTGTGGGGACTCTTACCCTTGCAGCATAGCCAGAGGCAGCAGGGCTTCCAGAGCTTCCGGAAGCCCATCCTGAACTTAGTGTTGAGCACCCCGTAGACGAACACGTTGAGGACGCTATTGGTTAAGGCAACCATGAACAAGGCAGAGTGCAAGACGGCGTTGATATGGACGTTGGCGTTGAGGAGAAAACAGATGACGACGTAGGGGATCCAACATAGAAGAAAGACCCCGAGCAAGATGAGCAGCGTGGTTGCAGCTTTGGTGTCGCGGAGCGATTGCACCTTCTTAAGTTTGGCTGCCTTCTTCGACAAGCTCTTAACCGCCGAAAGCTTCAGGTCTCCCGATTCCCCGGTGGTAGACAGTTTGTGCTTGCTCTTACGTTTACCAGTCGGATAATGATTGATGATGGAACCTCTCTTCTCCGACATCCTTGAATCTCTCGATTCGCGGCGAGACTGTGGCATTGCCGAGGTTACGTTATTTCTTTGAAAGAGATCCAGTGTGTATGTATTGTTCAAAACAGTGATCGGAGGGTAGACATTGGCTTTGTTTTTACCCCGTTCATGAACACCATTGTTCGCACGCCTCACATTCCGATCTTTGCTCCATAGCTCTTCGTCCGACTTGGAGCGCCTGAGTTCTGACGACATCACTTCCTTCACGCTGACCTGGTGACCTTCCGACAAAGGACTCGCTAAGACGCATTCGGCTGTCGGCGCGAGGCCTCCTGGGGGGATCCGTAGAGGAGTCGCGCGTGCTTGCTTCCGCCGAAGTTCATGCATGACGTCGACGTTGCGATATTCTCGCGTGGCGGCTATTTGCAACGGCATCAACACGGGACCAACGCCGTCTTCGGCCCCGCACATGCTCTGTTCGTTCACCCACCGAGTCCGGCTAGTGGGCTCGCCGAGGGTTGCAGGGGCTGGCCGAATCTGCCGCTTCACGCGTCGCGCAACGATGAAGATCTTCGCGTAGCAGAATAAGATCATAGCGAGCGGGAGACAGAAGCACACGAGATGCGAGGCGATGGTGTACGCAATGGACGAGCGTTCCCAGTCCACGGTGCATGCTCCAATGTCCTCGATGTACGCGTAGGAGGCTAGGTCGGTGAATGGGATACACGCGCACGTTAACGACACACCCCACGTGCAAACCAGGTAGACTGCAGCTCTCGGGACAGTCATGCACTGCTGGTAGTGTAGAGGCTTCACAATGGCCACGTATCTGTGTTTATGAACACAAAAACAGAAAAAAGCATAAGTAAAACAATATGATGTAATACACAAACTAGTAAACAAACAGGTATCATTTCAACTTCAATGTTCTCATAGGGTGCATTCGCAATTTTTTCTTTTAGCAGTTTTATCTTTTTGTTTTTTGAGTTTGAACGATACTTTTAATTCTTTGTGAAAATTATAAAATAATCGTATTGTTATTAGCTGTTACTAAACCCCTTAAAAAAAGTTCGGAAACTCAAGTTTGATCGATTATGTCTATTTTCTTATGAAATCATAATGATTATATTTGGTATCACTTGAAAGAGTGTGGATACCTCTTACAAATGATACCAAATTCGTAAGCATCACGAGTACGGGGTATGCGCAGTATATTTGAGAATGGGGGAAGGTTCGAAGTGAAATGTCACAAAATGCGCCAACAAACTTCAGTCGGAAGGTCTGACACTCATATCACGGTCTTTCTCAAGTTCAAATTCTTTCGACGATGAATATCTTGACAATGATGAGATGCTGTTGAATACGGTATCAGAAAAAAGCCTGTCTAATTATATTTCCAATGACACCTCACTTGGAATGATTATGAAAGCCGGGTAGGTGCAATAAAGGTGAATATTGGGGAGGATCGACAGCAAAATGTAAACAAAATGCATTTGATTGTGTGAAATTGAAGGCGTTGCATCCAAAAATGACTCTTTGTGGAGATATCTTAGTACTTTACTTTACATAATCATTATGATATTCAACATCATGTTGAAGCGTGTTAATTTGTCAATACAATAATGCCCCATTCATAATGACTATGTGATTGAGGTGTGTGTAGTACCTCTAAATGTATGGGGCTCAAAATGACACGTTGCAAGGTCGACGTTTTGCCATTTGATGACGTGCTATCAGGGCATAACTATATACACTATGCCAGTTCTGGCCAGTTTGCGTAGGTTTAGGGAAATTTGATGCATTTTCAAAACATCAAGTTTGAGAGTTTTCCTGTAATGCACACACACATGCAGCATAATCATTGCAAATGAGATATCATATTAAAGGTAATTATTAATGAGCTTTCTTATAGTACAAAACGTAATGATCATAGAGTTATGAATAATAAAACAATATCGTACCGGAATCTTGAAACAGGAAGCCACGGTCTTAAATTCATATAGAATTAATACGCCCCAATATCCGGCTTTACTGCACACACCCCAATAGCATAGTTATTACAGGTGAGACATAATTGTGAGGAAAAATAAACATGCTTTCACATGATGCTAAATTTACTGATGATTATGCTATGTAAAACCCCAAAACATCCCCTCCAATAGTCTATTTTCGATGCAACGCCTTCAATTTCACAAAATGAAATGCATTTTGCAACATTTCATATTCCCCCATATTCAGCTGTACCATACTTAACCTGCTAATACAATTGTTACGGACATAATCGTATTGAAAAGATAGGCAAGTGGACTTTAAAATGATACCAAATTTGATAGGTTTAAATCATTTGAACGCGCTACAATCTTCGATACAACTTGAACATTATAACATACGACACAAGAGTATAATTTCACAACTGAATACTCTCGGCCCATTTTGCGACATTTGACTTCTGACCGTCCTCCATTCTGAAACGCACTATGTATTCCCTAATTTGAAATAAATGACAAATAATGTACCATTTTAAAGGGAAATCATCATGCAATGCCATGACACTAAAATAAAAATAAAATACAATTTGACAATAAGGGTAATATAATCGATCAAAGTTGAGTTTCCGAACTTTTTTTGAGTGCTTTATTTCTTTAAAACGGCAGTGATGACACCTGATGATAGAAAATATTTACTTTAAAATAATTTGAATTAAAACAAAATACAATTTGACAATAAGAGTAATATAATCGATCAAAGTTGAGTTTCCGAACTTTTTTTGAGGGGGTTATTTCTTTAAAACGGCAGTGATGACACCTGATGAGTCAAACTGTGTTGATAATAAACAATGATAGTAAATATTAAAACAATTTGAATAAATAATATTCAACCTTATGAAAATTGATAAACTGCATTTTGCTCTCGACAAACACGACCACACATAAAACCAATAAACACATACCACACACACGCACACACGCGCAATGTATTCTCAAACGCACGCACATGAACGTAGAGATAATTATATTTGGTATTCACGGCGAACTCCCGCGGAGACGGGCATGATAGGTCGGGTGACAAAACAAAAATTGGAAAAAACACTCATAATTGAGTTTTAATCCTGGGGGGTTGTTAAGTGAATTAAACCAGGGTAGTCGGTTAAAGGGAATATAATTTGTTTTTCTCACTTCCCCCATCTTCTCCCCCCCCCTTTTTCCCCTGTCGCGCTTGATGAATGAGAGTATTTGAAGAGCTTAATTATAAAAGGCGCTAAATCCACTTTCCATACAAATTGAGTTAAAGATATAATTTTATGTACATTAATAAGCTACGTAGCTATCTATAAATCCAAATTTAAGGACAAATTACACAATCAAAATCAAAATATGGAACATTCCAATTTCATATTTTTATAGGCCTTCGCACAAGGTTTGGCAAAGAAACCTGCTTTTCTATAAAAGTTGAAAAAGTGGATTTAGCGCCTTTTAGAAATGAGCGCTTCATTTATCGTCTTGGAGTAGGGAATGAATGGCTAATAATTTATGAGATTATCTCTGGGATGAGTCGAGACGCAAATACGTGCGGATTCGCATCGCGAATAAATTGACGCCAACAAGTCGCTAATTGTTTTCTCCATAAAACAACAACAGTTTCCAGTAATACAAACAACTTGTGATACAAACACGCCAGAATTGGTAGCAACCATGTCCCAGATTGCATTCTTCTGCCAAGCATTAATGACAGAGTGAGACATTAAAGAAGTTGTACATTCAAACTCAAATACAAGAAACAACCAGGCAATAATGGAAGCAAAATATACACAAATATTGTATTATTTGTATTTCAAAGACGTTGATTAATATTCCCTGATTCTAAACGTTCTGTCAAAAAACTGTTCATTCTACAATGTATACATGACATGTATGCTGAAATGTCAGCGCCTGTAATGCAGTCAGCTGTAGAATAAATCTTTCAAACAAAGAGTTAGGCAAATAAGGCACTAACACACTCCATAATGCATCGTTCCAAGAAAAGGGCTAATCAATATCATTTCATTGATCTGCATTCCTAGTTATGTAGGTCGTCGTTAATCACACTTTCTTCAAACAAAATATCGATATTTTACCAAGCATTGCATACACTTGCTTAGCCATCCTATAGTGGGTGTTTCACAAGCTAATAGACTTTAAAGGGTACCATCACCCCAAAATAATATTATTATAAATGAAAGGTAACATCTTTAGTATTCCATTCCATCAACAAGTTCAGACAAATATGTTTCCAGAAATGTTGTATTATTGGAAAACGCATCACCATTCTAAATGGGTCTGAATGTACGAGACTAGTTTGTCCAGAGCGAACGAATCGACCGGGATTCTATTGTCTCCAAACGTACGCGTAAATAGCATTGACACACTCGCAAATGTTTGGCCTGTACGGAACCAGGAAATAATAGTGGGAACCACTATTATTTCCTGGTTCCGTAAGTGGTGGAGATTAATTGCTTTGTTTATGAATTACACAACCCTTTGCAAAATGTTGGGTATCTATTTGATATCCCAAAACGGTACCAAAACATATAATTATGTGTTGTTCTTTGCCTGGTGGTCCCCTTTAAGTTGAACTTAACTTCTAAGTACGACTTAAAACTATTACTAGCCATTTCTTAGCAATGGAATAAACAAAATCGAAGAAAACAATGTTTATTTTCGAGACCTATACATTATGTACGACTTAAAACTATTACTAGCCATTTCTTAGCAATGGAATAAACAAAATCGAAGAAAACAATGTTTATTTTCGAGACCTATACATTACATCAAGAACTTGAAGTCTCCTAGATAGTAGAACATTAATGATTTGTATCGCCAAGACTGTGTCATCAATTTACAAAACAACTAACGGCTTTCCATGATATTTAGTCCAACTTATAAGAGTTAAGTACAACTTCAAAATCTTCGTGAAGCACACCCACTGTGTTTTACAAAGCAACCAACGTCTTTCCATAATGTTATGTCCAACTAAGAATTTAAACTAAAGTCAATAAATGTTCTTGAAAACTCCGTCAGAGTAATTCGTTGTCTCCTAAGCAATTCAATTAACCTGTAGCGCCCTATATATTTAAGCAGTTTGGGATAATATGCTCCCCTGGGAGTTGAGATGGTGCACAAGAAAATCGTGCGGGTTTGAACTGTTACAGTACCTGATGACCAAGGGTAATAATGCGCCTCTGCATATGCATATAAGGTACCTAGATCATGTGGAACCGATACATGCTATATATTCTTATTATCATCAAATTGGACCTGGCACCTTTCAAAACTAAAAGAAAGCCACTTGGTAACTATACAGGGAGCAGGTGCGTTGCCACTAATACCGAGAATACGTTTGTTATCCTCAAGGTTGTATACCTCCTAATTTAATATTCTCTTCACATACGTACGTTTATTATTGATGGACGTCTTTGCTTTTCCCACTATTGTTTGTGCCAGATAACTCTACTCGAACCTCATTTTCATAATTGATCGAATGAAGACGGGATTTTAAGAAAAGGGAGGAGGAAAAATCTCGATTTGTTGGTTCCGCATATCACAGTCAGTGAGTGTATAGGTGTGTATTGCACGTCAGTTCGTGCATCCGTCTGTTCGTTGTTTGTTTGTGTGTGTGTGTGTGTGTGTGGGTGGTTGTTTATGTGTTACCAGTGGCGTAGCTACAGGGGTTTGGACAGGTTATATTACCCCTAATATAATATACTAAAACACATGTACAAAGGGAAATAATTGAACAATGGTATAAGAGTTGTCTCAGTCAAAAAGGCTTATATTATAACTTTCAAATACTATACGTCCGTGCTATAGGCAACCGTGAGATGAAGTCAAGAATCACTTCAGATTCCTTGCATGGTGTGCGTTAAGCCGTGGTCCCAACCCGCCGTAATTGCAAGTGCGTGCTGTCTACTTGCAAAAACGTGGGCAAAATTTGGGTATCCGTACGTGGTGAGTACAGCCTCAGTACGGATTTGGGAGCACGCATACACTCCGTAGCACTTTTAGTGCACGAGGAACTTTCGCTGCGTTCGGGCTGCGGTCGGGCTACGGATTCACCCCCAGTACGGGTGACGCGCGTGCCCTCTACGGCGCACTTAGCACGTGCGTGCTGCGCACGTGATAAGTGCGTGGTCCGTGCTTACTCGGCACTTCCCCAGGTCAACTGTCCAATGCGCACGCATAACTCACGTGGACCGTAACGAGTAAGCACGGGCTCCGCACTTACAACGCACGTTGTGCGCACTGATTTCTGCAGTATATATTTCGTCTCCAAGATGCATAAGGTCGTCCTATATAATATACCCCCGACATCGGGCGGAAAAAACTCACGTTCATCGCACTTGCACGCACTTACAACATGCGAGTGAGTAAGGACACCGTACGTGAGCAGCACTTGTAAGTACGGCCTCCGTACGATAACGTGGCAATCGCACGGAGATCGTGCGTTGTAAGCACGTTGTAAGCACGTACAACTCACTAACCACGTGCGCAACGTACGATGCACGCAACCGCACACGGCTAGGCGTGGCGTGCGGGTCACGTACTTACACCTTGCGCAACCAACGGATGAAATATAAAGTTAATGAATTATTTTTCGGAGAAGCACTGTATTAAAGATGAAGCCGCGGTGGAACCGCTTCCGATCCCTTGATGAGCGTATAAAGCCGGTGGAAACACAATAAAGCAAAGGCTGCGTACATGTATCAAGGCTATAATGTATTCGGATGAAATATAAAATAGTTAACTATTTCTTGTCTGTGGATTAAAGAATACTTTTTTGTTATCGGACAAATACTGAATTAAAGATGAAGGAGTTAATCGCTTCCGATCCCGTAAGATGGAGAAACTTGTCCATAAAGCAAAGGCTGCGTATATACAACGAGGCTAAACTATTTTTCGGAGAAGCACTGAATTATACTTATAGATGAAGGAGTGAATCTCTTCCGATCCCTTGATCAAGCAAAGGCTACTTTAAGTATACATGTAACACATTAATGCTAAACTATTATACGGACGGAATCTAAATGGGACCTTAAAGTTAACTCTGAATACATTCCTGTCTGTGGCTAAACAACTTCTTTTTTTTTTAAATATTGGGATGACAGTGAATAATAGATGGAGGGGCAAACCGCTTCCCTAGATGCGACGAGTGGGGTGATAACCTCTGAAACAAAAGCTGCATGGGTGCGGAGACACGACTCAGAATGATCTATATAGGTCATGTATCTATAAAGCGTGAACCGAGTATAGCATTTCAATTCGTGGCTATGGTTTAAAGCGATCCTTATTAAGGGAAGGGCACTGAATTATAGATGGAAGCGAGGGTAAAAAAAAACAAAAAAAAAACGCCTCCCCCTTGAGATGTAAAACGAGTAAACGAGGAAACCTCACAAAGCAGAGGCCTGGCACGAGTGGGGCCGGGCTAGGGGGTAAGCTCCTGATGTTAGCACGTAGGCTATATGGTTATTATCTAGTCAACATTGTCGAATCCACAAAACTTACTGTCTTAGAACTGTATAGCAGTACTCACTTTAATTGCAATTGTACAATCAATTGCAACTCTTTCTGCAACGGGACCCTGCATGGTATGTGTTGAAATGGCCTTCTTACTGGAAAGACAATTTCACGCATGAATAATGTATGAAGGTGAAGGTGAAAACATTTCTCCGCGCGCTTCACAACCTCCAAAAACAAAGGCCGTGTATGCTAACAGGGCAAGGCCGGGGTGTTTAATAACCGTGACCATGTCATGACCCGGGGGCATGACCGACATGTAAGCATACATCGCGTCGGGTGAGGGTAAGACGGGCGTTAAGTCGATTTTGGCTAAATTGAGTCGTGTGCATATACCATGTTGTATAATTATATAGGTCGGAGGCCATCTTCATGTGATTCCAAATGTACAGATAATCTTCTTTTTAACATTTTATTTGGGGTAGCCTATATCAACTATTCAAGAAAGCTTTATTGGGTTTCTACAAGGCGTCCCAACTTTAAACATGGTTATCTCCGAAGTACAGCATGTGAATCAACCCCCTTTCTCTTTCTCAATCAAAATTGGATAATTTTTTTTCTCGATATTTGATCAAGTTGGAGTGATTTCAACAGGTACGAATTACAATTTGCACCGGCACTTGGTTTATCTTTTCTTTTACATGTTCGGTTCTCATAACACAATTAAGACACTGGGACTCCTTTAAAATTGTATGACCTTATATTCTTGCTCCAATTTAAACGTTACTGATATTAATTTATTATAATAATGTACACAATATTGGTTAATTCTGAATACTTGACGACGAAGAATCTGGTTTGCGATGGATCTGTAAAGATATGATATAACGTAATCCACGACGAGAGATTATAAATTAATTATAAATCTAAGTGTTATTCTAAGTGTTATATTGACTATGATATGATTGACGAGAGTGATGATTTCAATTCGAAGTAAATAGATAGATTCGATATTATCTTCATGCATTAATACAAAATACATGATGTTTTTGTTCTCAGCTCCTATTAGCCCGGTCACATATCACCGAATAGCGTAAACGGATGCCCAACGTATAGAAATTTTGCGAAATCAAATTATACGGTGGTGAAAGTCGTCTCCATTGCTTCATGCATGCACAAACCGTTCCGCCAGATAGAACAACGTACATGAACGGAAAAGAAACGTATACGAACGGAGACGAACGGATTGAAAATTTTACTCTCCGTCGGGCATACGTTTACGCTATACGTTGATTGTGACCGGGCCTTTAGGAGTATGCCTGTATGGACAATCTACTTAACATGTATAACCCGTTCATATCCAGGGGGTGTATTCTGAAAACTAATTTAAGGTAACATTTATTGTATTTGCGTAACTACAATATTTTTAGCCAAATCGATATTCCGTAACTGTAATAAATTGATATCATTCGATCCGCTAGAAAGTATTTCAGTGACGTAGATACAATAAATCTTAGCTTAAAGTGATACCTGTAAAGTGTCAGACATTGCACAAAATGACATTTGAGACTTCAATCCTATATCAATATCATTGTAAAATACAATTGAAAGATTTGTGAAAGTTTGAAAGAAAACGAACACTGTTTACCTAGTGAAAAAAACGAATATTGAGTTCATATTTTATCACCGAATCCCGGGGGGGGGGGGGTCTGTCCTCATTGAAAGGGGGGTATCATGCGTGACCAAGGACTTGCCAAAAACACCCTAAACGAGTATTTGCGTGGTGCAAAAAATACACCCTAAGCAAGTATGATTATCGGTAATTTGATACCCTAAGCAAGTAATCAATTTTGTGTAAACCCCTAAGCAAGTTATAACTATTTTTGATTCCCTAAGCAAGTAAGCTGAGTTTTTGAGACCCTAAACGAGTAATTCATCAGCCTAAAATAGATGCCCTATTTCCTGATTTTGGGTGATTTTGAGACCCTAAACGAGATACTCGAGTATCTCGCCTGATCGTGAAAAACCACCCTAATTACTCGTTTTCTTGGTCACGCATGATACCCCCCTTTCAATGAGGACAGACCCCCCCCCCCCCCCCGGGCACCGAATACTGATGGTCTGCCATACATTTGTCGCAGTAAATAATGATCCGTTTGAGATATTCGCACCCGTGTATGTTTACAGACGTAGTACAGAATTCATGGAATTCAAAGTTCAATCTCCGGAATGTTCTCACGCGTGCTGCATGCGGACGTGTTCAGCTAGGACAATTGTACTTTTTATCAAAAGCGTTGATCAACGCTTTTGAAATAATGATTTTCAATGGTAATTATCTTCATACCAAAGGGACATTTGAAAAAAATCTAACCCTATTTTATTCTTCTCTTACCATAAGCTAAACAACACGGCAGAAGAGAAACGAGGAAGCTCCAAGTATTTTTCGTGGAGTTAGACACTTTACAGGCATCATTTTAAGATAGTTTTCAGAATACACCACCTGAATTGAGTAATTCCTACAGAGTTAGTACATATCGTTCACCAATACCATATTCCGGTATGAGCATTAGAGGAGGTATTGATATGACGTAGGAGCAAGTAAGGTGAACATTTAGGGGAAATTCACAACTTCTTGGAATAAAAGAAATACAAGAAATTGAATATACAGTAAGAGAAAAAAGAACAAAATTGAAACGAACAAGGACATATAAGATAGATGAGAAGATAATACGTTTATCATATCGATCATTTCGTAAATCGAGGCAAGAACAAAAAAAGGGACCTACCGGATAACGTGAATAATATGATGACCCTGAAAATATGGAAAGAGGATATATATTTTATCAGAAGATATCTTTCTGATACCCTAGTCACACCGGCACGAACGAACCCGACATCGAAACGACAATTCGGGGCTGTTCGTTCGTAGGGATTCCGGTTTGGTGTCGGGTGAATTTATATTCGGCCTTGGGTCGGTCTGTACATAGTCAGCACCCGATATGTGTACAATCATCAGTGAGACGGTAAGCACTGTTCGGGCTCCCATTCTCTTTGATCCAGCTCGAACCCAATCCGACACCAAACCGAACCCAAATCGGCGAACTCAGGGTGGTGTCCACTTTATTGTCGATTTCGATTCGGTTTATTATCGGGGTGCTGTCGAACTCGATAATGAGCGTGTTTGAAAGAATCCACTCTGTGTGGGAGTCCGAATCTAAACCGTATTAAGATCATACATCACTCCGATAACCGACAGCATTAATGGACACCACTCCGGATTGTCGATTTGGGTTCGATACATTATATATTCGGGTTCTCGGTTTTGATTCGGTCTCGCTGTTTGTCTTAATGCCGAATGTATACACTGAAGTCGGGCGCGGAATACAGCCCAACCCAAGACCGAATATTTCTGTCATGTCTATTGCTCCCCATAAAACTAATATTTGGCCGCTACCAATTACAACCCTCGAATTTGTCGGTTTGGTGTCGGTCTGGGTTGGTTTGGCAGTGTTACTGGGACTTTCGGAATATTGATTTGTAATAAAATGCAGAAAATTAATCCTTGAAACAAAACAAAAAACAGGTAATAACTATGAGGATGCAATATTCTGAGTAGGGAATAAAGGTATAAAGGAAGAATAAGTTACCAAACAGGTAGAAACCGGAGAGATTTATGGAGAGAGGGAGAGAGTGTGATTAAGTATATGTGTGTGTACGTGTGTTTGTGCGTGCGTACGCACGCACGTGTGTGGATTTGTGTCTGTGTGGGTGTGCCTGCAATATTAGGCGGTGTCAGACAGAAAAATCCCGATCCATCTTAAATATACTAGTATAGGTTTTCCCGCTCAATTTGACACTTTTTTCAATCGAATTCATTAAGGGTCATTCAAATTCACGCATTACCGCGTAATCGTTGGTATCGGTCTTCCAAATTCCGAATAAGTGCAAGCGAATTCATGCATACGCATAAGCTTTCGTGAATAGACACAGAAGTTCATGTATGGGCGTTCGAATTCGTGAATGTGCAGCCAACTGTCAACTGTCCTTTCGCGAATTCGAATGACCATTGATGAAAAGGTATGCTCTTTGTGCAAATTCACTTGCTCCTACGTGATTTTGAACGACTATTTACGCATTCGAATGCTGCTCTGACACGGCGATCGTAAATCGCGCGAATTCGTTTGCTCCTATTATCAATTGGATTGACACAATCGCGAAATTGAGCGGGAAAACCTATATTATTTTAATCTAGATAATTTACTTACGTAGGTGTCAGACAGGCGAATTATACTAGTATTTTTTATAATCCATTGCGCATGCGCAATGCGCCGACTCAATCGGCGCGCGATACGCCGTGACGTAACAATAGCAGATTTGAATGATTGAAGTTAGCAACTCAATTAGCCATAGAACATTGTACTTTTACGGGTACAACATCATAATTGTTGCTAATCTCAAGTATAATTACGGGATTTTTCGCGGGATTATTTCAACATCGGGGAAAAATCCCGCAAAAAATACAAGTATTATTTTAAATAATCTTGGTTCGTTGCAGGATTTTTCGCGGGATTATTTGCGGGATTTTTCGCGGGATTATTAGTGTCAGACAGCAAATAATCCAGTTAGAATTATCTAGATTTAAAAGATACTAGTATTTTTTGCTCTGTCTGACACCGCCTACTGTGTCTATGAATTTGAGAGAGTGGAAGTAGGCGGTACGAATTTAACCATTTATATGGGTCGTTAAATTGTGAGTTGAATCGAAACAAAGGAGAGAGCGATACAACCCCCCCCCCCCCCCCCCCGAAGAAACAAAAGGGAGATCTTTTGTTCTTACTAGAGATGTTGGTTAATCACAACGGAACGCAGACTTTTCAAAGAGCAAAATGTAATTTTAAAAGTTTAAGATAATATAATTAGTTGGAGGAAGCGTTTGAATTCTCACAAAAAAGAGGTTTGTAATGAGCATTATTACTGATTAAGGACACGTTGGTTGGATCGTAATTTTTTTCCAGAGGTGTTGCACCGTACATCCGTATGGCTTAATTTGTGTAAGTACGCACCGATGGGCATTGCAAGAATTCATTCAATTGGAAATGGATATCCAGATACCCAGAGGACAATCGAATGAGAGTTAGCATGGTTACAGTAAAGGGAGAGGGGGGGGGGGGGGGCGAATAAGCTACACTGAGGCGGTAAAGCGGCGTAGTTACCGGGGCACGGGGGGGGGGGGGGGCGTACCCTCAATCATAACAAAAATTAAACACGTAAGTGGAAAACACATTATGTCGTATGTGAACAAATACACCAATACAAATGTGTACCCAATAGGTCGCGTGCCCCCTAACCAGTCCGATCACGCACCGCCATTGAAGCGGGGTGGGAGTGGGGGCTGCATCCCCTAGAGCTTTGAATGTCGTAAATGTATTTACACAAAGAGCATCACATAACCCGACAGCAAGCCTTAGCTAGGGATGGTGACGATTTTGTTGTTGTTGTTATAGCGTTGGGTATACTAATAACAATAGGAAGTATGCCGGTCGTTCTATAAGGACGACTTTAAAAACCATTCCCATACGCCCATCAAAATAAGATATATCGTTCGATGATAAGTCATGTTGAAGGTTATTGAGGTTAAAGGAAGAGATGGATAAATGGAGTGAGATAAAGAGATAATAATTATGACCTTCTCCTTCCGTACCATAAAAAGAAGACATTCGTATCACTATGCTGCATGTCAAGCAAAACTTGCTTTTAAAACCGTTAACTCTTGTAGTCTTGATGGTTCTATGCAATCCATGTATTGTATTTATTTTGTCTTTTTTAACATGGTAAACACATTCTTGACCTGGCACTGTTCTCCAGGGGGCCCCGCTTACATATACTACAATTACCATGCAATATTACATACAATTATAGAACACCATCTTTATAAGAACTTGACATGACAGTTCTAGACTAACTATTCAATGCTCTCCATACATACGATGTTCATGAAGACGTTAACCGTAATAACCCGTTGTATATAATACTTGAACGTTGCGAACCATGAGTTTACTCTTTGACAACTACAAACCCCAAGATGGAGCGGGTTAAATCACGTATTGAAAAACAAAAACACGTACTGCAGTATAAATGGTATAAAAAAGAGGCATTCTGTCAAAGTTAACACGGGTAATCGCCCGTGCTCGCGATAGTTTCCTGTTTGATTCACCGTAAAATGCGATTTACCAATTCGCGAAAGAGGCTGAATCTATTTGCATATAGAATTATGGCGAGTTTATTTCACGTATTACATAGGTTGCCTTCTTATACATACGGCTCAGATGAAATCAAGCCGACCATCTAATCGTGTTTATTAGATTCGGTGCACAAATACACCGTTTCGCACAAGTCTTTTTTGGTAAAGAATCGTATCAAGTTGAGTTTATAATTATGTTGTTACGTTCGCTCTCATAACTCAAATATATTCGCACTTCAATTTGTTGGATTGGGTGACTTGTTTTTCAAATAAAATATAAATTGTAATTTATACTGCGTGTGGCGTATAAAAAGACTTCTTATCGCGTTTGGGGTATTTTGGTAACCAATATGGGTAGTAATGCGATATGTGAATTGGAGAACAGTTAAAAAAGTACTTCCAACACAAATCAATTTATTTGGGATAGGCGTAGTATGACTATATTATTTCTTTACAAATATTCATTGTTTTTTGTTTAATTTTGTTTTCGAGTAACATGATAATCCATAGATATTGTCATTTATACCTTTACACAAACAGCTCGATTAAAGTAAGCTACTCATCAGAAGTGGGTAAGATTATTACAAATCCATAAACAAGGCAACGCCCATGGGCGTTGTAGAAAGTTGCGTATCGCTTTTTAATCCCTAGAATAAAAAACAATCCTTTTGAAATCCGAATATTATTCATCTCGTTGTACTCATAGGTACCAATATACTCACGTACATAGCCAATACAAACATACCGATAATTCCTACAAAATACAAAACATGCAAACACACACACACACACACACACAAACAAAAACTCACATGCTTGTTTTCAGTACACACACACAAACACACAAAACAAAAACCACAAAAACAAACAAACACACACACACACACCCACGCACACATTCACACAAACACAATCACACATAATCGCACTCTCGCCCACATTTCATAATCATGCATTGTCTTGGGTAATAGGCTATAAAACAGATAATACAATGTAGCACGTACTTTAGCAAACTAATGTTGCCAATTTGCATTTCTTGCGCATCGTTCATATTATCTTTAGTAGATATGAAACGAGTATAGTAAATGCCTTATGCGGCAAAGTTTGTTTTCTTCATTTAAAGTACAATACACATCCTGTCGAATAATTGTTTTTCACTATTTTATAAAGACCAACAATTGTCTGGAAACGAAACAGTTATGAGCGTTTGTCCGAAATGGAATTCACGGTATATGCTTGATATCGATACATCCATGCAGCATGACCGTTAAAAGTGAAAGAGAATTATTAATTAAATAAAAACAAAAATTAACCAAACTCAATGGACAAACCATAACATAGTTGCAAGTTGCAACTATGTAATGGTTTGTCCACTCATAGCTGTCTCACTCTCATGCTAATGCAAATATAAAATTAGCGTTGTATTTTAACGAATATCCAATTATTACCGAAATGTTATGATGTAGTTTGTAAACAAAATAGTGAGGAAAGCGGTATCAGCTATGTACAAACCTATACAGCGCGATATATCAATTTTCATTTTCGTTCACGACTCATAACTCATGTTATTATGATATTATTCCTTTCACAAATCACTCAGTGGGCATATCGGACTACATGCATCATGACACATTTTTACCCAACCTTCGTACTATTTTGTTTTGCTCGTGGCACCATAGTTTTAAGATCCCCTCAAATCAAATTACATAATATGCATTGAATCAAACATCCATGGACGGCGTACACGAGGTGTTTATGTTATTGTTCGCATCCATCAGTATTTTCGCGCGCCTCGTGAAGCTACGAGGGGAGGTGGGCATGCGTGGCCCCCAGTTGACAATAAAAAAAACCCAATAAGCATTTAAGGATATCATCTTTAAACTAAAACAAAGACATACTTTAAGTGTGTCTCCTCCTCATAAATGTGCCCCCAATCATTCCTATCACACTACGCCACTGTTTATCGCAGAGCAGGGAACCTTTATGAAAATAAGAAGGATGGGCTGGCTGCTTCCGCCATTCTGGAAAAAAGGTCTTTGCGCCCCCTGACGTAGTTAGTTAGGGTGGTTGATGGTAGCCGATAGTGGTTGATGGTGGTCGATTGTGGTTGATTGTGGCCTATAATGGTTGATGGTGGTCGATGGTGGTTGATTGTGGTCAATTGTCACGTGACACTCTTGGGACAAGGCTACAGTTTTAGTAGTCATGAAATCCTTCTAGATGATTTTAAGCATCACTTTGACGGGGTGAAACGGTCTGAATTTGGTTTCATTTGAAAACATATAGTAAATTAAGAAAAAAAAAGTATCTTGACTTGCCAAAACAAAAACACAGAATCAACCGTTAACAAAACACAAAGTGCCTTCAAAACAGTACCTAAAGCATATACTGCATACAATGTTGACGCTTTTCATTTTAAACAAATTAAGTAAAATATAACAAGGATGAGGCGATGTATTTTTTTCAAACATTCTGTATTTTATCGATTATTTTTTTCTTTCATCAGTATCCTTTTTTTTAAACATTCGGCAAATATGATATTAAAATGCTAAAAGTAATATTCATTATCGGTGCAATAGTATTAAATCATTGTCATTAATGTACATTTCTTGTAGTTCCTTGTCATAATATTCCCCAATAGTGCAATTTACTTAGGTAAGAGAAATACAAAGATAATTCACATTTGCATGATTTGCCTACTACAACGTTTTCAAAGTACCTACTTCAGGGAAATGTATTTTTTAATTGCATGAATGCCACTCCTTGAGACTACAAACGCATTTGCTTCATCGATATAAATACTATGATTTGCTTGCGTGATTTCGTGAACAAACGAATTACACCGTATAGTCGAGTACATTTAACAGGTTTAAAGTGATCCATCGACTTTGTCCAATTTATCCAAAGTTACTTGCAGCTTTCACACTTCTCTTGCACATGTATGTTTATATACCATAACAAATTTTTGTTTTGTTAGTGTTTATGTTAATATAGTGTTAAGCGCTTAGAGGCTTTTTGCAATTTGCGCTATATAAATATCTATTATTATTATTGTTGTTTGTCATTATTATCGTAACATAATTAAGATTTTTTTTTCTTCAAATGTCTCCATAATTTTGGAGATATTTAAAGCGTTCCGGAACGCTTTTCGGTTGCAGTAAAACATATCCGAATTCGGATATACTTCGATCGTTCATAGTATCCGTCATAGTACACGAACTATCAAATACTGACATCAAATTTCACTGTTTTTACTTGCTAAACATTGTACCCTTTCTATACAAAATATCACATATCATTGAAAAGAACTTTACATTGATATTGGTTTGTGGTAGACATGATGGAAGTCTCAAATATAACTTTGGGTAAAAATGTTAAAGAGTTAATGAATCACCTTAAGAGTGTTTTATTCTACAAATACACATGCGCTATGTTTGAATAAATCACCTTAAGAGGGTTTTATTCTACAAATACACATGCGCTATGTTTGAATAATAATACAAACAAAAACATGTCTCGCGTTTGAAATGATTCCAAGTACTCCACTTAAAATAATGGCCCCTCGGTCGTGTTTTATTTAAAGTGACCACTTGATGGCGAGTACAGTTAATAAGTGTGTAGGTGCTTTCTGCATACATTATCAATACATTTATTTATTTATTTATGTGCAGCTAAAATACTTCCACCAATTCCATTTTTTGTATACAATGGGCATCATACTGGACCCAAAGTCTCGGGAATAGGTACTGATACAACCCTGAACCCTCATGATAACTGATGAATTATTCTGCACCCAATGCGTAGCGGTCCTTATGATTAGTGGTCCTTATGAATAGCGGTCCTTATGAATAGCGGACCATATGAATAGCGGTCCTTATGAATAGCGGTCCTTATGAATAGCGGACCATATGAATAGCGGTCCTTATGAATAGCGGACCATATGACTAGTGGTCCTTATGAATAGCGGTCCTTATGAATAGCGGACCATATGAATAGCGGTCCTTATGAATAGCGAGGTAACCAATCGTCAGCTTTAGAATAATTATGTCAAAGAAGTGACTAGATGCCTTTAAACACAGGTGGGCGTCCATTAGGAGGTCATTGACACTGTATGTATATAATGGCCTGTATCTTCCTACATATTTCTGTCATTCAATATAATATTATTGATGAATTCCGTTTTCGCCATCAGACGTTGATCCCAAATCCACCATAAGCAATGCTATCTCAGCCAGCCTCCATTAGCATTAGAAGCGACAGCGATATCATATTTATTCATTCATTCCTTCATTTATCACCACCCACACACAATTTGTGCAAATACGGGAGATGATAATGGTAATAATCATCATAATATAGTCTCATATCGCCCTCATGTACATGATATATATCGTGATGTAACACACCTGGTGGGTGTTTCACAAAGATCCTAAGTTGGACTTAAAAATTATGGAAAGCCGTTAGTTTTTTTGAATTTTCTTTTGTAACAATTCTTTTAAAAGCCATAAATTGTTCATTCATTTCATTAATAGTTTCTATTATCAAGGAAATTTCATGTTCTTAATGCAACATTTATGAAAAGTCTAATATTCTTTCTTTGTTGCTTTTGAATATGATGTATTCCAAAGCTACAAATGCCTTTCCATACTTTTAAAGTCCAATTTAGAGTTAAGTTCAATTTAGGATCTTAGGGGGGGGGAGTTTGACCCAATGACGATGCGGAGCATCGTCCACGAGCCGCGTAGCGGCGAGGCGATTTTTTTTTTTTTTTTGGGGGGGGTTGACCCAATGACGATACGGATACTGTGTGGGTCTGGACACAATGATGGCGTTTTTCTATGCACATCACATTTTCACTTGGCAGCCCAAGGGGGCCCTGCTGGAAAGTTCACACTCATTCACAGTGTGAATCACAGTGTGAATCACACTGTGGTTCACAGTGTGAATCACAGTGCGCTTCACACTGTGTATTTCGGGCGTTTTCACAGCGTGGACGCGTCGTTCCACAGTGTGATTCACAGTGTGGTTCACAGTGTGAATCACAGTGTGGTTCACAGTGTGGTTCACAGTGTGGTTCACAATGTGAATCAGTGTGGTTCACAGTGTGATTCACACTGTGGAACGACGCGTCCACGCTGTGAAAACGCCCGAAATACACAGTGTGAAGGCGTTTTCACAGCGTGGCCGCGTCGTTCCACAGTGTGAATCACAGTGTGGTTCACAGTGTGAATCACAGTGTGGATCACAGTGTGAATCACAGTGTGGATCACAGTGTGAATCACAGTGTGATTCACACTGTGAACTGCACTGTGATTCACACTGTGATTCACACTGTGAACCACACTGTGAAAACAACATACTCATTCACACTCATTCACTCATCCACACTGTGTATTTCGGGCGTTTTCACAGCGTGGCCGCGTCGTTCACACTGTGGTTCACAATGTGAATCACAATGCGGTTCACAGTGTGAATCACACTGTGAACCAGACTGTGAAATGCTTGAATCTAACATTGTGGAGATTCACATAGTGAAGATTCACACTGTGAAGATTCACACTGTGAAAAGAACACACTCATTCACAGTATGAAACACAGCATGCATCACTCTGTGGTTCACATTGTGAAACAGTGTCACTACACCATGAAATCCCAAAAATTACATTGTGGAGATTCACTCACAGTGTGAATCACACTGTGGACCACACTGTGAAACTGTGTGACCATATTAAAAATGATAGGATTTAACATTGTGAAAACCTCACAATGTGAAACATCCATCACCATATTAAATGAAAAAATGAAATTGTTCACCGTGTGGACTTTCATAGCGTACTGCGTGAAATTGCCACATTGAAATAAGTAGTTTTTAACTTCCACAATGTAAAATTTGTCATATTAGGAAAATGTAGTTTTGTAGAGCTTAGTACATAATATAAAGGACAAATGATCATTAGTCAATGTTTACTTATAAACTTAACTTTAATTAATAGATATATATCATAAAAGCACATCTAAAACATATTTACATTTCATAGCATTTTAGAGTACCTTAAAGGACCTACAGAATACAACGTATGTTGACACTTATTCCATAGTTGATGACTTGAAACATAGTAGTGATTTAAGACTAGTTTCCCGATGCCAAATTTTACTTAGCAGCCAATTTACGCCCCACCCACATTTAGCGTCCGGAATAGCCAGCGTGATCGACGTGTGATTGACAATTCATTTGCTTACGTCATTACGCGTCATCTACAGAATTTAGTTCATTAGTCCGGTCTTTAGATGACGTCACATTTTGGCGATTTAAAAGGGGCGTTCCCAGGACAATAAGATATTTACTAATTACCCCAAAATTGATTGATTTCATGAGAAATGAATGCTAAATTCTTTTTCTTCGGGAAAAATTACTTATAGAGAGCCGAATTGTGAAAATTAGGCCATCTAGACGCTGTAGTTCCTTTAATCAACCTGTATTTCAAAAGTTATCATTTATGTACTTTTCACTAAGGTCATACATATATACATACCTTCAGAATATAATGCTATTATATAAAAATTGCAAGTCGGTCAAGTCCGATCGACAAGCGAGCAGCCGCCGGGATATTCAGCACACAGATAGCATGCCACAAAATAATACATTTCTAATTAAAGGTGCACCTGTGAAGTGTCAGATATTAATTAATTCTGCAAATTTATGCAGAAATCCCTTTTTCATCTGTAAATCACTAAATATTGTCAGAATATACTCATTTTGTGCAAGAATTTTCTGTATGACTCATTTAAAGTGATCCAGGTAAAGTGTCAAATATTGCACAAAATGACATTTGAGACCTCAATCCTATATCAATATCATTGTAAAATACAATTGAAAGATTTGTGAAAGTTTGAAAGAAAACGAACACTGTTAACCTAGTGAAAAAACCGAATATTGAGTTCATATTTTATCACCGAATACTGATGGCCTGTCATGGATTTGTAGCAGTAATAATCAGCCGCACTCGTGTATGTTTACAGACTGTAGAGAATTCATGGAATTTGCGCACGTTGGATCAAAGTTCAGTAGCGTCTGGAATGTTTCCCAGCGTACTGGCTCGGACGTGTTTAGGTACAACAATTGTACTTTTTTTTTAAAGCGTTGATCAACGCTTTTGAAATAATGATTTTCAATGATAATTATCTTCATACTAAAGGGACATTTGAACAAATCTAACCCTATTTTATTCTTCTCTTACCATAAGCTAAACAACACGGCAGAAGAGAAACGAGGAAGCTCCAAGTATTTTTCGTGGAGTTACACACTTTACCTGGATCACTTTAACAGGTTTTCAACATTAAAATTGTGACAGCCAAAATTGTCCTTTATTTTAATTTGTATTTCTTTGTTTTGTCAACTAATATATGCAGTATTTAGAATGAAAATAAAGGTTTTTCTAGGAAAAAATCCATAGGTTTTGTACACAAATCACAAAATTTAGCAACTCACTTACCAAAGGTCACGTGACTTCATTATCGTATACCCGGTCATCGCAAATATGGTTGGAAAACTTGCGCAAGTCTTCAATATAAAAATGTATGAAGTCATGCGGCAGTGCATACATTGCATAATTATTGCACAAAATGTCAAGGGGGGGGGGGGGTAGGATTCCACCCCCCACCCCCCCCCCCCCCCCCCCTTCCCCTTACCAGCCTGGTTAGGGTTAAGATGAGGAAAATGTTTATCTCTGGCAATACATTTTGGAAACATCTCAATTTTAGGTACACACAATGTATGGCTCCATTAATTTATACACCTATACCTCCAGAGGTCTTGATTTTGATTCCTGGGCCTTTTTTTCTCTACTCATCTCGGGCATTTCCACGGGAAGGTGGACATAAACTAAAAAAAAGAAACAATTAGCTCGATTGAAAATCTTATTATTAGTTCATAAAAATCATGATCTTTCAGTTCACAAGATTTTTGTTTCGAATTATCAGGTGTCTCCCTATAGGAGAAACAGAAACCATACATGATATTCCACACATGGGACTACCCGTTTGCAAATTAAGGATTCTGCTTATTTTCGGGTATTTTCTTTACTTCAGGGCTCATGCACCAGATTACATGACTGAAAATTACAGCAACTTTCCAGCCTTTTGAGTCCTCCAAGACCGATGCATCATTGACCGATTAGTGTTGTCCGTGCAGACGTAATGATACAGCAGGCAGACAAATAAATGGCGGCCTCCTGTATTTGCTGTGATAGTGGTGTACCCAATTGTGATTAGGATAACCTTTTGTTTATTCTAGACCGGCATTGGCATTTGGTTGATGCATTACCCTGCTGAGCGGCTCCCAAGACCCCGGTTTTGAAGATGGAAGAGGCACACCTCCGCTCCTTAGATGAAGTAGGCTGTCACTCCGTGATGTCCCGATGTCCTCCGTGGAGTTCGCTCCTGGCCATCTTATCCCACATATCCTATTCAGATATGAATCAAAATAAATGAGAGATACAAATGTTAATACATCTAATATTCTGATTTAAATGCTAGCATGAACTTGTAATCATTAAAATCACCTGTAGGTGATGAATACATGTCAAAAGCTACATATCTACTGAAAAAAATAAGACAACAATTAGCTTAGCATTAAATCCCAGCGAATCTTTTCCAAATTGTAATTTTGCCCTCCCACACATTACTAAAATATTACCTGGGTTATAACAATTTTTTCAGAAAAAGGACAAAACACTCTCTGAAACATTATCCAATCCCATTGCATCTTTCATTCGAACATAACACTGTCCCGTAAGCCAGAGCCAAGCAGATCGCCAAATGTAGTCGCTGCAGTAATTCTTGTGTGCATTAGCTTTGTTTCTTTTCGCTTTGTTAATCCATGGTCACAAGTTGTTTATTATGAACAAGTTATACCCCATGAAATATCTTCAGATGTTCACTTTACTTGTCTTAAGTAATTGGCAAATAATATCTTGATTTTTCCTCAAGGCACTGGGCCCAGTCTTGTACAATTCCTATAACAAAAGGGTGAATGTAACATCCTAGAGAAATAAATTTGTTTTGTAAGACCACAATACTAACCAGCAGACATGTCCGTCTCAGCACAGTGCCGCAGATCCAGGCCTGGTAATAGTGCATACGGTTCTCGCGAGTCGTAGCCCCCGGAACTCCGGGCTTGGTACTAGTGCGAGGCGGTCGGTGAGTCACCAGAGTGGAGACGTGTGTGGTGCAATGGTCGACTCCTCTTTACTGCCGTTCAGACCCCGGTTTTGAAGATGGCAGAGGCATACCTCTGCTCCTTGATGTCCCGATGTCCTTCAGATTTGGCCGATCTTTTCTCTGAACATGTATCTCTGTGGAGTCCGCTCCTGGCCACCTTCCCACAACGTATTCTAATCAGAAACGAATGAGAGAAACAAATGTTAATAAATCATTTAAAGGAGGTTTGGATTCATATATCAGACGCACCGCGCCATCTTGCGTGTGGTGCGTACCCGCAGTGTAGCATTCCGATGCTTGATGAACTTTTAATGCTAGTTTGAACTTGTAATCATTGAAATGATAGGTAATAAGTATATTATGTCCAAAGCTGCATATCCACTCTATAATACCTGAAAGAAATATGACAACTAGGGCATAATTAACCGATGTGGGATTTCACTGCCGACCCGATGTCCAATGTTTTTTCCCCGCTATCAGCCGTTCCGATCCGATGCAACGACGTTTTTCCCAAAAAATGTTGCCCTGTTTTCTATTGTTTTTTGACAATGCGCTCAAAGCATGAGCCGCCGCACCTGCCGGGCGAGAGCATAACAATCATGAGCTGCGCAAGCAATCACACAAATGTAGTGTTTAACGTTTAAATTTATCTTTTTATATGCCAATAAAATAACACATGTTCATGCTTTGGTCGATTTATACGAGCAAAACATTAATTTTCCCGAAGTCATACTAGAGGAACGAAAACTCAATTCGATGGCAAAGCTTTTGAGTCAAAATTTGAAAAGCGGTTGAATACCTAGCAATTTTTATTGCACTATAATGCAGATTTCTCCATAATTCCGACATTTCAAGAATAACTTGGGCCATTATGGTAAGTTCAAGTAATAGTTGTAACTTGTATCAATAATTATTAGAGCCAGTTTACTCAAACTCTCAAAGTCAATAGGAAGGTATTGAAACATTATAAATACTAATGGCTAACTAAGTAATAGCAAAGTCAAATATGATGCACTTACCAGTTCATGTCATTGGCTCAGTCGACGTCATTTACACACGAGTCACAGAACAGGCAAGCACCTTCGCCCGCCGCGCCGCGGCCACGCTGCATGCTCTGGCCGCGGTGGGGCCGCTGCCCTTTCACGTCTTCGATCGTCGTCACATCATCATCATTTTGAATTCCGACATTCGGCTTTGCTTTGTCCATCATGTCTCGCTCGTGTCCGTTTCCATGCCCCAACACTTGCTTATAGTCTCCATCTAATTTACGAGGACCCACTTTTTTAATAGAGCCAATTCTGCCATTGATTTTATGACAGAACTCAAATTAAGTAATTTTTCAAATAGCGTCGAATCCGATTGCCGCGTGGTATTCATTGTGGGTGCTACACAGCTCGACCGTTACAAACTCGGCCAAACCGAATCGGTACGGGTCGGAGTCTGACCTATCAAATCAAGATAACTCGAACAACGATGTAATGGTTTAATTTTCGGCATTTCAAATATTTGTTTTCTAAATAAAACCTAATCAAATGAGTATAAAATGGTCTTCCCGAGACTATTTGTAAATTTGGGGTCGATGGAGTTGGTATAAATGATCGAGTTAGCCTTGGGTGGAGATGTCTAGATTCGGTACGATCATTGTGTACGTACTTTACATTATACAGCACATAATGCACATTTTACAAACGGTAATTGTCGTATAGCCAGCTGGACAGTTAATTGCAGTCCTTTGCAAATAATTGTACGATTGTAGGCGTAGCCAGGGGGGGGGGGGGGGGGGGGGGGGGGGGGGCGGTGAACCAATCAATATATTTATATATATATATATATTAGGGCATAGGCGAACCCATGGAGGATTGAGGGGTTCAATCCCCCCTTCCTGAAAAAGGGGCCGTTTGGGGGTTTACCCCCCCCCCCCCCCCCTCCTCGAGGCCACTTCGTCTTGACCATCATAACAAATGGTGTCAACCGGCCCCCGAAAACAACGGATCTCGGCCTCGGCCTCAAATATTTTTGCGGATCTCGGACGGGCTTTGAACAAATCTTCACCGACATCTGGCCGGCCTCTAAAAAAAATGTGATGGACCCCCATCCCCCCCCCCCCGCTTCCAAAAACTCTTCAACGACACCCTTCCCCCTTGTACAAATCCTGCATGCCTTTGTATAAGAGTACCTTCTAGCCTTGATAAAATCCAAACCGCTTAGAGTCAAACATTGGTTTATGAAATATATTTAAATCTGCGAAATAACAATAAATACAAAAAAATACAATAATATCGAAATACTATTGGTGTGTACAAAGTTGTATAGCTATACAATCAAACCTCTGTCCACCAAGGGGAAGTAAGACAGGTGGCCACTGCATACAGGTGACCTCTATATACAGGTTCATTCAATTGTTTATAACTGCACAAAGTGAAATATATTTTTCGCACTGTGAATATTTTCCATGGAGTTGTCATTTTTTTGTTCACAGAGTGGCCACATTGTGAGTTCCCCAGTTCACACTGTGAAATATTTTCCTCAAGGTGAATTATATTTTTCACAATGTGAAATATTTTTTACAGAGAGGCCACACTGTGAATTATACTGTTCACACTGTGAAATATATGTCGCAATCAATTCACACTGTGAAAACCTTGTTTTCATATTGTGGAATAATTTTCACAATGTGGCCATAGTGTGAAAACACATTTCACAATGTGAAAACATATTTCACAATGTGAAAACAAATTTCACATTGTGAAATCCAATTTCACAATGTGGTTTACCACAGTGTGGCTGTGTCCACACTGTGAAAACATTTCATTCACATTGTGAAATGTTTTTTCACAGTATGAAATGTGTTTTCACTGTGTGAAATGTGCTTTCACACTGTGTTTCACACTGTGAATGAGTGTGAACTTTCCAGCAGGGGGGGGGGGGGGTTAAACCCCCCCCCCCCGTAGATCCGCGCCTGGGAGGGGGGGGGGGGGGGTGGGTGTGGGAGGGGTGTCCCCCCTCCCACGGCACGGTAGGAAGCTTTTGCATTTTGGGGCTTGAAATTGTGCAATCTGGAGCATACCTTAGGCATCAATTTCACGTTTTATAAACTTGTTTCTGAGTTACCGTGTTATAGATAAACACAATTAATGAAATCAAGTTTGCAGAAAACCAAATTATTATACATGTTCAAGGGAATGTGCCAGATAATGACCTAGAACATGCCTAGAGCAGGAAACAAGGCCGCGTACATTGTTCCGGAAGTGGTGAACGCGCAATCAGATGTTTTTTTTTTTTAATACTTGGGCTCTCAACTTGTGGCATAGTGTGGTTTGACTGATTGGGGGCGGTGGCAGACACAATTATTAGGGGCACACGTTATGTAATTCTCCTTATATGTTTTTATATCCCCGTTTGTTTTTGTTTTAATATTATTATTAGGGGCACGTGCCGACAGCCCCCCGGTCGCTACGCCACTGATTAGTCTGTATTGTTTAGACATTCATGTATTATATTGATTAATCTCACTTCAGACAAAATATACAGGCACATATATCATAACACAAACAATAGTACCTAGTATATAAAGAAAACGGTGTATATTAGTCCAATTTGGTAGCCTCTTCCACAATTACATGCGACAGTATACTTTTTTTAAATTTTTGTTTACCCTCCCAAATATTGGGGGGGGGGGGGGGGGATGATAATACAGGCCATCCCCCCACCTCAAATATTGGGGGGGGGGATATATCCCCCCCATTCCCCCGTGATCGACGCCCCTGGAGCATACTGGTCATGTGTGACCAATAGCCACTGCTAACGAACATCCGACCATGGAATACCCATTTTACACGCCGAGTAGAAAGCAATAATCGATTTAAAAATGACTTGCTGAAGAACATATTAAGTGCCGGTGAATAATTATATCGGGTTCGAACTCGGGATCCCACGATTGGAGGTCTATACCGCCTAACCGATTGTGCCACTGCATCACCTCCATGAAGGCTGTGTTCGACGTCGCAAAGGACGTTGAATGGAACGATCGAACCTTCGAAGATTGGCTATCCAGTAGCTCATCACGATTCTGATTGGCTCATTCCATTCTTCGTGCAGACTACATGCGGACTACGGGCAGGCAGTTTTGTTTTTATATTTTGCCCATAATACGCGAAACCTCGCTAGCTTAAAGGACCTAAAGAATACAACGTACTTTGACACTTATTCCATAGTTGATGACTTGAAACATAGGTCTGCCGAAAAAAAATCCCTGAAAATAAACACAGTAGTGATTTAAGACATGTTTTCTGATGCCAAATCTCACTTAGCAGCCAGTTTACGCCCCACACACATTTAGGGTCCGGAATCGGCAGCGTGATCGACATGTGATTGACAATTCATTGGCTTACGTCATGACGCGTCATCTACAGAATTTAGTTCATTAGTCCGTTTTTTAGATGACGTCACATTTTGGCGATTTAAAAGGGGCGTTCCCAGGACAATTAGATATTTACTTATTACCCCAAAATTGATTGATTTCATGAGAAATGACTGCCAAATTCTTTTTCTTCGGGAAAAATTACATTATAGGGAGCCGAATGGTGGAAATTAGGCCATCTAGACGCTGTAGTTCCTTTAATTGCTATCTAAAGCCCTTTTTTGTTACATTATTATAGCTCTGGAAAGCAAGGATTCGTTGTTTTGTTGCTAATTGCGGTACACATGACAACGTGTCTATAAGCATGTCTAACCATGACATTTAACAAACCTGAACATATTCAAGGAAACCTTAATCTGTGATTACCGCGTGGATAACTTTAAACGTGGAGAGAATAGTCTTCATATTAGACGTACATGCAGGAAACTCCGCTTCCTACAGTAGTGACATTGCCGGGAGAGGCAGCGTGAGCAAAACAGAAAAACAACAACAAAACACAAACACACGAACGAACAAAAAGCAAAAAACAAACTAAAACAAACAAACAGACAGACAGACAAGCAAACAAACAAAGAAATACACACACTTGCAACTAATCAAACAAACAAACGTACAAACGAAAACACATGCAAAAACAAGATGTGTTTGTATTATTAATGTATTCACATTTCCTCACACCAGGAGCGGTTGCAAGTCCTAGTGGAAGAAAAAGGGAGGGGGAAGGGGGGAGGGGGAAGGGGGGGGGGAGAGGGAGTAGCTTCCTTGTACCCTTTATCTCGACCACTGCTGATTCAAGATCGAAGGATGTTCAGACGGATAAGAAAGACGATCCAGGAGCTAATCACGATTCCGATTCGCTCATCGATTATTCCTTCACACCGACATGCGATCACGGATAGCCTAATTTGTAAACCCAATTCAAAAGATATCGCGTGTCCGCACTTTCAATAAAACAAATAAAACACCGAATTTCCATATATACAATCGATATGATGTCATGAATGATGTATGAACGTTCCTGTAAAGGCGCCTATATAGGGATATGTCACCCTTAACTTATTAACTTATTAAATCCACACAAGATACACTGGACAATTTCAATCTTCCACGCAATTTGCATAACTTTAATCCGTCACAATCGTGACGATGATTTTCTCTCGAGCTCTGCATGTCAGTGCTCCGAGCTCACACGCGCTGCACATGACATACATAATCAGTATGCAATCAGTATGCAATCAGTATGCAGTAACAACTAGCCGCGGCAGTGCACTCAGGGAGAGCATACCTTCCCCAACACTCGAATTTGGATGTTTGCGTGACCTTGACCTTGCCCTTTGACTTTTGACCCTGAAAATTAAATGGGTTCTATTCTAGTTTAACACAAAGCTTTTACGAAATATTGGTTGATATATCTGTGAAATTGTGCGCAGGAGACTGGTAAAAAAACAAACAAACAAACGGGACCGAAAACATAACCTCCTCCGACTTCGTTGGTGGAGGTAATAATGTATAGATCTTCGTCTTTGTTCTAGAAAATTTAGCACTAGCTTAACTTAGCTATTTCGAGCTTCTACACAACTTATGTCATTTTAATCCGTCGCAACGATTTTCTTTCGAGCTCTGTCGGAACTCCGAGCTCACTTGCGCTGAAGATGACAATAAATTAACATTTCCACACGATCGAACCATTGTTATTGTCTTTGAAGGAACTTTAAGGTTCACACACGTTAAACATGACAGTAATATACTAAATGTCCACACATCCAAAACAGCGTTATGGTCTTTCAAATGATATTGATATTGATACACTTAGTTCCCCTAGCGTATGGAAAGAGTGAATATGTATTTACCCTAAGAAGATTAGAATGAATAAGTCGAGTAAAATCTGAGCTTATTTGATCAGCAAGCAAAGAAAGAGAGCCCCTTTTAAATCATCATACCTTTTGATATTATCCCTTAAGCAAAGTATGAATAATGTATTGAAGATTTTTTTTTAGACGGCTAGAATAACAAAGCGAAGGATAAAAATAGATGACTGTTTAATATTTGAAGCTTGCATTGCAAACATTCATGTCTACAGAGACACAAACACAACTAACCAACCAAACAGGCAAACACACACGTAAACAGTAAGACACACAGACACTGCATAATACGGATAAAACAATATACACGTATATACTTAGGTATATATGACTAATTATTTAATCGCATACTTTCGCCGTACTATTCACTTATAATTATCATTATCATGTTTGCTTTTGCTGATTAATGTATTGTTATCGATGTCAGCTGCACCTGGTCGGTTTTACATGCGCATGGCATAATTAAGGGGTAAAATGTCTGCGGACTATTAATTTGTTCAGTTCAAATTTGTTTCCATAAAATACCCGGGCAGCTCGACCAGTTGCAGCTAACATTACAATTTGCGTACTAATATATTGTTAAAGGTGCACCTTTAAAGTGTCAGATATTGCCCAAAATGACATTTGAGACTTCAATCTTGTACCAAAATCATTGTAAGATATGTCCGAATGATGTGTGAAAGTTTCAGTGAAAAGGAACACTGCTTTCCTGGTTAAAAAAGCGAAAATATGCGTCAGCTTTTACAACGAATTACGACGTTTATGAGGTTTATGACCGTTCATTAACGCTCTTGAGCTGAATGATAGATATCGTCATACTAAAGGGGCATTTGAAAAAAATCTAACCCTATTTTATTCTTCTCTTACCATAAGCTAAACAACACGGTAGGAGAGAAACGAGGAAGCTCAAATTTTCGTGGAGTTAGACACTTTACAGGCATCCCTTTAATGTAACAATGATTCTGTATTTTATTGTGTTGTTTGATTTATGTATTTGATGCCAAATAAAATACTATTTATACTACTACTACTGCATGTTCATTGCGTTGGTGCTGATCGTTCCACATATCATGCAGTATTTTTGCAGTATTTTTTGCATCATGCCTATACTATAATACAACAACACGTGCCCAGGGCATGCAGGGATAAACGATAAATTTAGAAAATGAAGAAAAAAAAACTAAAAATAGATTTGATGAAACTGCGGTCAGTAAATAAACTGGACAGGAACGGAGAAAGAAAAAAAAAGTCGATAGAATTAATGAAACTTGGGGGGTGGACGTCGGATTGCCCATTCAATTCACACCTCATCGCAAAGCCAATAGTCACTCAACGCTATCTTCGGCGATCTTCTTTTCTCGAGAACGGAAGGGAAGGAGAAATAAAGGTCCGCTTCTCATATGCAATAGTATATATACTCGTCAAATTTGTTACAGTGATCAAGTAAATATATTTCCCCTTGCAAAAAGCTGAGAGGGGGTTGATACAATCTGTATTACTGTCGTCTGAAATGTATAAACGTTTAATTGATATATCAAATGTTAGATGACGGTATTATGTTCAAGTCTAAGAAGGACGAACATGTACAAGTGATATACGCTGACTCATTGTCATATGTGTATATGCAGGGATCTAGTTTTGTGTTTGTACAAAGTTAAAATAATACCGCTATTTTGTTTATATTCAATCATAACTATTTCAATATCGAAGCAGACGCGAAAAACAAAATTGGCTTTATACTTCTATCAGCATGATTAGTATCCCCTCCCCCAATAAAGAAGACAAATAAAGACATGAATATATACCAATCTATTTAAAATCGAGTTTGGGTGATTCAGAAAAAGTTACGAGATTACTTTAGCGCGTATAATTATAATGCTGACATCAAAAAGCTGAAAGTTTAGATTTTTTGCTAGAGGGAATATGCTATAAATAACTTCTTCACCAGTTATCATGCTCGCCTAGAACTGTTTTAGGGTAGGTGCGAAATATTATATTACTGGGGTATTCTATATCCACTCGGTGATGTGTAAAAGTAAATTGGTGTTAAAGCCCAATAAAAGTGTTTGGAAAGTTACCGAAAACATCTATACTGGCCAAACTACTTGATCAATATTGTTGAATTAGTATAAAAAAAGAGCTTGTGTGGTAAAAATCCGAACCTTAGTATCGTTAAATGCAGATATATACCAGAGGAAATTCAATGTACGCTATTAGACAAAGTTACGAATTCCCTTAAAGGGACTTTAGTAACATTGTGCAAATCCTCAAAATCCACTTGGAATTCTAGCGGTTCCCTCATACCTAAGGGCAATTCCACGGTAACGGAAGGACATTCAGACACAATTTTGGAACTTCAATCAAATAATTCCAGGATCCTGCTTTTGATTTTTTATTCTAAATGGCATGTCTTTGATCCTTGTTGGGACACCTTTGATTTCCACTATTTCTAAAATTTTGACCACATTATGTAAATTAGATATGGACACTAATGAGGCCGGTAACGGAAGGACGCCAAAATGGACATGGATTTTCAAGTTTTTTAGTTATGACCCAATCTCCGTGAAGTTACGAGGTTTATCATGTTAAGTTGGCTACTAGTCAATTTCCTTATGTTTACAGAGTATAACACCACCTTTTAAGAAAAATATCTACATTGGTATATTAATTATGAGAAATTAATTACTCCAGTGTTCGGTAACGGAAGGACGGTAACGGAAGGACCTATGAAAAGTCTATTGGAATTGTACAATAAAATTAATTTTGAAATTTAAAGACCATTTATGAGAAGGAAACATCTCTTTTGTGGTCTAAAATGAGTTTGTATCATAGATAGCATATGGACATCACAAGCATTTACATTTCTATTTTTGTCTTACTATATTTCATGCTTCAATGGCTCTTATTCATGGTCAATCCATGGTAACGGAAGGACACTCAGACACAAATTGTCAACTTTAAGAAAGACATTTTTAAATACTTGTGTTGTTAGAACAGTCTATTTTGATAACAATACTTCCAAAACATACAGTTTTAAGGTCCCATATTTTTTTTTTTTTTTAATCTCCGCACAATATTGAATATGCATACAAATGAGGTCGGTAACGGAAGGACACTAAAATGGATAAGGTTTTGTTATCAAATCAGTTTTAACTAAAACTCTGTGATATTAAATAATACAAAATATTTTAAGGGTACACATTTCATTCTCTGAAGGGTTAAGAAGAATTTACTTATTCTTTGATTAAAATTTGTCCGCAAATATTTGAGTTATTTCACACAAAGCGGACCAATGTTCGGTAACGGAAGGACATAATGGACTATAATGTATGATTTTACACAGTAGGGTCATTCCATGTCAAATCACCTTTAAAAAAATTGAAAATTTTCATCGCAGCCCCCTTCAAATTTGCTAATATTTGGTATGTATGATATTTCAACCTTTAAAAGCGCAAATATTTAAGTTTTAGCCCAATCCGCCCAATGGTTTGGGCGCTATAGTCGATTCTTATGGGGGAGTTTTGTAAGAAATGGGCGTGGCACCATTTTTCAAATGGCCATTGTCCATTAACCGTTGGGTCAATTTATTTTGTAAAGGTGTCATTGGACTGGGGATGTTATGTGCAATCCATTTATGCCATTTGTGTTCATGCATGAGCGAGTTTGGATACGATAACCTTTGACCTTAGATTTTGACCTTCCGTTTTACCTCGTGGATAAAATAATTTTGAGAATTTGTTTTGCTTAAATCTTGGCTTGATATAATTTCTACAACATATGAAAGAATTGGAGATATGTTATTTCTTGCTTTTTCTACAGCCTTGTTTTTAGTTTGCAAATTTCATGTAAAATTTAATTATTTTAGACCTACACCCATGTCCAAGAATTCTATAGGGGTGTATTGTATAAAAAAAAGACCTATTCAAAGTCATGATCAGAGCCTATTCACACCCTGGCTCACCACAGTTAAATAGACCTACTAATCCCCATACATGAGAAATCCAGACAAATGGCATCATGGTACAAGGGCCCTGTTGCAGAAAGAGATAAAATCAATTGTGAGCCAGATCAAATGTTCTAAATGCACAAATCTGATTGGTTGAAACACAGAAAATTACTAGTCTGACGACGCTACGCCACTGATAGCTGGCCATTGCAGGTATTGTCTCATTATTTTGTGTTTTCATATATGAGAGACAAATTTTTTAACATAAATTTTGTCATAATATGTAATATGAGGTACCTTGTCCATCTGTTACCATGTGTATGGTAACGGAAGGACATTTTCTTTTGTTATTTATTAATTAACGAAGAAACAATGAGTAATACAATTGTTAGCAATGGGAAGGCCTACTTGAACTTGCTTTGCACTGAAGATTGGTCTGCTCTCTAACAATTATGTGAGCCACAAAATTAAAAATATTGATTTTTCGGTAACGGAAGGACATTTTCATAGGCTGAAAATAAGAAGTCATTGAAGCATAACAAATCAAATAAATCATACAAATTTACTATTTTACGAAATGGTCATATCTCAGGAGTCAGAATAATGGTTTTTAGGCTTAACTGGGGAAATATAAAACAAACACAGGATCAAAACACTTTTTCACAAAAATGTCAAATTTGTGGGGTTCAATTATGGTTATAAAGTTATTATAAAAAAACAACTACAATTATGTAAAACTAAAATTTTCTCATTGAATTCCAAAAATATAGAATTTAAGCTTTGATTTGATACCAAATTTGTATCATAAAAATGCTTGTAAATGTTTTGGTCAAATGTCCACTTTGGCGTGGAATTGCCCCTAAGCATGGGACAGGTTTCGGTTTTTCGAATTTCCCTTTCGTTAAAAAGATATTTACGATTGAAGTGCTCAGATGTTAAATTATCCACTGGATCGTCGAAACCGTGTACAAAGTCAGTGCAATGAGCTAGTGAATATCACTTTGCATTTTTGCTCATTACTCGGCCGTATAACGTCCATTTAACTTGAAATTATCATACAATACCCAGTGGACATATCATATAAAAACAATGTAAGTTGTATCAACCATTCATCACTTTTTGCACATGTAAACAAAGATACGAGATCTCTTTAAAAGTGATCCATCAACTTCTTCATGTTTTCACGAGGTATAGTGTTATTTTTTATTTTCAACAATCACTAGAGATCATCCACAAAACTCTACAAGGCTAATAGTACATGATTGAAGATTCAAATATCAGTTTTGGAGAAGAAAAGAAATAAATTCTGAAGTTAAAATTAAAGAATGTGTGCATGCACACAATTGTGGTGGCTGAATTTTAAAGGTCAGTCTTTCAAGGTATAGCCTACATGATTTGATACATCCGTTGCCCTGATGGCGCGAATGATCGAGTCAACTTTCGGAACAGAAATCGTTTTAAATTTGTTATTGTGACATCGCGAAACGAATTGATTCGCGCCATCTAGGCCAAGGAACAATCCCATTTGTGTACCTTGACAGACGCAAAATTGTCACTTCTTTCAGCCTCCATCTAAAAAAAAAAAAAAACAGAGAGAGAGAGAGAGAGAAACGTTACATCATCTCTTTTGACCTGTTCAAATCTGTCAAATTGCCAGTCAACTTAAAGGACCTATAGCGTCTAGATGGCCTAATTTTCACAATTCGGCTCTCTATATGTAATTTTTCCCAAAGAAAAAGAATTTGGCAGTCATTTCTCATGAAATCAATCAATTTTGGGGTAATTAGTAAATATCTAATTGTCCTGGGAACGCCCCTTTTAAATCGCCAAAATATGACGTCATCTAAAGAACGGACTAATGAACTAAATTCTGTAGATGACGCGTCATGACGTAAGCCAATGAATTGTCAATCACATGTCGATCACGCTGCCGATTCCGGACCCTAAATGTGGGTGGGGCGTAAACTGGCTGAAGTGAGATTTGGCATCTGAAAACTAGCCTTAAATCACTACTGTGTTTATTTTCATGGATTTTTTTTCGGCAGACCTATGTTTCAAGTCATCAACTATGGAATAAGTGTCAAAGTACGTTGTATTCTTTAGGTCCTTTAATACGCTCCCATCAATAGGTACTATACGGGAACATAATAAAGAAGAACCTCTTTCAGTCGAATAGGTGACAACGAAAGGCAAAAATAAGAAAATGAGATATAGAAAAGATTGCCAATTTCAGAGTCTATCAAATGGGAGACCTATTTATAGAATCGGCCAGGCATGAGCCATACAAGTCAAAATGCAGGTGATAAGAGCTTGTTAGCAGACCGTGACCTAAAGAAGAGATGCTTGATTTTCTGAATCACCCTCAGCATTGACGGTAAATCAGCGGTGGTAGTTAAGGGGTGGAAATGGGGCAGCCCCCCCTTCGACTCCTCCCGTCGAAAGTATTTTCGTAGCCCCTTCGAGTGAAACGTGAGCAGAGACATACACTCGACACAATTTGTAAGCTTATGTTCATAATGCTTATTGGAGAAGGTGGGGAGGAGGATGAAGAAGAGGAGACGAACAAGAAGAAGGAAACGAATACACAATGATGATGATGATGACGATGATGCTTATGATGATGATGATGATGACGATGATGACGTTGATGACGACGACGATGATGATGATGCTTATGATGATGACGATGGTGATTATGAGAAAGAGAAGAAGAATAAGGAGGCATAGAAGAAGGAAAAGAAGAAGAAGAAAATGATAATGTTAATGATATTAACCCAGTACACAAGTTAATTTAAAACCTGCATTATTCAAATTATCGCTCCAAATTCTAACCTAATTTTATATATCAACTGGAAAATCAAACTTTTCCCATTAAAGAGGAAATACAAAGAAATAACGAAAACAAGTACCCCAACACAATAGCGATAATTAACAAAAGAAAATGGGAAAAAAGTGTGAGAGAGGAAGTTTTTCATTGTCACAGACTGACGTCAATTTCCCGTGAAATATGACAATAAATTTGAACCCATAACTCTTTGAAGTTCAGTTCAGTAACTGATATGAAAGTATAATTTCGATGTCTGCAGCGGGACTGAAATTAAAACCAACATATGAATCTGATATGCTGTTATCAGGAAAAAGGGGTAAGCATGATATGAAATATAATGTATGCAAAACTATTCCAATGATCGCATCCACCAGGAGACTCCGGGGCCTTACTTTTGTCACGCACTGTCTTGGGATGGATTTCTCGACCCAGCTGCGTGTTAACTTTCTCATTGGAAAAGAGGAAACTGGGAGGATTTAGAAGGGATATTATTTTCGATTTCAGAGAAAATATCATTAATAATATATCCATCGCCATATACACCAGTAAGTATTGATTATTAAGTATTATTTCGTAGTATCATTGTGGGATTACATTTGTCCGGTTTCATATTATATTTTGGGCACGACTTTCCAATGAAATGTGTTAATTCAGAAAGAAAAAAGGAACTGATCGGAGGGGGAAAATGTTATACGTTGACTAACTTTAAGGATGTAGTATTCATGTTTCCTATTAATCAAAGGGATTTAGTAACATTGTCCAAATACTCAAAATCAAATCGGAATTATAGCGGTTCGCTCACACCTTGTTGCATTTGTATTAACAATATAAGCATAGGACAGGTTTCGGTTTTTCGAATTTCCGTTTCATTACAAGAATATTTACGATTGAAGTGTTCAGATGTTAAACTATCCACTGGATAGTCGTAACCGTATACATTGTATCAACCATTCATCACTTTTTACACATGTCAAAAAAGTTACTATCCCTTTAAGGATTCATGTTTCCTTTTGATTTATTCTCATTTCTTGTTCATACGATGTAATGTATATTATTGCAACAGTTATGTTTTGCACGGAATCGTAAATTAAAAAAGTCATTTTTGCTAAAACGAGTCACAGTATGGAAATAAGATTGGTTATTAGTAAGTTCTGCAAGCGACCTCTTGCGTTAATGGCTGATATTTGAATGAAAACAGATCTCTAAATAACATGACAAGACGAATTTGTTTTGTTCTTGCAGTTTATAACACGAAATGATGCAAAAAACATTGGTTGTCTCTCTCACAGGAAAAACAAGAACATTTTTTTAAAATTACAAATTGTATTTTTACAATAAGTATTTAACCCTAATAAGACCGGGCGCCTATTATGGCCCCTCCTCCACGACTTTTCTGATTGCTCGGGAACGCGTAAAGATGACGCTCCGCCGCTTGTTGACTTTTTTTTTTCTCGAGTCTAGCGCATCATTAAAACAAACTTTGCGAAAATCGGACTATACCTTTACGAAGTCACGTGACCTTTTGTCTTTGCATGACAGCTCGAAAATTGCTCATTTTTGTGGTGTACAAAGCATATGGAAATATCAGTTTACCTAAAAAGAGATAACACATTGTTGATTTGGTCTTGGTTTTTTTTTTCCAAATTGTTTCGTTGGATTATTATTCCAAATGGACTAACGAATATATGTAGTGAAAACCAATGTTTAATTATGAATAGTATATGATTTATGGGTACAAATATGAATTTAATGACCTTATTTGCATAATATGCAAATTTTTTCAAAATATTGAAATTATCATAGTATTCTATACACACTACTTGACATACATGCTATTTTTCGCGGCGATTGGCAGTTTTTCATGGCCGAGATCATTATCCCCCCCCCCCCCCGGCCGTAGAAAGTCCTCAAATAGCCCGGCCTAGAATCGAACGTTATCGATCGCATAAACACAAATTTTAAAAAATGAAATGAAATATACTTATTCCAAGTTATTCGCAATTATGTGGTTGATAACTATGGATGTCATTTTGATTCAGTGTATTATAATAATGAAAGTATATTTAATACAACATTTCATTTTTTATTATGAAATAAATCGAAATTGGTCGAAATCGACAAATCATCCAGCGGCTAAAACTGTCATCCCACCTATAAATTATGCCATGATGACGTTCGCATTACCGTGGAAACCAAATGAATCTTAGAGATGATGGCAAGATAGAGGGCAGGTTGATTCGACAGATATCATTTTTTTATTATTCATCTTGCAGGTGGAAATAATGAACTACAATGGAAATCTGAGGACAAGGGGAGATTGAACGTTGCTGGATTTTTAAAGGGGTATTTCAGTTTTGGTTAAGCGGGCGCTTCAAGAATTCTTTTTTTTTTGGTGAGGCACTTTGATAAACTAAGTGTAGAATCCGAAAAGCACAACAATTTTAATGTCATAATCAAATTTGTTTGATCAAAGTTCAGAAACGGCTGAAATATCCATAAATATATCTGATTTGAATAAATGTTGGGGACCAACTTTTATTTAATAATTTAAGAAAATATCTATAAATCCTACACATTTCTGAAAATATACCACCATAGTTTTAATTGTTTTGATGATCTCTCTATTGAATAATCATTTGTACCAAACATCACATACACAAACATTGATTTTAAAAATGGTTGAAATCGGAGGTGATTGGAAGGCGCCCTCTTGGGATAACAGCTGCCTTTTAAACAATGAAAACAGCCCTATAACTTTTCCGCTTACCATTCAAGCATCATTTAATTATAACTGCTGGTTTTAAATAATAACTGACAAGTTATAGTAACTAAAATACAGTTTCCCTATATGTTTGAATTAATTATTACAAAAAGCTGTATCGCTTCGGCGATCCCTCGCATATATCCCTAAGTTGTTTTTAATCCGCTTCGGGTTTATGTCAGGTTTATAAAGCTTCTGACCACTTGAGCAATGATGAATTAAAGGGATCTAGTAACTTTGTTGACATGTGCAAAAAGTGATGAATGGTTGATGCAATGTATATTATTGTTATCTCATATGTCCACAGGGTATTGTGTGAAAATTTCAAGTCAAATGGACATTGCATGGCCAAGTAATGAGCGAAAATGCAAAGTGATATTCAATAACTCACTGCACTCACTTTGTACACAGAAGAAAAACTCGCCCGGAGTTTTTCTTATCTGAATACTTCGATCGTACATATCTTTGAAACGAAAGGGAAATTTGAAAAACCGAAACCTGTCCCATGATTTTATTGCTAATACGAATACAACAAGGTATGAGGGAACCACTAGAATTAAAGATTTATTTTGAGGATTTGGGCAATGTTACTAAGTCCCTTTAAGGGGTTTCAGGGAAGAACGCCGTCGTAGGGTTTTCTATAGCTCAGTCGGTAGAGCACCGGTCTAGCAATCCGGAGGTCTCGGGTTCGAATCGCGTTGGAATCCCATTTTTCTTTGCTCACTTTTAATCACAATACATTCTTGGTCAGTTTCCCTATATGTTTGAATTAATTATTACAAAAAGCTGTATCGCTTTCGGCGATCCCTCGCATATATCCCCAAGTTGATTTTAATCCACTTCGGGTTTATGTCAGGTTTATAAAGCTTCTGACCACTTGAGCAATGATGAATTAAGGGGTTTCAGGGAAGAACGCCGTCGTAGGGTTTTCTATAGCTCAGTCGGTAGAGCACCGGTCTAGCAATCCGGAGGTCTCGGGTTCGAATCCCGTTGGAATCCCATTTTTCTTTGCTCACTTTTAATCACAATATATTTTTGGTCAGTTTCCCTATATGTTTGAATTAACTAAAATTATGTTTGACCAGAGCTGCAGTACTATCCCTTTAAAAACACATAATACAAGACGGCAACTGATAAACAGTCGAACTGAATGCATAATTATCATAATTATGCTTCGAGGCATACGATAATTATACGATAATAGCATTTTGTAAATGTATACGTTTAGATTGATATACGTTCACAGTTTACAACAATGCAAATAACAAAATACGAAATACTAATAGACATATAAATAATTGTAAATCAAAGATTATTAATTTGTTTACAGTTGGTTGTGAGCTAGTGCACGGTTGGTCGACGAGGATGGCATTAATGGTATATGTCCGCTTCTCTTGTGATTATTATAATTATGAAAAACGGCCATAACGCATTAATACCTAACTACAAATGTCAACTTTACATTTGACATTTAACAAGTAAATGATTAGATCAAATCTCCTAGCTAAATGCACATACATTAAACTCATAATAAGTATATAATGTTTGAATAATTTGAATAACTTTGTTCGACGTTTGGAATATGGGTATATCTTAAAAACCAAAAACAAAAAGAAACGTTTATAAGAACCTAGGTATATATAATTATTCGTTCTTCCACGTATCGAGTTTGTTTGGTAGTGGAGACAGTCTATTTTGCTTCGCCCACTTCACATGATTATTGCATTAAACGTGTGCTGTAAATAGCAACGCATTAAGCCTAATAATTACAATCACTTGTTAAGTTTCACCATAAACTTATAATTTTTTGATTTCGACTTGTAATGCGCAAAGATGAACTTTGACATTTACCGATGTGTCGTGTATGTCACCGATAGTAGCTTATTCCAATATTCTACGGTGAGGTATCGCTAATTCTTGAAATCCTTAACAATTTGCATACTTTTTTAATTTTGTATTTATTAATGTAAATTTCATTTATTTTGTGACTTTAATGACTAATTTATTCAATTTTCTTACATTCTTCAGTGGACATCACTCATTAGATATATATTAAGTTACAGAGATACACATATTTTATCAACAATTCTGTATCATTTTGTTGCACATGTCAGCAACGTTTATACTCGATCCCTTTAATGAGAGTCAATAAAGGGTCTATAAAACAGTTACATGCCAGATGTTTCTGGAGTGTCGTTACTTCAAAAATGGTAAAGCGCCGCTTCTCAGAGCATACAACTTTCTGAAAGCAAATAAAACAATCTTTAACAAGTAATATGGAAGCATTTTCTTAGGCTTCGTACGTTTGAGACAAAATGTCATTCAATTATTATTGCTCTTGGCAGCCGCGTAATCACCGTAATTACTAATATTGAAGAGGATATTGGTTTTTGATTAATTTCGTAAGTGACTTTGAAGTTTTTTCAAAGGCGAAGGCTCAAAATAACAGTGTATACCAATTGAAAGTATCCTCTGATTTTTTGTTCATCTGTCTTAGCTTTATCAACCGGAAACCTTAAGTGATTTGCAGTGATTTTGTACGTAACGATTTCAGTCATGTTAGATTAAATGACAAAATAAAGAAATCTAATTACTGTAAATTGGTTTATTATAATCTTTTTAGTATACCCCACGAGCGCAGCGTTGGAGATATTGAATTTATATTTCAAGGAAAAGTATATTATTGGTCAAAGTGAGTATTGATTATTATAATTGCATTCTTATAACTGTATAACGACCTCATATTTTTTTGTTCGATACTTACGATATTTGAACTAAGTTGACTTATTCCGTCAGACTACGCGCTTATAATTATACAATTGAAATTTACCCCGTACAATTTATATTCGATTAATTTTTACTTATAATTGATAAACTGATTTCGAAAACATCGCACATACAGTATGAATAACTTAACGTTTTATGCAAAGTGGATTTATCGCCTTTTTGGATTCATGCTCCTGAATTTTACTTTTGGAAACGGGTAAATAAAGAGGTAATTGAGTTTTATGAACACAAATGCGCAAAATGAATTTAACTTACTTATATGAAAATAAAAAAATATGCGCAACAAGTAAGCGTTTCGAAGGAAAACAAATATATATTTCTGCACCATTCCTGACAAATATATATGAGTAACTAAATATACTGTTTAATTCCATTATGGTTAAAGGGGTAGTACAGTTTTGGTAAGGCTGAACTTTAGTAACCAAACCTGGACAGTAACATTATAAACTAATAGTTATTACTCCACCATGCTCGAAAGGTATACAAATTTACAAACGACTAAGTAAAAAGCCTGTTATCATTAAAAAAGAGCCATTAAAACACAAGAGGGCGCTTTCTAAAAAGGCATTGGTTTCAACCATTTTTCATACAAAATAATGCATGTGATGTTCTATTGAAATAATGATTAAGTAGATAGATCATCAACAACTATTTAAAAAACGCTTTTTAAATTTTTCGAAAAAATCATCTAATTATTTGGGCCCCAATAATTATAAGATCAAATATATTTATTGATATTTCAGCCGTTTCTGCACCGATTTTGACCAAATAAAGTTTATCCTGCCATTAAAATTGCATGTTCTCTCAAATTCGACACTCAGTTTTTCATTATCTCACAAAAAAATTGTGATGTACAGCGCCCTCTTTACCAAAACTAAACTACCCCTTTAACTTATTTGTTGCAGATAGTGGATTCACTGCCTCTTAGGAATGAAGCTCCTAAAATGTACTTTCGTAAACAGGTAATAAACAGGTAAGTAATTATAATGAAAATGGGCAGAAAGTAATCTTTCTGAAGGAAAAAAAAAACAAACACAATTTCTGTACCGTTCCTTGCGGACAATTATATATAAATAACTTCCCACGACCACGTTAATATGCACATTAATCAAAAGCAACGGTAGCATCAACAAGAAGATCTGATATTGGCAAGGACTTTTGACAATCAATGGCGTATATTTAAAGGCTATACAATCTGATTGGGGGAGGGGAGGCCTGCCTGGGATAGTTAGGGATGCGGCGTTTCCATTAACATGATTAAAGGGATCTATAGTCACTTTGTTGACATGTGCACAGAGTGATGAATGGTTGATACAATGTGTATTATTGTGGTCGGATATGTCCAGCGAGTAATGTGTGACCATTTCACGTTGAATGGATATTATATATAATTATGGCCAAGTTATGAGCGAACATGCAAAGTGGTATTCGCTAGCTCATTGCACTGACTTTGTGCACAGTTATAACTTTCCAGTGTATAATTAAAATCCGTACACTTCGATCGTAAATATCCTTTTAACGAGAGGGGGAAACAAAAAACGAAACCTGTTCCATGCTTCTATTGGTAATACGAATACAGCAAGGTATGAGGGAACCGCTAGAATTCCAAATGGATTTTGAGGATTTGGACAATGTTACTAGATCCCTTTAAATATCATTATGATTGTCACTTTGTGTAAGACGGTCACGTATATACGCACGTATAATCACATATCCTCGACGCTTCACCCCTACCCCACCCTCTCCGTACTTTGCACACTACTGTCATAATACAAGTTAGTAAACGATGTAACTATATTATGTTAGCAGTGGCGTAGCGACGGGGGGGGGGGGGGGGGGAGGGGGTGCATGGGGGGCACGTTCTCCCCCCCCCCCCCACTAATTTACATAAGGTGTGCCACCTAATAAATGTGCGTTCCCCCAATCAGTCCGGCCACGCTATGCCACTGTCTGTTTATATCATGGTTACTTTCAAATGCCACGGCCTTTGGGTGATTTTCACAGATAATGTTACAATAAAAACACATGTTTACAACTGAGGTACATGAATGATGTTACATCGCCATGTTCGCCGACCCTGGCGCGAAGGAAACAAATTAATTTACAAGTACTCGGTAAAATCTAATTATCAATAAATCAACTTGAAGAAATAAACACAATTATTGTGACAGATAATTTATATGCACAACGTTCGACAGTCATATATTATATCCAAGCTCCCACGACAACATGTTAACCTTTATTCAGTGGACATACTCATATGAGTGTTTTTTTTTTACATTTTAAAAGAGACTATCTATAATATTAAAATCGTTCAGATTAAAAGTTTTACCTTATTCGAATGATCATATCACAGGCTTACAAGGCTTGAGTTTGGGGGAGGGCGGGGCTGCAGCCCCCAACACTTTGGAAAACTCCAATATTCGGGCAAGAAGCAACTTATATTTGTAGACAATCCACCGAACCAATTCATGTAATTATGTGGTAACACCAACCTCGTGCAAAAGTCGTGTGATTTTGGGGCAACACCTTTTTGTCAAAATCGTAGTTTATTATTCTATTTTATGTATTTAATTATTTTGGTGGTGATCATAATATGTAACATAATTATGGTAACGTTAGAGCGCCCTCTGAGAAATCCTGGTTACGCTATTGCGCACACCACACAGATAAAGTTACTATACCAATACGAACCAAATCAAACGTGCGACGGAGCAATGTGTTCTTACTGGCAGGTCCATCGATGAATACACTATTATGTTAATTACATCAGATACAATCATTTTTTTATTTCAGTGATATTCGCATAATTAACATCAACCAGTTGCATATGTGATATAATGATGATAATAATGATAATAATACATAATCAGGGGCGGATCTAGCTTTTTGCTAAGGGGGGGGGGGGTTTGACCAATGACGATGAGGAGCATCGTCTACGAGCCGCGAAGCGGCGAGGCGATTTTTGGCTATTTTGAACCCCCGTAAGATGGTAAGTGATGCCTTTTTGCTAAGGGGGGGGTTTGACCCAATGACGATGCGGAGCATCGTCCACGAGCCGCGTTTTTTTGTTGCTATTTTGAACCCCCGTAAGTGATGTCTTTTTGCTAAGGGGGGGGGGGGGGGGTTTGACCAAATGACGATGCAGAGCATCGTCCACGAGCCACGAAGCGGCGATTTTTTTGCTATTTTGAACCCCCGTAAGTGATGTTTTCCACATCACATTTTCACTTGGCAGCCCGAGGGGGGGGGGGGGGGGGGGCGTTTAAACCCATGATGGCGTTTTTCTATGCACATCACATTTTCACTTGGCAGCCCAAGCGGGGGGGGGGGGGGGGGGGGTTAAACCCATGATGGCGTTTTTCTATGCACATCACATTTTCACTTGGCAGCCCAAGGGGGGGGGGGGGGGTTAAACCACCTAAACCCCCCCCCCCCCCCCCCCGTATATCCGCGCCTGATAATGATACAAAATACACATTCGTTAGTTATCATTAGCAAAGCATGACATTATTACCCTGATCATTATTGGTACAGTTCAAACCCGCACAAGTATCTATAGTGCGCCATCTCAACTCCCCGAGGAGCACACTAGCGAAGAAGAAATCCATAATGCAACCGTTATATAGCGGTTAGGTTCATGTTCACCACCAGACAAGGTACCTATTTATACTCCCGGGTATAATAATAAAGAGAACAGCAATATCGAATAAACGTCTTGTCGAACAAGTTGAAGAGTGTAAATGCCAGCGGGGCATCGATCGGTTTCGTACTCGGGACCCTATTGGTCACGATGATCGGAAGTCGGGCGCCCACCCGATCCTGCCACAACTCCTCCGCATACTGTAACATGAGGCACGCCAGGACAATGCACAGATTGTAACCTGACGAATATAATGTCACGTGTGGGGATCGTAGAACCTTTCCAAACCTTTCCGAGCATCGCAAAATTTATATGTAGGCTAGTTTATGCATTTAGGCTAGTTAATGCGTTTAGGCTAGTTTATGCATTTAGGCTAGTGTATGCATTTAGGCTAGTTAATGCATTTAAACTAGTTTATGCATTTAGGCTATGCATTTAGGCTAGTTTATGCATTTAAGCTAGTTCATGCGTTTAGGCTAGTTTATGCATTTAAGCTAGTTTATGCATTTAGGCTAGTTTATGCATTTAAGCTAGTTTATGCATTTAGGCTAATTTATGCATTTAGGCTAGTTCATGCATTTAGGCTAGTTTATGCGTTTAGGCTAGTTTATGCATTTAGGCTAGTTTATGCGCACTACATAACACTAAGCCAGTGTATTTTCGCACCGTGCACAAGGTTTTTTGTAAGATGGCCCAGAGCGTGGGATTTATTAATCCGAATTACCTTCAACGGTAGCTGGGAGTTCGGAGTATACGGGTTTCGGAGTCGTAAATCTTACGCGCGTTACCATCTTGAGAACGCCTTGCGCACGGTGCGGACTACACACTGGGTTAGTATTATGCAGTGCGCACATACTAGCCTACTTAAAAATGTTCGGACAGTTCCGACCGGCCCGCCCTGTACATCCCCGCACACGTCAATCTCTAAGTACAACCTACCCTCGGCACTAATCGCTAAAAAGGATAACGAATTTGTAATTTCCTAATTGTAAGCAAGCACGTGTATATATAACGCCTTTCTCAGAAGTTTCCAGGCGTTTCCGTTTTCGGATTTCTGTTTTTTTGTGTTTGTTACGGATTTACCTCATGAACACATCTTGAACGTTTCGTCTACCCCAATCCATACTTACAACATTGTACATTGTGCGCATATTACATGTATGACGCAATAATATACCGACTAAAATTATTGATTAAACAAAAACATCACATGGCTAACATTAATTTCCTTTAAAGCTGAAGAACAGTTTTGTAAAACTAGCTTAAAGCATCAAAATCACAAAAAGTGATCAAAATGTTTCGAATGACACGAACTATGCATTAAAGGGGATGTGTCGTAGCGACGAAATGGCGCTTTACACACATCTCTCAGGAAGGCGCCATTTCATACGCACGCGCATCGCGATCGCTGTCGCTAACACACGCGGTTATAATGCATAGAAGTAGTATATAAATAACTAGAAGAGAATCTACGCACTGCGCGCTAATTTTCCCATAGCCTTAACACGCAGCAAACATGGCCGGTTAGGGAAACTTCATGGACTGGCTAACATGGAATTCTGGGTATTTTGTAGTCTATGATCTAAGACCTTGGATCGCATGCTAAAAATAATCCAACCACCCATAATAGATAGCCGCCAACGAGAAAGATCTGCACCGACAGCAGTGATGGCTGCCAGCCGAGGCCTCGTGAGCAGCGATCACTGATGTTACGCAGACCTCTCTCGTTGGTCGCGCTATGTTCAGCATGCGATCGAGGGTCTCGATCCTAGACTAAACGTATCCCAGAATTCCATGTTAGCCAGACCATAAAAAGTTTCCAAGATTAGCGCGCAGTATGACCCCCTGTAATGATAGCGATGCGCGCGCGAGTGTCGCTCTTACACACGATCCCACCTGATTGTGAAGACGTACGTGGCGCTGCAATGTCATGTTCGAATTCAATGACCCAGTGACCTTAATACCATCTGCGAACCGAATCAATGAGCTGCAGTCATCACAAAAGCAACGTGAATCGGGACCCCGAGGGTAACTATTCAGTGCCACATATATACTGACAAAGTGATTTTTTTTGTTGGCCACATAGCCTCCTCTGAACAATTTTGTATTCGTTTGGTAAATTGAACTGGTCAATATTCCATAATTTAACCACCAAAACAACTTGCAGCTTGAAAACATTTATTTCGAACCCCCCCCCCCAAAAAAAAAAAAACACAAAAAAACAACAACAACAAACAAACAAACCCAAAACGTTTGGATACAAAACTTTGATACATATTATTTAACCGTTTCCGTAAGGAAACAAGATATTCATTACGAGACGAGTATACTCAATATTAACTTTAACATGAAAAACATGATTGTGACGTGATCATTGACGTCATTGTCTCCAGTTTCTCTTTCTTCACTTTTCCAGACTTACTTTCCTCCAGTAGACCGCGGGCCGAGGTCCATTATCGTTTCATCTCGTGCTTCAAATCTTGTATCTAGCTAGTTTTTTGTCGACTTGTGTAAAAATAGTATTGAAATCATACCTGAAACTCGTCAAGAATAAAACCTGCACATTTTCTGAAAATATGGAAAAAACCAAAAAAAAAATTGCCAATATTTGTCAGTTTCGACGGTAAGAATGACCAATCACAGTACGTTGCTCATAACGTGATTTGTGGACTGACCAATCACGCTCTTTGTTTCATCATGCGCTAATATGTAAACAAACCCAAACAACAATCACTGGCTGCTACTATTGCGTTCGAGTCGAGTGCGACGGAAAGTTTCGAGGCAAGTAAATCCGACTTCTTTCCCATACATGTCATCGACACTCTAAACAAGTGTATACCATCTAGTGATAACAACTATGAAAAGTGCAAGGAGTGTGCAGCTAAATTGATAACTTTGGAAAAGAAGTTGGAAAGTGAGGTTGCAGCGATGTACATTACACGGAAGTGAATGTGTGGGACAAGTCATTCATGGCTATACTGAACACGAATCTCCAGAGTCCAGATTGAAGAAGGCAGATTAACCCGAAGAAGAAGAAGATGACTGTAACTCTAAGACATCCGGAACTGGCTGGTAAGTTCCCGTTATAATATGAACATATCTAGCTCTACGACTTCATCAAATGAAACTTGAAAAGTATTCCCATTTTCCCGAAATAAAATTGCACTCGAACAAAAACATGAAAAAGGAGAACTTCCTAATTCTAATCCCTAGTGAAATTTGTGATTTCGAGCTCGATGTTAGTGTTGGTAATCTCAAGATCACGAACCAAATGACAACATCACAAATTACTGAAAATCCTTGGATATGATTGATATATATATTCTATTTTGGCTTGACAGTATGATTTAAAATTGTATGTCCTACCTGTTGAAATTTAAATGCCTTTTCTCACTGATTTCACTTTTGTTTACTAACCTTTTCGCGTAAAAATTGTGAGAGGATCACATAAAGGCATGACGTCCAATCGGTGTTGAGCTATCCATGACATGATTAAGGTGAACACTGAACAGTATCATCTTTCTATTATTACCATCGGTGTTGGAGCTCGGTTCAGTAGCTTGATCCACGTTCTCAACACCAACACCGACTTCAACTATCTACCTGAAATCACCTAATGACTAGTAATAGATTTTCATATTTAGAATGACTTTGATGAAATTGGTTTTAATTTTCTTTTCTCCCTTCTCCTTGTTAAAACCCACAGATGCTGAGAAGACACAGCTATTTACCGAATAGCCCCAAGAAGAGCCAGCAAGACTTGATCAGCAATTCAAGATCCACCACATCTTCCTCGCTCGTGACAGCCCTTGGGTGGGACCGTCCTATCAGGACCATTTACAAAATATTGTAGATGTGGGTGGGACCGACTACACGTCCGGTGACTCCTTGCACAGTGCACACTCTTTTACAAGATCTATCATCAGCTAGGCCAGGCCACCGTTCCATTATCTACTATTGACAAGGTGTCATTTTTGTATCCACGGACCATACGAGTCTGGAACCATCTCTCTGGGCCGGTCATCAAAATAACAGTCCTGACTGACTACCTTTCAAATGGCTGCATTACCCACCATTAGAGAAGTGCAGTCTCCCGTGGGCTCTCCCACATTGTTTAAATGTCACTATACTTGATTTTTTGCTTGCACATTCACTCTTGCATCTTTATTGTACACATGTGCAAAGTGAAAATTGTATTATGGCACCTCCTGATGACACACCAGCACATCATCCAAGTATAGCTTTGCAGCTGCATCAAGGGATTAATGTACCTCATCAAGTATCAAGTAAGTGTCAGCAAGTGAGGATTCCCCTGTACCAAAGAGACTGCTTTGGTCAAGTTTTTCACACGGACATCAACCCTCTACCAGCCATGACTTATAAACTGAATATATTGCCAGTGCATTGCATTATCTGCAATGGAGCTAAAGTATATCCTTAAAAAGTCTACTGGTAAACAAACATTTTAAGATGGATGGTTCACCTATAGTCCTTTAGGCAGATATTAATCTATGGTTACCATGTTCCACCCATGTGTAAATGGGTACCATTCTAGCCAGAGTGCTACATGTAGGTAAAAGAAGTGTCATAAAGTTTAACATAATTTATGCTTACCGTATTAACATGAACCAATATTTTGTTTTGACAAATCTGATTCTGATACATTTTGACTAATTTTAATTTCCATGACCAAGTAATTTGATTTGTTAAAGTTTATTTATCTATCTATTTATTTTGTTGTTGTTATAACATGACACTTGTAAGTTGTTTTCTATCATACCTGTAATATTTTACCCAATATAATGGGAAGAAAATAGATGTTGGAAGATTGAGGTTCCTTGACTTGTATTCACTGCTTATGAATAGATACACTGTACCAGTGTATATATTTGGACTGGGAATGTACTCTTGTGCATTTAGTATTTTGTTCCATTATGACAAGTATATCAATTATGTAAGATGAATAAGTTACACATTTTAATGATCATGATTCTATTCATACATAAGCTTATGTTTTATGGTGTACAATGTGGTTATTTATCAATTTGTGCAAGTAATCTTTCTTCCACGTCTGCCTTCTTTTAACTACTGTATATATAGTATTTTGCTGTTAAGATTAACATTAACACACTAGTATACAATGTATAGAAGCTGTTTTAAATATTTGCACTCTGTAGTGAGTTAAGAAACGGACTAGTCAAAGCATGAATTGTTTTATGAATAGGTTTGCTTCAGCTCAGGAAGAATTGTGATGTACATGTAAAACGTTTCCATAAATGCTCATATTATTTGTTTTGTTTTATTTGCCTTAAAAACTAATGAAATTAAGACAAATATTATGTTTGTCTATGTTATGTTTAAAAACAAAGAAAACAAATCATCAGAGGCAAGTAATAGGGAAGTTGATTGTATGTCTGGTTTACATGCTTTGTATGAATCAATGAAACAGTACAACATGATATTAAATATTTGAATATTTGTTGTATGAATTATGATAATTTTGTATTGCTAACTGGGGAAAACTCTTTATAACAAGGTAGTCGGGACTATCGATTTTACCTCGTTATAACCGGAATCTCGCTATAACCGAGATTCTTTTCAATAGCCAGAAAATGTTACCTCATTTATAAGAATGTTTGTTCTTTATGCGTCTACTTAATCTATGCATTACTTCTACTGTTTTGTATTTTGCCCAATTACCATAATTTCCAGTGATTTTCATTTCATTGAGATAGATAAAATAAGATCATAAAGATTTTACTAAATATGGAAAATTTGACTTATCTCATTTTTTTTACAACTGTTCTTATCGTGCTCTAATATCAATTAATTTGGTGTGATAAATAAGTGCATTGTCTGGACTGGATTGTTTGTATCTTTGTGTACATGTATGTTTTGGTGTGGGTGTGTGTGTGTGTGTGTGTGTGTAAGAGAGAAAGATAGATATGATAAGAGAGATAAGTTGTCGGTGTATACATGGGTTTTTTTTTATTTTTTATTTATTGTATTATTATTTAAATTATTATTATATATATTGCCAATGGGATGCTGAAGAATGATTTGAGTTGGGGAGTGTGCTGTGTGATGAATCGAATACCATTAGTCCTGATGCAAAAAAAAAAAGCAAAATAAAATGTTTAACAAATGTATATAAATAAATAAATACCAGTCTACCAAATTTCACAATCTCTCCATCTACCCTCTATTTCTCTCCTTTATTTATTTCCTCAAAGGAAAAGTCTACCCTGAAAATAAGTTGGTTTTAATAGAAGCAGAAAATGTTTCATCATGGAAAATTAATAAATTATAAAAAAAAATAGGCAATATATTTACAAGAAGAAATTGTTCACTGTCACGTTCCTCTCTTTAGTTATGCCATTATCTTAACTAACTTAGATTTAGGGTGGACTTTCCCTTTAGATAAAGACAAATATATTACAATCCATTCCAAGACAGACAGTAACTAGGAGAATAGCTTTTTCCCGGGGTAAAATTAAACTAGATTCATGCTGAGGGCGATTGCATTATGCCTCCATGCCACCTTTTGTAGCCGACCAGTGCCCCGCAGCTCAGGCGACACTAGCCTGATGATCTTCGTTAGCCGAAGTGCTAGTGCCGTATCGGTCTCTTTTCGTTAAATTATTTATCAACTTCTAATGTGTTTTTGGTAAATTTTCAAGGTGGTACTCATTCCTTATCTATTTCGGAATTAATTCCTCTAAATGAATTAATTTACTGTGAGTTTAGTTTCCATGTAAACAACAAAATCCAGATAAAGTACGTGTCATTACATCGCATCAAAACAAACTATTCGCACAACGATAAAACAAGCGATCTGATTGGCCCTAGCTTATGGGACACTGTTACGTTCTAATGAGAGATGCACTGGGATTGGATTATTTTTCAGAGAGTGTTACAAAACAAAATTCCAAGTTTTTTCTACTTTTTGAAAAAATGCGCACTTTTTGAGCTTGACGAGTTATGAATTTGTGTTCAGTGAATTTTTCACTACCCACATGCCAAAATTCAGGTAGATACGAGATTTGAAGCACGAAAGTCAAGAAATAAGGCGATTTTCACGGTTCGGCCCGCGGTCTACAGGGATCTGTGTTTTTTTTCTTCTTCAAAATTGGCATCTTTCAAAATTTACTTCTCACATTGCTTTTTTATAACTTGCTCACGCACGTATTTGCATAGCATCGACGGTGTTTATTCAACTGAAATGTAAATTTATATTATTATGGCGGAATAAAATATCGAGTGTTATTTTTTGCAACGGTAGAATTTATAGGGTAATGAGAGTCGTTCGTATTGAGCCTAGCGATCAATCCAAGCAGGAACTTCGTCAGGGCAGGAATGACAGTTTCTACATGAAGAATACGTTCTATTTATATACTGTAATTATATATTGTCTGCGGCGTCTAAATCCATTATTGCGCTCTAAATCACGATCACGGGAAAACTATTTGATGCGTCAATCACGCGTAGGTTTGTACGCACTGTGAGCGATGTTTGTTCATGCGACGATACGCTCATCGAAAAGACTCAGAGCGCAAGCTATTACTGTATACAGGATCCTATGCTCGCACGCACGGCGTCGCGGAGAGGCGCTTGGCCACTAGTATAGTATAACGACAGTGCACACAAATGCAGACGGGGGGGGGGGGGGGGGGGGTGGAGACAACAAACGATGGAAACGTACATTTTAAAAATGTTTAAATATTTGTACAGTTCTGTTCGGTTTTGTTTGATATAAATTCCCTGTCAACGAGAATGGTATAATTGGGACTTTGGCACGTCAACAATGCGAGCTTATACGTGATGACGTCATAAGGAAGCCATAATTGCTCGTGTATCAAGTCGACATTACATCTCCCATTAATGTCAGTCAATGCCTGGTCTGGATGTATATCATAATCACAGTTTCGTGAACAATAGACCGCTTTCAAGCTTAACAATAGTAACTAGGTCCGGCAAGCTAAGTTTGCCGGAGCTTGCCGGACTTAGTTAAGCTTGCCAACGGGGAGTCTGACGTCATACGCATATTATTTGCATACATTACAGAAGCGGTCTATTGAAACCACCATCATATTGCCATCTCACTCTCCGAGAAAAAACAACAACAACACTTGGTTGTTTTCAGCATTGCTTATGGAAATTCAATAGTATACCTATCCATAATATTGAACATCCATACTGTACATTAACACAAGCGTTGGTATACACTGGTGCGCTATTACTCACAAGTTCTAAAGAACAATGCAAATTGGGACAAATATCAACCGAACTAAGCATAACTTGAATACTGTAGCGTAAGATGGCCGCTTAGCGTTGTCACGCAACTCGAGTTGAATATACTCTATCCAATTTACTTCAAATATTTCATAGATCAATTATGTTCATCTCTCGTTTAATGACTGCCCGATTCGAGAATAATAAATAAAAAAAACAGTATAAAATGAAGAGCTCAATTCCAAAAGGCCCTAAAACGACCCTTTTCAACTTTGGAGAAAAGCAGTTATGTTTGTCAAACTTTGTACACATGCCTATGGTATATGATCGTTTCATATTTTTTAAAATTTTTGATTGTATAATTTGTTCTTAAATTTAGATTTCTAGATATAAATTGCTAATATTGTTAACTCATTTTGAATGGAAAGTGGATTTATCATTTTTGGAACTTAGCTCTTCAAATAATTTCGTTAATTCATATAAGGGGTAAAAATAACAATTATACGCATGCGCATTTATGTCAATGAGTATATATGACGCCATCACGTCTCAACCACGTATTAACTTGACGACGTGACAATGTGAAAGTCTTTACAAATAATTTAAATAGTTCAGAGCTTTAGAACTGAGAAAATTCCGAGGCCACGGTGGCTAATATAACACGGAAAATATCAAATTTCAACCTTGCGGATACAATGGTTATTTATATTGGCGAGGGACGAATTTTTTTCTGGCAAACTGGCCACATTGTGGTAGTTTGTCAGTATGTGTACCAATTATGCGTCTCCACTGCTTATTATAATGAGCGACTACTTTCAAATAAAACTCCACATCTGGATGCTTATAATATGGTATTGCTTTAATATGGGAACCTGGTTGGTTCTGTATTAACTCCATTATAATGTAATAGGTTAAGGTAAAGAATACAACATATGAAAATAGCAAATTGTACCTATAATTTCCTCAAAATGCTTCCGATTAGCAATAACAGAGCATAAAGCAGGCTACGTACAGCATGAAAGGTTTATTGCTTCTCGTTATTAATGTTATACAGTATGTATTTTTAGTAATTTTTTTAATTTTCCTTCCAAAATACATATAATTTATAACCGAAGCAAGGAGAGATGTGGCGCAAAATGCAGCTGTTACATCATTATCATGATCGTGCATGGATCGGGCGGGATGTGGAGGGATCTCCGAACATTCGTATCAAGGCTATACGTATAGCACGTACGCACTGTACGTAACACTGAGCGGGTGTGTATTTCGCACCATGGGCAAGGCTTCCGCTAGCCTTTAGTCAAGGCTCTATATTCTCTATGCGATCGCGAGCTAGCTAGCTGTGAGAGAGCTAAATACTAGTAAACTGGCTCCATATATAGCCTTTAAGCACTGGATTCGCAGTAATTTATTAATGAGCAAAGAGAATAAGGCATTACTATTCATGAGAGAAATCAGCAACCAATCAGATCGCTAGATGTGGATACCGTATGCCTAATCGGTGGCGTGTTCCACCGTGTATTAAGGGTTTATTTAGTATCAGATATTAATATTATCATAACTATCATAATGATAACATATGAGATACATTACAATGAAAACTAAAGCATAGAATTACCTTTTTGCATCCATATCAAATCTCAACTCTTTATTTTAAAAGAAAACAACATATTTTGTAATGACGTACCCTATAAATAATGGACGCGTCCGCACCCGGTCCGGTGCACCGCGGTGGTATGTTCAGTGCAGCATACATCATACGCTAGTCCGAAGCGGAGACCCTATAACAACCACTACTCTATGCCACTAACAGTGTATTGTGAAAGGTTGCGCGTTTGGTTTTACCTTACAGCTTCCAAACGAAGACTAACACTCACAAACAGCTGATCAACCTGGTCTTGTGGCATATGAATATGGGCTTCGTAGCATTTCTACGAAGATTTTCTATGTAAATAAAAGAAAATATAACTTTTCACGTTCACGAGTGGCGATAGGCTTCGCGCTGCCCCGCTCAAACTCAGCCTTTCGCGGTTTAATACAGTACCTGTTGTAGAACCTGCCAGACAGCACGATGCATATCGGATAGGCTAGGCTTCCGCAAGATGGCACCGCGCGTCTAATTTACGAATCCGAACCAACTATATACCAGTACTTTAGTACTTGGCGTTTCAATATACGCGTTCTAAATATTGGAATGCATAATTCCCTATTGCTTTTAATATAAATGTATACTTCTTTGTTTTCCCCCTCCGAGATATGCGATATGTTGCCATGTTTCCCGCCGCATGGCCGGAGGCACCGGTACGAACTATCAACAGGTTAGATGAGCGACCGTGAAGCTTCGTTCAGCATGTCCAGGAAAATACAGATGATAGCCTAGCTTGCCAGGAGTTTCTTAAGAACGTAAATGTAATACGTCATTTTTTTTTACTGCATAATCCGTCATATTCGTTGTTATGGAATAGTAATATTTATATAATATTGACTGGCCTTGAGGGGGATACGACATAATATTGCCTGAACTAGATTCATATTGCCCGAGTCGAAGATGAGGGCAATATGGATCCTAGTGAAGGCAATATATGTCGTATCCCCCGAAAGAGACAGTCAATATCATTATTATTACCCATTTCAGACATCTTGAGCAGTAACGGAAATTAGTAAAATGTAAACTTTGTATTAAACTTTGCATTTAAACATACCAAAACCAAGTCTCTGCTTGATAAAATGTCACAAGTACGGCTGCGGCTTGTTTCGTGTACACACCAATTGCAAATCACTATCGCGAGATTTTTCCCGCGGGCCAGTTCACTTTGTAAAATTTCGACTACGAATCGTCATATTCCCCCCTTTTTTAACACGTAAATCCCATAGGCTTTTGTGAAAGAGGGGAATAGCCTATGGGAAATATTCCCCTATTTCACCTGCTGGCACTTGAAACGAGGGGAATATGATTTTGTAAAACCACAGCTCAGATGTCTGATATGGGTAATAATATGTTATCAGTCAAATTTTGCTGCCGGAAAACAACAACATATTTTGCGACAAAATATTGACGAAAAACATGATGTTTTCATGATCATGTTATTTTCGATTGATCAGCCACGATCAGTACTATAGCAGGGTGTAGGTTAATACAGACCAACGACAAGGAAAACAAGATAGGGAAAGGTTAAAGGGATAGTTCAGTTTTGGTATAGAGGGCGCTTCAAGAAATAATTTTGTGTGTGAGTTAATGAAAATCTGAGTGTAAATTTTGGAAGTGCATACAATTTTAAACACAGAATATACTTTACTTGATCAAAATCGGTTCAGAAACAGCTGAAATAGCAAGAAATAAATATATCCGATCGAAATCAATGTGAGATCCCACATTTATTCGATGATTTAAGAAAACAAAAATGTAATGCTTACACTTTTTCAAAAAATTACAAAAGAGGTTTTTAAATAGTTGTTGATTATCTCTCTATTAAATCATTATTTTAACAAAACATCACATGGCATCATTTTAAAATTAAAATGGTTGGAACCTATGTTTTTTTTTAGAGAGCGCCCTCCTGTGTTTTAACTGCTCATTTTGAATGATAGCAGGCTTTTTATTTGGTCGTTTGTAATTTGTTATACCTTTTCGAGCATGGTGAAGTTATAACTATTAGTTTGTAAAGTTATGGCGCAGGTTTTGGTTACCAAAATTAAGTTTGACAAAAACTGTACTATTCCTTTAAACTCATAATGAAAACAAGAATTCGACCGCTTGGTAAAGAGGCGTAATAGATAATGATGATATCTGCTCGTTTCTGTTCTTTTCATGGTTCCAGACAAGATAGATAAAAGAAGTCTTATTGACCTTTTATTAAAGTCAGACGACACACCTATAATAATTTATTGTGATCATCCATTCCTAGTTTATAATGTCTTCTTCTCTAATCTCTAACATGTCTAAAGCTTACGGTCACTAACTTTTAAGGGATCTAGTAACTTTGTTGCCATGTGCAACAAGTGATGAATGGTTTATACATTGTATATCATTGTTATCTGACATGTCCACTGGCTATTGTGTGAACATTTCAAGTTAAATGGACGTTATATGGCCGAGTAATGTGCACAAATGCAAATTGATATTCACTAACTCATTGCACTTACTTTGTACACAATTGCGACTATCCAGTGGAAAGTTTAACATCTGAACACTTCAGTCGTAAATATCTTTAAAACGTAAGGGGGAAAAATCGAAACCTGTCCCATGCTCCTATTGTTAATACGAATACAATACGGTATGAGGGAACAGCTAGAATTAAAATTTCATTTTGCTGATTTGGACAATGTTACTAGATCCCTTTAACTCTAAACTAATTGGCTAAGGGAACCTGGTGGGCCCTGTATTTAGTATAGTATATGCAGATTATACAATTTAGTAGGGAAGGGGTTTATAGACCAGCTATAACAACATCTCCTTTCTTGCCACATCTTTGTAGCAAAAAAAAGAGAAAAAGGTGGGGGACATTTTAGAGACCACAAACCTGCTATTTATTCCCACCACATTCACATTTCCTTTAAAATCGCAATCCCTAGCTATCTCCAATCTGGAAGTCTGTAACACCTCTGAAACTTACATAGATTCTCAACTCTTGGTATAGGCAAGCTATTATTTCTCCTCTCATCGCATCTTCGTTGCCTTGGAAGGGCGGGAAGACATTTTTAGAGACCACAAACCTGATATCGATCACTTCTTCACTGGGCTCCCCCAAATCGTTAACACTGCGAAAGCTTAATGCAATGAACTCTCAATCCTTCGTAGGTAAGCTTTACAAAATCTTCTCCTCTCTGCGTATTTTTCTTGCAAAAAAAAAGTTGGAAGGCTCAAAAAGACCTAAAACTTCAAGTGATCTATCAAAACCACATCCACCACTCATTTATCGGGATTACCCCTTCGTTAACAAATCTCAATCCTTCGTATATAGGTAAGTCATATAAGCTATACAAACATTTTCTCTTCTCTGCGTATCTTTGTAGCAAATGAAAACATGGTACTTCGGATAACATAGTATATATTAGAGACCACAAACTTGGGATCGATACAGGCAAATTCACCGCTACTTTATCGCGATTTACCCCCTCCCCAATAGTTTACTCGCTTCAAACTGGCACTAACTCTCAACTCTTTGCAGATATTACCAGAAAACTACCTCAACATTGTGTTTTACTGTATCTAAGGTAGATTTTCATGAAGATTACTAATAAAAACACATTTTCCACGTGGGAAAACCCGGTAAAATAAAAAAATCAACTTGAAAATTCACTTTCGGAACCCCCGTAAAAAAACTGAGTCCGGGCGAGAAAAAAAATGACGTCATCTTTGTGACGTCACATGCAGGCAATCGCAGTTTAGCTCGGTCATAGACGTACACGCTGTGTGCAATACTCACGTTGACAGAGAGATATTATTTCCATTTGTTTCAATATTTGCCAACATTTGTTTAAGTTTATATCATGGACGATATACACTCAGAGGTGTAGCTGCATCCTGATACAATTCATTTTTTAGCAATTCTTAGGCATTTTCAGTTAAGCCTCAATTTATAAGTAAAAACGAGTTTGTTTTTCTAGCAAGTCATAGGCTCTGCATGTAAATCATGCACGTTCCTGCACGTTGCGGTCTGCTTGTGATGTCATGATCCGGGCTGCACGTGCGCACATTCCCGCTCTGCTATAAATAACTTTTTTAGGAGCATGGAACGCCGATGCGAAATAAAGCAAAAAACGTTGCATGAAATTTACCTTTTTTGCCCAACTTAAGGATTTCTTTGAAAAAAAGAGTGTGGTATATCAATAAAGGCACATATTAAAAGCTATAAACCTGAATCAAAGCCGGGATTTCCCCCCTCCTTTAAGCTATACAAATATATGCTCTTGCATGCTTCTCGTCTCATCTTTGTTACAAAAACAGGTCGAGAAGACCTTTTAGAGACGGCAAACCTGAAATCAATCACAACCACATTCACCCCTCCTTTACCTCGATAGACAAACCTCGCTGAGTTACTTGAAATTTCAGAAACCACATCCCAGGGATCGATCACAGCCACATCCGTCCTTAAGTTTCCTTTATCTCGAATCGCCCTCCGTAAACTCTCGATCTCGTATCTACACGTTTAAAGGTTACCACCACCCGAAACATATATTATTCTTATACATGAAAGGTAACATCTTTAGTAGTCCATTCCATCAACAAGTCCAGAAAAATATGTTAAAAAAACTAAAATATATCGTTTAAAGGGCACCACCACCCCAAAATAATATTCTTATAAATGAAAGGTAACATCTTTCACCAAAAAAGTCCATTCCACCAAAAAGTTCATACAAATATGTTAAAAAACAAAAAAAAATCTCCTCTCTTCGTAGTTTAGACACATCTACATGAAATATTCCTCTTCTTGTCGCAGCCATGTCCGCTGTAAAACTAGGCAGGATGACAGTTTAGAGAGACCACAAACCTGGGATCGATAACAACCACTATCACCCCTTCCTTTATATTCCAATTCCCCTATTAAATTGAAACTGTATTTTTATCTGCGCATCGTTTCTTGCAAAGTAATATAACATGTTGGACACCGCAGTTCGACTTGTACATCCAACACTCCTTCAGCTCGATTCATCCCATCTCAAATTGTATAACACAGTATTGTTTTCACTGACACTTATAGGGACAATGAAATCCAGACATATTGTTGTATGCACTATAAGACACTAGATATGATGAATAGTCCCTGAAAAGTTTAGCACAATCGGTCAAGAAATAAGAAAACTATGGCTCTTTGAATAGAGCTATTTATTTCTACGAGTGACTCAAATTGGCAACGCACTCTGGCAAAGTTGTGGACTACTCCCCATACATTTTGTACACACAATTTCAATTTTGTTCAATTTTCCCAAAATGTATGTCTACCCTGTGTTTGAGTTCAACATATGTTTTGTTGAATGCATTCATTCCATTTGGGAATGGAAAAGTGTGACTATGAAGAAAACTGTAAAAATGGGAACATTTGTGTACAAAACATATGGGGAGTAGTCCACACACTTATCAGAGTGCGTTGCCAATTTGAGTTCCCCATAGGAATAAATGGACATTTTCTAACTTTCAGAGATTATTCCTCCTAATCTCTTCAAGTCTATGAAAGCAACATTTTGCTTGGGTTTTATTGTCCTTTAATTTTCGTCGTAGACACAGCAAAATACAATAATTCTCTTCTTGTCGTATATCTTTGTTGAGAAACAAAATGTCGGGATGCCCTTTTAGAGATTCCACAAATCTGCAATCGATCACAACCACATTCACTCCTCAATTATCGAAATTACCCCCTCCAAAATCTACAACACGTCTTTAGCTTACACGAACTCTCTTTTTTTTTGTCGTTGACATAGCTATAGCATGTATAGATAATTACTTCTCTTCTCTTCGTTTCTTTGTTGTAAAAAGGTAGAGATGCCCTTTACAGAGAGATATACCATACATTTGCGATTGACCACATCAATCAGCATTTCACACTTCGGCGTATATGAGGCGAAGGTTGGGGGGCTAGGATGAAATCATTCACTGTAGCTTGCAAAAGTTATGATAAAACATCAACGGTCAGGCAAAATTACCTCATATGCGGACAAAATCAATTCACGTTCGGGGAAAATCCGCCTCATAATCCGGCAAAACCACTCATTTTGGCTCAAAATCGTTTTTTTTTTTGCAGACAGGTAAAGATCGATGTTATTCAGTCAAATGACCTCACCCCCTTAAACAAATTTTTTTTTAAAGATTATCCCTTTATCTAAAAAAAAAATTATCTTGAAATTGCATGGGTTAGCATCGCGTTGGCCATGTTGTATTGGCTCAGTATATGAAATTAGCGAATTGCAAAGTATAACTAATATGAAAACAGAAACACATATCACAGAGCTACGTTTGCAAAACGAACAAAAAAGTGAAACCTTGTTGACATGACATTTTCCTTTTCATACTTATTTATAATATTTCCCCCGTGCACGTCGAAGGCTGCATGTTGCACCTGCATATTTCACTACAATATGGTTCCCATGGAAACGAGCCTCAGTTTATTAAAAAAAGAAAGAAAAAGAAAAAGAAAAAGGGCGCCGGCGGTTAACACACTCGGTGAAGAACGATATATATATAATTGAGAACGCTCACTGTGTTCAGATTATCCACAGCTTCTAAACCCTCTGAGTGCCCTGGTCGACTTTAATAACATTATAACTCATAATCATATATATTTGATCCTTAGTGCACATAATAAATAAGTGTAGAATGCATTGAATCTAGGCATTCTAACTGAACCTCTTTTCTATTCATTTGAGATGGACAGAGGTCTAATACATACAGTGTGAGTCAAAATAAACGAAACCGGACTTTAATAGCTTATAAATTCACAATTATAGAGATATATATGTTGGTATTGGTATCATGTTAAAGCTTGGGAAATTGTGTTTGAAATAATATACCATACACTCTCATCGCTTCATGCTTTACCAAACGCGATCTAATTATCCAAAGTCATGAAAAAACTACCCGTGGCCAAGTTTGCCATCGTCTTGTTCCATCATGAATAGATGCGTCTGTTTACCGTTTGTAAACTAATACAAAAGTGGGTCGATTGGAACATTGCTAATTCTGTTTGGCACTCAAATGATTAATGTGACAATTTATGACAAAATAATAAGCGATGAGAATGCTCATCCTTCTAACGTCAACAAAAATGCAGACAATAATAACATATTATGAACCAAAATGATAAGGATTTAACGTCCTAGTACAAATCATTTATCATGCGATATGGTTACCACGGCGACACAAATTCCACATCAATGGGCTGGAGATTTGTGTCCATCAAGTATTAATCTAGCTTGATACAACTCCTATTTAAGCCGTTGCCTACCTGCCTATATTCGGGAGCCAGACGTACCCCGTATGAACTAAATGGGGATTTCAAAAATATAGCAAGGAGCGGGTTATTAGCGGGTTATTAGCAAGGAGCGGGTAAGGCTTCATCCGTCCATAATTCACTCCTGTCTTGTTTTTTCAGGCTTGGTACGAACAGTCACGTCACGTTCACGTATCACGTCACGTGAACGGTTCTGTACCTTTTGTGAAACAGGTCACCCAAATCTACGAAGTGTAGGGTAAAGTGACCCAACAATTTGTCGTTTTCCATGCCGGTAAAACTCGAAGTGTCGCGTTAACCAAATCGTGACGTGAGCGTTTAATCAAGATTTTTTAAATTGCAAACGCTTGTTACTAAGACTAGACATACACGCACAAAGAGATTTAAAAATGTCGACGAAAATGCCGATACCCCCTTATCAAATCTTTTCATTCATTATGTTTATAATATGTACGTGCATAATTCAGAGTAATCTGAGACGATAATATGCAGTTCTGTCATTTAGGTAATGTACAACCATACCACTTGCATTATTTGTCTTGTTATTGGAGTATTTCTAAAGACGTGTCGTGCGTGGATTTTGGCAAATGTTGATTTCCAGCTGAATTGCTACACGCAGCGGACAATTCAGTTCGCATACGCCTGAAGTTCCCGTGCTCGACGTCTGCGCGTACTGGCCCTTGTGCATGCCTGTGAAAGTGAGTGAGTGAGTGATTGAGTGAGTGACTGCCAGCAGTGATCAATGAGTTTAAAAGTAATAAAACAATGATTTGATTAATAGTGTTTATTTATGGTTATTGAATCGAGTCAATCTATAAGTCAGTCATTTAATCTAATAAACAATCAATTAATCAGTCAATCATTATAATGAAACAATCACACCAACCAATCAATATTAAATAAATCAATTAATGTATTTGACATTCGAACTACTACTTGTAGGCAGTGGCGTACCCAGGATTTTTTCAAGGGGTGGGTGTAGGGGGGGGGGGGAATATTTCGTCAGACAAATTGAAGTAAGCGGGGGGGAGTGTGGGTAGGGGGTGTCCGTAGAAAATGACCGCAGCCGAGGACGAGACCAGGACCGGTCACAAATTTCGAGGCCGAGACCAAGACATTTCTTGAATTATGTAAGGGGGTGGGGATGGGGGTAGGGGATGTCCATCCCCCAACCCCCAGGCCTGTGTACGCCTATAATTGTATATTACAGTATAGGTGACAATGACAATGACAATGACAATGAATTTTATTCTCAATAACGGCCCCTCACGGGGGCATGGGAGAAATACAACAAGTGTATATACATATATCAAGTATAAACATGATACAAAACAAACAAAATCTTTGGCAACAACTTTTAACTAGCACACACTAAGAAAACTTAGCCATAATAATACTACAAAACTTTGATAAATTTTTTAACTGTTTAATATTTCCCCGGCGGGGTACACACGTATATTGGGTATACGGGGATGTGCCGCTGGGAAGGGTGACTTTTTCAAGAAAGATCCTTAGACATGGGTCCCCTTTTCATCAAAAAAATCCTTAGACATGGGTCCCTTTTTTCATATTTCCCCTTTTTTATACGGGATTTTGGGATTTGCCGATGTGAAATTGCCAAATTTTTCAAGCTCGCTACGCTCGCTAACTTAAAACCACAAATTATTCGCGGGAAATACACCCAAAACATCCGCCGCAGGCGAAAAAAAATCCTTAGACATGGGTCCATTTTTCGCAAAAGGACCCTTAGATGTGGGTATGGGTTTGGAGGTCTCAGCCGCACACCCCCGTCCGACTATAATCTGAGTACCCCCCCCCCCCCCCGGGAATATTTCTAACATTAAATAACTGGTACATCTTATATACATTTGGCCTCTTAAAATAATGACCTTTAACTAGTTGCTTCCGATCATTCTGAAATGCAGGGCACACTAAGACATAATGAAATTCATCCCCCTGATCTTGTAAGGAACACAAGCTGCAAATCTGCAACTCTTGCTCAGGCAAGTAGCTCAGGCAGGTAGGACGGGTTCGTTCACGATTAAATTTACCGAGAATTAGTCTCTTCTCAACGACAATTTACATTAATTTGTTTTACGCAAGCGCAAATTTACGTGAGCTTTCATGAATTGCATATAGTATATCTACAAACTGTTGGGTCACGTAACCCAACACTTCGTAGATTTGGGTTACCTGTTTCACAAAAGGTACAGAACCTGAACGTGACACTTCGTAGACTTGGGTGACCTGTTTCACAAAAGGTACAAAACCTTCACGTGACGTGAACGCGAACGTGACGTGACTGTTCGTACCAAGCCGTTTTTTCATCTATGATTAACTCGATATCTCCATGTATATAGTTTTACATTATTATTAAGTATTTTCATGCATCTTGTTTACGATTTCTTGCTCAAAGTTTTCCTAGATTGCAATGACTTTTAATGCGACCTTGTTCTGCGAGGGAGATACCATTCTATTAAAGGGATAGTTCAGTTTTGGTATAGAGGGCGCTTCAAGAAATGATTTTTCTTTTGTGAGGTAATGAGGTAATGCTATATCAGTGGTTAAGTAACCGGCTTTTGTAAGTGCACGCTCAAATGCGCTCGGATGACGTTTCATAATTGGAACAGTTGGAAAACATGGCAGCCTCCAGTGGTTAGTTAAAACAGATTATAGTGGTTTAAAAAACATGGATTATTTCCATGATTAGTGATACCTACGATGAGATATAGGACTAGAAGTGACATGAATTATGCAGTTACATCAGTTACAGTATGCAACCAATTCCAGCGTTTCATTCCCCTTTAAGACTATATGAATTTCGCCGAACTCATCTGCTTGATTTATTAAAAGCGTTACTATGGTTACATGCGTGCTACATATCGTGCACCATATAGCGAGGTGTTTAATCAACACCCCTACAGAGAGTTTGGCATTGGAATGGACATACTGTGTAACAATACTCCGTTTCACAAGACAGACCCTCCCTCCTTCCGGCATGTCCGGCATCTCACCTCTCAAGTTCCGTCATCCAAGAACTATTATACAGTGGCCATCATATTACTATCGATTATCCGCGGTAAACAAAAAAAAAAAAAAAAAAATCGAAACGCATATTGCCTATTTCACACTGAAAGTAAAGGGTGACAATGACGAATCGCTCGGAATTTTTTGGAAAACAAATTCAGAAGTGAAGAGATTTTTCTCTTCCTGCTAGGAAATTGAACAATCGCTCGGAAAATCTAAAGAAATTGAAAATATGCAATATACATTTCCTTTGTTGAGAATATAAATTTATGAAATGGCACGAGTGTGATATTATTAGATTGTATATATTGCTCAAGAGTCTAAATAGAGAATAATATATGTATTTCCTTGCAAAACCAACTTGAAAATGCAAGGCCGACGGATATTTGTATACAAACTAAGAAGTAACCCGGTAATTTACGCACAGTTCATGTAATGGTTACAGGATATTGCTTGCATGAACTCTTAGTATTAATTAGTTCATGACCAAAATTCTTGAACAACATCCTTGATGTTGATGCCAAATTAACTATTGGATGCAGTTGAAACTGCACCATACACGTTGGTCTGTATAATGTATAAGGAGCAAGCTTACATAGAAAATACTACTACTGCCCTTGACGCAGATTTAAATACATTTAATACTCTCTTGTTAAATTATAATCATTTTCGATACCCTGAAATCAAACTGGTAATTAGAGACTACCAATACCATTGTGTAGGCATAACACATTATTTTTGAAGAAATACACACAGTATAACTACCCAACAAGGGAACAAACTGATGAGACAATGAAACGTGGATATCAACAGGATCTCCCGAAAATCATCATCATCATCATCATCAACAATGTCGTCGTCGTCGGCATCATCATCATGATCATGATCATCATGATCAACAATGTCGTCGTCGTCGGCATCATCATCATGATCATTATCATCATCATCATCATCATCAGTATCATTGCCGTTACCATCATCATCATTAACAGCATCAACATTATTACAACCATCTTCATCATCATCATCAGCAGCATCAGTATCAACATCATCCTCCTCCTCATCATCATTACTATTATGACATTGACATCACTATCATAATCAGCGATATCGTCATCATCCATTACCATCATCATCATCATCATCATCATCATCATCATCATCATCATCATCACAAACTCATGATGATGATGATGATCATCATCATCATCACAACCTCATCATCATCACCATCATCATCATCATCATCATCATCATCATCATCATCATGAACATGATCATCATCATCATCATTATCCGTGTCCAAGAACCTCCAATATGACACAGTGTAGGCTTACGTGGACCATGCATGCGTTAGCGCGTCAAATATTGCACGCTACCCATGCATTGTATATGCATCGCATACGACACATCAAATAGTATAATAATGAAGATCGTACGAGTATAGTAATGGCACCCACCTGTCGTAGCTGATGAGGGCGAGGGTGGACACGGATGCGGAGGTGAAGAGGATCTCCAGGAAGCCGCACGCCTGGCACCACGTGTCGCCGTACCTCCACCGGCCCCACAGGGACGCGTCGATGATGAAGGGCAGCGTCCAGAGAGCGACGCAGAGATCGGCCACCGCCAGGTTGACGAGGAACACACCTGATGTGGTAATAACGAAATACAAAAATCGTTGTAGATCATGATAACTTATTCTAATTTCAGATAATGAATTACTATAATTTGCAAGAAGTGCTAGTTCGCTATTAGACATATTCAAATTGTATATACACACATTTTGGAACCGTCCTGTATTAATTATCGCGACGGGTTCGCGAATGCGCAGATTGATTTCTGGCAACCACAATAAAAGCAAGAGGTACGCTGGTCAGCCTTACAAAAAACAAAAACAACAAGCGAAACATATGTAAATGGGGATAGGAACCGTGTGTGAAAGGACGGTTTTGTCAACTTATCTCTCCATCGCGTTGTAACGGTCTCATCCAAGCGAACATCATAATCTCTACTTACACCGACTGAAAATTGGGGATGTATTTTTAATCTGATTATTTAAATTATATAATGTGATATTATTATAGTTTTAAAGAATATGATGGTAGAAGGATGAAGATACAAATATGTTAAAGGGCATCAAGCGTGGGGATGCTACATAGCGGGTCGCCATTTTGAACTGGGCTAGTTTGCGCGCACCGCATGACACTGAGCTAACGTGCATTACGCACCGTGCGCAACGCGTATGCAAGATGGCGCCGCGCATCTCATTTGACGAATCTGAACTACCTTTAAGAGAATGAAACAGCAAAGGGAATGGGCAGAGATGCAAGAACGAGGCAGCATATAGAAAGTCAGTGGTTGAGAGGAAGAGGAATAGGGGAGGAGGAAGGGTGAAGAGAGTTGGGGAAGATAGAAAGAGGGGGGGGGGGGGGGGCGAAGGGGTACAATCTCTACTGAACGGGTGAAGGAGTTAGGTGTCCCTCGCGGCTATTACTCAGCGAACATTGTAAAACAAAGCCGGGATAAGAGTGATGCGTAGGCATCTCGAGGATTTGCTCATGAATTAAAGGGGTAGTTTAGTTTTGGTAGAGAGGGCGCTGCACATCACAATTTTTTTGTGAGGTAATGAAAAACTAAGAGTCGAATTTGAGAGAACATGCAATTTTAATGACAGAATAAACTTTATTTGGTCAAAATTGGTCCAGAAACGGCTGAAATATCAATAAATATATCAGATCTTATAATTATTTGGGGCCCAAATAATTAGATGACTTTTTCAAAAAATTAAAAAAATGCTTACACTTTTTCAAAAAATTTCAAAAGCGTTTTAAAAATAGTTGTTGATGATCTTTCTACCTAATCATTATTTCAATAAAATATCACATGCATAATTTTGTATGAAAAATGGTTTAAATCGATGCCTTTTTAGAGAGCGCCCTCTTGTATTTTAATGGCTCTTTTTGAATGATAACGGGCGTTTTACATAGTCGTTTGTAATTTTGTATACCTTTCGAGCATGGTGGAGTAATAACTATTAGTTTATAATGTTACTGTCCCGGTTTGGGGTACTAAAGTTCAGCCTTACCAAAACTATACTACCCCTTTAAATTGTTAAAACATGCAAGAGCGAGATCTCAGACACGACTGACCTCTTTGGCGTTTGAGGCGGGTGTTGGGGGGGGGGGGGGGGGGGGGGGGGTGAGGGCAGCAACCCCCAGAGTTTTTTTTTTTCCAGCAGCAATATTTGGGCAAAGGCACAAACAACTTGGGCAAAACATTATATGAGAGTAGAGTATATATTTATAGTAGCATAGTAGAAGGCTAAAATCTGTAGTTGACGAGGTAAGGTAAGGGTGCTGGGCTCCAACCCCCCCCCCCCCCCCCCCCCTCCCCAGCCATGCACAAGAGATTGGGAAACGACATATTAGCGCAGAACATGGCAATTTCGGGAAAATCGCACCTTAATTAAAGCCACATATTACAGTATTGGGTAAGTTACCGAAAACATCTATACTGGCCAAACTAATTGATCAATATCGTTGAATAAGTATAAAAAAGGGTCGTGTGTGGTAAAATCCGAATTATAGTATCGCTAAATGCAGCCTGAATCGGTGGAACTTCAAATCACGGCCTGTTCGCATTGCTCCAATGGGTCGGAGATCGGTCGACAAGCCCGCCTGCCGTGCACATCTGTGCCTGCATAGCTTTTGCATGCAGCAAATTGAATCTGATGGTAAGCACTTTTTGTTTTCTTCAAATCTTTAAATCAACAGATAAGTTGTGATAATATTCTTTCACATGGTCATGATGGTAGGTGATACAAAAAACATATTTTTATTATTTTGTGTGTGTGGGGTGTTTCCCAATGTTATTTGGCTTTAAACTGCGTTTGTCCTTCAGCAAGTCAATTCATCCACATTGATGCACTCTGCAGGTGTATAAATGGGGACCCGGTAGGATGTAAAAGCCTATATGTAAAGGATCTTATCAATGCCCATTAGCCGCTTGAAAAGGTGGGCGTAGATTCTTAATCGGCATTATATAGGCAGTTGGCAGGTTGAGTCTTCATGAGATGGTTTTTATTGCATTGCATCAGCACATGAGATGTGTCTGTACTTTACCCTACTTTAAACATGTGTAATTAACCACACGCCCGGCCCTCATTAGACTCTAGCTACAAAATGGTGCAAAACAAACACAAAACAAAATGGCGCTCGAAATACGTTGCCCTAAATTGTGACTTTACATGTATTCAAATTCTCCCGATTATCTGTTCCAGTGTTTGTGTTCGTTTTTGTTTGTTTGTTTGTTTTTGCGGGGGGGGGGGGGGGGGGGGGGGGGGTTGTAAAATGGGTGAAATGGTGAGACTTATTTTAATCGAAATGTTAACTATTGTTTATATTCATTAACACAAATATATAGATATTTTCATTTTTCCACAAGCTAAATATGATTCACAACGATTTTGACGAAATATAGGCAAGACTACCTGAACATGACAAGAATCCTCGTCAAGTTGATCGCGCAGGCAGGCATCTTTTGACATCCCTTTATTGTTAATTCAAGGGGTTGATAACTAAATGGCAAAATACATTGATGAGTTTGATAAAAAACAATATGTTTCACTTGCGTAACTTCTGTCATGCACTGAAAGCACAATTAACAGACAAACAAACTAAAAGCTCAAAAGACACAACATACAATAATAAACGCATGCAGCATATAAGCGCTTGGCCATCAAACCCTGCACTTGTCTAAATCTAAAGGAAGCCATTTTTAAGTTGCCAAGATACAAATTATGTCTTTGCATGACGCTATTTAAAGACACGGTTACTTATCAAAATTGAATTATTTCAGACATGTCAGATTAGAATTGATAACAGACTGTCGTGAAATATAACTATTGTAATTTGTTTACAATTTAGCCTTTGGATGAAACGTGTATAGCTGATTGATGTCTCTTGCCTCGACTGTCCATTTTTTTAGCAACGTTGATGTAAACTTAATTTCAATGTATTTCTTGGTTTGCAGTCTGCAACGTTGCGATTAAACAACTTTTAACGACAGCATTCTTGTTTTATTACAATACAGAATATATCATCATTTTGCTGAACGTAAGTATAGCTTACATTCAGTTTGCCGAACAAAATAAAATGTTTATGTAAGTCTATAAGGTCAATTTCTAGGGTTTATTTCAACGTTGGAACAAAAACACTACAACAATTAAATACGTATATTTTTTGTACAATGTATAAGGCAATATATAACAATATATATTAGCATAACAAACTAGAACATAAAGACAATGTTTGATTGTGTTCTCACCCGTGATGTTGCGCAGAGATTTGGTGCGCAGGATGACCGCGATGATGACGCCGTTGCCCATCGCGCCGAAGACCATGATTAGGATGGCGATCGCCGCCCGAACGACCTCCGCTCCCCTGTCCCTGTCGTAGCTCGTCGACGGTGTCGCTAGCGCAGTCGTTCCGTTCCAGAAGTAGTCGGCGTAGTCCGTTGTATTCATCGCCAAATTAAAGCTCCCGGCCCGACAATCGATGATCGACGATCACCGGACGAGCAGGAGGATGATAAAGGGTCGCGACATCAACGCGTATATCCACATGAACAAGCACCGATGAAGACGCCGCTCTATAGACGATTCGCAAATGTGTAAAGTGGTATTCCGACTGTATCCTCGCGACACTAAGATGTTATGTTTGATTGCTGAGATGGGATCACCATTATGGATGCAGAGTTGTCGTATTACCTTAAGTTCAAAGCGTTTCGCGGACGGAACATGCGACACCGCATCAGCTTCAGGAATGCTGCGCAGAAAAAAGCTAGTTCATTAAAAAAATGAGATGGACATTGATCGAAGACTACCTCCCATTACGCTTTGTTAGATCCAGTGAATCCAAACTATGCTCGTAACCTGGTAACAGGAGGAAATAATCTTGTTTAACTATGAATATAGTCCCGACGATTAAACCATCAAGTTTGTGATCGGGACACGCATGATGGCGGAGGTAGTTTGTCAAGACTAGTAATAATAAAGACTCCACCCCCGCCGCTGATTGCACGGACTGATGCGAGAGAAAATGACAGAAAACTTATTCCATAATTACCCTTTATAATCATCCGCATGCGCAGATTGCCATGGAAACAATCCAACGGCCTCATCTGCAGCATCCGCCTTGTCCTCTCTTGATTTCCCGCCAAGGTGTGTATAGCGCGAAAGAATACATACAATACTTTTCACAATATTTTATTGAGGAGAGTATGACAGTTAATGTTGAGAAGTTAGAGCGTGAAGCCTCTTGAAAGATGATAACAAAACAAAAACACATGAAGGATGAAAAGTCACGTACACGCAAATGTGCCTGCCGCTAATTGTCATGATTGCAGGTAGAAAAAAAGGCTCCCAGGCCGCATTCTGGAACCCTTCTCACGCCATAGCTCACGGTCACTATTATAAAGGTTAACTGACTATCGATGCTGTACGTACGGCTGCTTAGTACGTACTAAGATGGAACGGCTTAAATCAACTTGAACGTGTCGAGTTACTAGCGCGAAGCATAATTAACACAATTCCTTTGTTGATTAATAAGTTCGTGTATAACACTAACGCTGTATGAACGCTGCAAAGTACGTAAGACGGAAAAACTTGAAATCAGTTAACCTGTTTTTAGTTATACTATCAGGAACATGTTTAACAAATTTTCCTTTTAATAATGGACGGTTACTAAGAAGGACCGTGCTAAGTACAGCTAGATGAAACGGCTTAATTTCACTTTTATTTATATAGTTACCAAATTAATGCGCAGGAGCATGAATTTCTCCCGGATAACAGGGCGAAAATGACATTCAAGACTTGTTTTTGAGAGGACTGGAGACATGGAAGAGGTGTGTGGTTCATCTGGTTTCATGTCTTTCTTGAACGCGTCTCCCAAGTACCGCCATCAAATTTGCTGTAATGGAGAGAGGAAAGAGAAAAAGATAATTGAAATGGTTAAGTTTATGAATAATATACGGCGCTGGACAGACGTATTTTTATGAGTTCAACGTTTTGTCGATTTTAAAACTGGTTTCATCTGGCAACACTCTGGTATAACGAGTGGGCGAGTGGTTATTATACCGTTTGTGTATAGGCATAGGATAGGATAGTCATATGCCCGGGTTTTTTTTAGTAATTATAGGTTTCCCCAGCCAATTTCGTAAACTTTTCATTCGTATTGATAAGCGGTTCATTCAATTTCGCAAAATCAAGCCGAATGTCTAAAACTATTGTTCAGCATTGTAATTCCTTCATTCTATTTAGCTCTTCGGTCAAATGATTTAGCACTTATAGCATTGAAGAGGGCTCGTAGCAACAGATCGATCTATTATTCATGCTCGTAACTTTGTTCTGGTTAATTCCAACCATCGTATTTTGAACATTCACATATAACACATACTGTTACAATTGTGAAGGATGTTTTTTTATTTTATAGAAATGCACATCTGTTCATATACATGTATTTTAGTTTAACTATTTTGTGAACAATGAAAAACGTGACATACCTATTATGTTCAAGATCGTTTTCATAATACGTTTATACTGGGGGTAGGCCATCTTTCTGATACAATTATAGCAATACATAAAACAAACAAAAGCAAACTAACAAACTAACAAACTAACAAGCTAACAATCAAACAAACAAATAAAGGGCTCCATAATTCCATAATATAAATGAAAAACAATTTATTATGATTAATTTTGCTAAAATGCAGCGGATGTTATAAAGACAGCAGTAATTGCATTTTAAGTGAAGGGGTGACCCGTTTCCAAGAGAGAGGTAAGTTTAACCCTCAACATGCTCAGGATTCCTTCAGCAATACGAAAGATTATCATCAATTATCGGTGATACACAAGATGTCATTTGTATTATTCATATCAAGGGTTTGTCCCTTCCTTAATTGCATTGAAATGACTTAACTTCACAATACGACGAACAGGACACTCGGATGACATTTGAATTGACTTACTTTGTCGTTCACTTTGTAATGTTACACCGATTCAGATAAAGGGCATAGTTATAATTTTCCACCAACGGTGCCCCGTTTCACATTTACATACTTATTGCTGATGGGAGGGGGAAAAAAAACACAAACGTTTACATTATAAGTAATCAGAATTTCTGATGACATTCCAATTTTCCTGGCTTAAAGGCTATATTATACGCTCAGACATATACAATATTCATTTCACACCAAGGGACGGCCCCCTTACTTGTAATTAAAGTGATCCATTTATACTTTGTCGAATTCAACTAAAATTCAATTGAAGCTTTCATATTTTTCTTGTACCTTGTTGATAGGCTTCAATGGTATTAGAAGAAATGGCATGGGTGTCGACTTTTCAAACGTCTCCCCAATTATGGATATGTTTATGACTAAAATTAAAGCGTTCCGGATTTTTTTTTTCGATCGCAGTCAAATTCAGTGCTGAATAGGTGATATAGAATCTTACAACTTTTATTTGCTTTACTATAGGTAAACAGTGTTCTTCATTTTAATAGGAAGCTATCACACACCATTCGAAAACAAAAAAAAAATTACAAATTATATTTGTGTAATAACGATTGAATTTTAAGATATCACTTTCGGACAAACCTCATGAAACTTTTTGGATGCAATTAATACATAATTTTTCATTGGTAACGGGGGATGTGACGTTATTATTCTGTTTAAAAAAGGAACACATGAAGAAATTGATTTTTAGTTTATTTATATGAAAATAATTATACAAAATATGTAATTGTCAGATGGTAGTTTGATTTAATGTACACCATATTGAAATGCTATGGATGTCAAATAATATTGTTTATGAATGTGATTTAATTGTATTTTGATGTCAATTCATTGTAAATGTAACCAGTGGAAAACAATTTTCTATGTAGTGATCATGGACATAATAAACTTCAATTCAATTCAATTCAATTCATGAAGTTAAGGCATCACTATAAGGATACAATAAGGAGAAGATCACGAAGATTGTGTCCTGCGTTTCTGTACTTTTTTTGTTGTACTTGTTTGTATGTACCGTATTTGGTAGGTTATGTGTTTGTATAGAGACATGATATTTGTAACTTCTAAGTATAAATGATCATATTTGTATTATTTTGAAACACAGAAATAAAACCAAACAGCCAACCGACCGAACAAACAAGCAAACACACAAACAAACACACAAACAAACAAACAAACACACACACAAAACAAACAAACAAACAAACCAACAAACAAACTAAAACACACAAACAAATAGACAAACAAACAAACGAACAACACTCAAACAAACACACACACAAACAAGCAAACCTGCAAACAAACAAACAAACGAACAAACAAGCATACATACACATATACATATACAAAAAAACCCAGACAAATAGAGCCTATAGTCCGTTGAAGAGCGACTGCACTGATTGACATTTTGCTATACACTCACGGGAGGCGGAATACAACCTGTTACGATATAATTTGCCGATGGGTTTCTGAATATAGATTCGCCTTCACTTTTTTTAGTTATGTATATGGACGACGGAAATAAAATCAATCGATAACAACATAAAAAATACACAGAATATCAAAACTGATACTAATAATATAACAAACTATACTTCTTCTAAGCGGAAGAAGAAGGCAAATAAAACACTTATTCGATTAGATAGTACAATATGGCATCATAATACGTTCGAACATTACCATGACATCATTGGGTTAGCAATAGTACTATTTCAAATGCACATTGTAAGAAAAAGTATATTGAACATGACGTGCACACCCACGAATCAACATCATCATTATAATGCAGCCCTCATCTTCAAAATGCGTACATACTACGTTATCAAAGTATTAACGCGATCGTCATATATTTCATATTGATGTTTGTGACACAATTAATTTTTTTTTCTTCTTCAAACAATGACGCATTATAAACAGGATACTATTTGACGTTTCAATGTGTGTAGACGAAATCTTTTTAAAGGGGTAGTATGGTTCTGGTGAAACTGAATTTTAGCAACCAAAACTTGCACCATATCATTAAAAACTTATTATTATAACTCCACTAAGCCCGAAAAGTAGAACAAAAACACTTACAAACGGCTGGGTTGTGGAGTCTGTTATCATTCAAAAAGCAGCCTTTAAAACACAAGAGGGCGCTCACTAAACCAGATTGTTCTAAATCATTTTAATGACAAATTTTAAATGTGATATTCTGTTTAAATAATATGATTTAATAGAGAGATCATCAATTACTTTTTAAAAACCTGTAAGGTGTTTTTTCGAAAAAGTTTAGGCATCATATTAATATTTTTCTTAAATTATCGAATAAATGTGGGTCCCACAATTATTCTATAGTCGGTTATATTTATTGATATTTCTGCGTTTTCTGAACCGACTTTGATCAGATAAAGTTTGTTTTATCTTTAAAATCACGTGCTCTTACAAACATTAAGCTTGGGTTTTTCATTACCTCAACAATTAATTATTTCTTGAAGGGCCCTCTTAACCAAGACATGCTATCCCTTTAAATTCGTACCTCTTATATAACACATGCATACGTAAGCATGGTAATAAAGTGTTTTGTCAAAACGTATTGATGTTTGAATTACGCATTGATGCTTTTGATACAGTACAAACTTATTATTTTAATTTTAAAGAATGGCGCGTAAAAATGCTATCTGACGTTTCATCGTAATAAGACACAAACGCTCAACGAAATCTCTCAAAATTAATTCCGCTGTATTCATGACTGTCTTAAAAGGACGGACGGGACTAGTAACATTTTAAAAATTCCACAAAAATAACTTAGAACCGTCTTTTGGTTTTCACATACCTTGTCGTATTCGTGTTACCAATATATAGAAGCGTGGTCTGCGTGGAACGGGTTTCGATTTTCCCAACTAATCTCGTTATAAATAAAATATATCTGTGTTTGAAATGGTTCGGATTTGAAAGTCACCCTATGAGACGTTCAAATATGTAAACAAAGTCAGTGGTTGTAAATAGCGAAATATCAATTTGCATTTCCGCTCATTGCTCGGAGGTTTGACATTCATTTACCATGGAATTTTCACAAATCACTCAGTGGATATATCAGATCACAGGATGGTATAAACTCTTCGTAAGTTTTCAACACATTTACTGAATCCCCTTAAAGGGATATATTAACTTTGTTGACATGTGCAACAAATGATGAATGGTTGATGCAATCTTGACAATGTACAATGTATTCCAATGAATTCCAATAGGATTTTTGAGGATTGGGGAAATGTTACTAAATCCCTTTAATACATGCATGAACAAAAGGGCAAACCCGCCATGCCCTAATTACAGGTACTGACGGAATCGTCTGTAGGTATATATAGTGAGCATAGGGAGACGCAGGTGTCTCATTATTCCAAATTTTTCCCCGTTCCAATGGTTTCGCAACTCTATTACCTGCGATTCGTTAGCTGCTGCGCGGCAAACTCGACAATAATTAGGTACGATCATCAGACGCTAATGATTTCTCCAAGGACCCCGTCGCGTCCCTTTTATGTTATACTTAACCCGTTGAATACCAGTTTTATTTTGGTATTACACCACATTCTCTATAGAAACCCCTAACTTGAGTATTAACGGGTTAATCTTGTCGTCTGTGTAAAATCATGGGTATAGGGGAGCATTTTTTCTCAGGGGGACTATTAGCCCGATTCTATTTTGCCCGAATAATTTTCCTTCCCGATTTTTCACCTAACAAGCAAAACAAAAGAAAGAATGAAAAGGTCCTCGCCTTTTTGATGCCCGAAAATGATATGTTTTTTGATGGCTTAGTCCAAAAAAAAACACGATTTCGCCAGAATATGAGACGGTTTAGCCCGAGAATAAGATGAATTTGCCCGAATGTACCATGAGTTTGCCCGAATATGACATGGTTTGCCTCAATATGACATAGGTTGGCCCGAATATGACATGGTTTTGCCTGAATATGACATAGGTTGGCCAGAATATGACATGGTTTTGCCTGAATATGACATGGTTTTGCCTGAATATGACATGGTTTTGCCTGAATATGACATGGGTTGGCCCGAATATGACATGGTTTTGCCTGAATATGACATGGTTTTGCCTGAATATAACATGGTTTTGCCTGAATATGACATGGTTTTGCCTGAATATGACATGGTTTTGCCTGAATATAACATGGTTTTGCCTGAATATGACATGGTTTTGCCTGAATATGACATAGGTTGGCCCGAATATGACATGGTTTTGCCTGAATTTCAGGTGCTTTTTGCCCAAATATGGCGGTTTTTCAAAACTTACGCCTATGAGTAGTAAACAAATTACATTGTTATGGAAACGAAAGTATTTCCGTTACTGTTACTGATCAGTGCATAATTCCTGTAACTTCTAGTCGTAAATTTCCTCTTGGGCATCACTAAAAATGGAAATAACCAATGTTTTTGAAACCACTGTCCACTTCTTTGACTGACCACTGGAGGAAAGCCACATTTTTCATTGGTACCGCTTGGAAGTAACGTCGTCTGAGCGCATCTGAGTGTGCACTAACAAAAGCGGAGTTTGTAACTGCTTTTGTTGAATCTGCTGCTATGTCAGGGTCAGTGGTAATGTAACCCGCTTTTGTTAGTGCCAATCGAAAGACGTTTCATATGGCATAGTAGGAAAACATGGCAGCCTCCAGTGTTCAGTCAAAACAGATGAAAGTGGTTTCAAAAGCATTGATTATTTCCATTATTAGTGACATCGAAAGGAGACATATAAGACTAGGGCACCCTTTGCAGAAAGAGATACAATTATTTTAAAAGTCAGATCATGTGTTATAAATGCGCAAATATTGATTGGCTAAAATGCGCACATATTCTGACTTACAATTAACTGTTACTTACAATCCAGTGCAACTCTATCACGGGGCCGTGGCAGTCATTATGCACTTATCAGTAACAGTATGCAGCAAAAATGTTAGCGTTTGCCTCCCCTTTAATCATGTTAATAACATTAAAAGCGAGGATTCCTGGCGCATAACCGTACGTATGTTGTGTACAATAATGCATTCTTCCTGACGTTAATAATCTCGTCTAATTTCTGAGCTGACATTTAATTGCAGTAACGGTGACACAAACATGATGTTTTCGAAATAGCTGATTTTTTTTACAGTAATCCTGCAAAGAGGAAAGAATCGTTTCTTCTACATAAATGTTGAACATAAACTATCTACAATAGTGGATCATCGTTAATTAGTTTTTTAGAGACTCAGAGAGACTTGAAGTTTCAGGGACTTAAAGGATAATGGAACACAATCATACTGATGCTTTCATATACTTAAAGAGGTTAGGAGGAATACTGTCTGAAAGTTAGAGCATAATCGGGCCATAAACAAGAAAACTATATGGCTCTTTGAAGATGTCAATTTATTCCTATGGGAAACTCAAATTGGCAACGCCCTCTGATAAGTTTGTTTTAATTAAACAACATTGAAATTTTGGTACAAAACATATGGGGAGCAGTCCACAACTTTGCCAGTGTGTGTTGCCATTTTGGGTCACTCGTAGAAATAAATGGCTATTTTCTTTAAGTTTCCTTATTTCTTGACCGATTGTGCTCACATTTTCAAGGACTATTCATCATATTTAGTGTCTAATAGTGCATGCAACAATTTGTCCGGATTTCATTGTCCTTTAAAGTACTATACAATAATAAATCAGAATTCCAATTATAAAGGGGATACAAAATCAAACTCATTAGCATTATTTTAGTTAAAACATTATGACTTGCCATAACGTGTTTTTTTAAATACCAACATACATAACTGAACCTCATACTGAACAAACAACGGGAATTAAATGTTTTGATACACCCAAAATACGTTTTTCGATAAAGTTTTCTAAAATTGTTGAATAAATGTGAGATCCACTTTTATTCCAATCGGATACATTAATTAAAGGGAATTCAGACCGGTCTATTAGACGCGTGGATCCACATTGCGTACTTTTACACACGGTACGTAATCCCCATTGGCTCAGTTATTCGCAAACTGTCCCACTTCACGAAGGCCCGAGTCACGTTCGGAATATGTGTACTAGTCGAATCATGGTCGAATGGAATTCCATCAGAGATGTTTACGTGCGAAACTATTACGTAACACGCTTAACCGCACCGACTTCAAAGTGCCGCTTTTTGATGTTATCAGCGATTGCCTCGGGCTCAGGTCACAGCTCGAGCAAGCATGCAATTTCATAAGAAGCACCGCTCTTCGATTGATCCAACACATATCGTGAGTTTACCTCGGGAGATTATGGTGGAGTGCGAGTTGGATTTTGCTGACTACCTTTTTAACCCACGCATATTTGCCTTTAATATTTCAGCTCTTTCTGAACCAATTTTGATCACATCAAGTTTGTTTTATTTATAAAATCACGTGCTCTTCCAAATATTACACTTTATTCTCCATTACCTCACATAATAATTATTTTTAGTAGCACCCTCTAAACCAAAACTTTTCTATCCTTTTAACAATTAACAGGCTGAAATGAAAAGGCGCCTTTATTATTGGTCTATGATATTATGATACAGTATGACAATACTTATTGTAATTACATAACAATATTTGAGAACATAATGACTGAAAGAATGAGAAAGAGCTTGAATTTCATGTATATTGGACAGGTCTGTTTTTTCGAAGAGTGATCCATGCATATTATATGTAGCCATTAACGATAACATCAATCCCTGGAAATGAGTAGGCGTTTCAGGGATTTACCTAATTATAGACCCCAGTCTGCGAAAGCGTAATCTTATTCAAGCCGGCCCCGGGCGCATTCTTTTGCTTTATCCTCTGCAAAAAAAACGTCAATTAATAATTATTTAAAGACCGTATTATATGTGACCTGTCCTTATCCGTATAAAGTCGCCAATTGCAAAGTTGATGAAACTATAATTGTAATGGTGCCGTCACACCGCCCTACGCTTCTACTACGCTCTGGGACAATAGCTGATCACAAGCACTGGATAGATCTGCAAAATGTCTTGTTCAATGGGGAATGAATGGGAAGATTATCTCACATGCGTAAAAAGATAACCTCCCATATGCATAAACGGATAATACCCCCCTGAACAAAAGTTCAGATCGCGAACCCCTTACGCTCCTACTACGCTTGTTTTGAACGCACCCAAAATAATTAGCGTAGTAGGAGCGTAGGGCGGTGTGACGGGGGTATAAGAACATAATTGACTTCATCAGTGCACTGTCTCTGTCGCTGCTGGCCTTCTGATGATTTTTATAAAGGGTTGTTATTAACGTATATTTGAAAGAATGTTTAATCACCGGGAAGCTGAGATTAGAGAATTCAGAAATACAAATACATGTATCAGGGAGTTGAAAAGTATTCCTCGTTAATATCAGGACTTTGTAGTGATATTTCACGTAATTGAGAGCCTTTTCATATTGGCGAAAATGCGTGATTTCAATCATGATCTGAGTTATTTTTCACTGCAATCACGGTATTTTTGACGGTTTGAACACTAATTGGAATCACGAATCGCGGAACTCAAATCATGGTCCAGAGGTGTTTTCAACTCATGATTCACTCAAATCACAGTGCGAATCGGTAGTGTGAACGGCTTGACCTCCAACACATGATTAGGGAGGTGGAGCTTACGTGACCTTACATGCACTTCCACCAATAAACGAGGCGCTCTTCGCTTCGAATGCAGTCATGCAGTGTAGTACTAGTCTTCTCCTTGTTTGATTGACAGGTACGTCTCCAGACTGTGATTGTAATCACAGTTTTTTTTCGTAGCGTGAAAGCAAGGCAACCTAATCACCGTGATTGTAAACATAACTCCAATCATTATTGCAATTACCAGTGTGAAAACGCTCATAGACTCATATGCGCACAGTTTCGAATCTTATTACATAAGAGCCCAGAACCGTGATATTTTAGAGGAAAAATAATGTAGACTCTACAGTCAAACCTGCTATTACGACCAAATGTGTATGATTACCACAGTCATGCTCTAAACAAAACACGCACATTGTCTTGTCTATTTAGGAAACTTTTTTTGGTAAACGGATCTGTCTTTAAATACCAATTGCCTATAATTTATAGACCACATTTTCTGTTTCACTTTGGTTGTCCTAATAAAGAACTTCAACTCGTGTACACTACATGTATTTGTTCAAAGTTAAATAAATGTGGCCTTACATCGCTTAAGGCTTGACGCGAATTTGCACGATTTTGTTTCTCTTTATTTTGAAGAAAATAACGCACGCAATATTTTTTCTCATTTTCCCCTCAATAACAAGTATTCAGTTTCACTTGTTAACATCTTAAACAAGAACAGAAAAGGTAATTAAAACCGGAATGTTCGGTAGAGTCACCCAAGAGAATACTAATGCATTATGGCGTCACATATCTTGGAACATTGCATGATTTGTTTAAATATTATTATAGTATACAACTAACGAATGGGCTTCTTGTGATAGTCAAATCTATTACCGAGGTGGGCTCAAAATGATTATTACCCGAAGCGTAGCTGAGGGTAATAGTCATTTTGAGCCCACCGAGGTAATAGATTGCCTATCACAATCAAGCACATTCGTTAGTTGTTTTATATCACTCATCAATATCAGTGATTGTGTTCAGCTTATAGCAAAATAAGTGAAAATCTCTTGAATATTTCATAAAATCGCTTGTAAATTTTGATATAAAAATCAATCGACATTAATGAAGCCAGTATGAGCCTCCAGAACCACGGCGCATCTAATACGCTTAAAGTCATTGTTATTTTGCGCATACAATCACAAAGACGCAAAACTGAGTGCGCACCAACGCGCTGGCAGTTGAGCACATACGCGATGAATGCGTGCTAGCGCTCCCACGGATGTGCTTATTGGCTGTCTTGGCGTTCTTCTTCCTAGGGTGAATAGTTTTTACCAACAAGGGCAATCACGTGACTAGAACGTGTGCGCCATAGAGTACTGCACAAATTTGATCGCGTGTGCATTTTGCTTAAACACATGATCTATGGAACGAGCGCGTAACGAACTTTTAGAGTTAATTTTTTTACTAACGCCCCGGTGACGTTATTTTGGGAGTTGTCCAAAACTCTCGTTTGTCAAATTCAATGGTAAAACGATCTCATGAGGGATATAATAAAATATAATATCTGTAAACAATTATAATAAGATTAATGTAAACACATTAGAAAATGATCGAATATTGACGAAAACCTTTCATTCAAAGTGCGTAGCCAGCGAAATGAAAAACAAGTTTGCATTTATTCGAAATTAAAAAAAGAAATCGATTGATATATGGATAGTATATCATAGGCAATACTTTAATTAGATTATTTATTTCACATTATTTTCGCGATCTGATAATACATGAGATTATGACGTAAGTGTGGATTGGTTAAATTGTACCATTATGTAAACTACATAACTGTTTCGGAAATAATATCGCTAGTGATATTCGTTTGTCTCGCAATGTATGGTCAAACTAGGAATCGGTTTTTATGCTCTACCGTGGCTCCCAACCCACAATCTCGCATAAGCGAGTGCGTTCCTGATAGGTCAACAACGGATCGCGTCGATTGGCCGGTGCACACGGGCACTCAACCAATCAACGGGACACTGGTGCGGCACGCCTGCCGAACCAGCGTACGATACGTCGCCATGACACTACCCCGACCAACCGGCCCCCAACGGCTGATTCCAACCCATGCAGAGCCACCTTCTTGCTACAACGCTCATATCTACGTATCAATTTCAGGGCAAGGCGCCCGTATGTTCAATCAATAATAGTAAATATATAATCCATTGCGGATATAGTATCGGAAATAATATCGCTAGTGATATTCGTTTGTCTCGCAATGTATGGTCAAACTAGGAATCTAAAAGATCATGACGTTTCGTATGCCGCTGCAATACTTTGTCAAATGATATAATCTAATGTAGGCAATCTGTTTCTACATAACTGTTTAAAAGAAATTTATCACACTGCATTATTAGGTCCTCAATAAATATTTAGATTTCAAGCATGATATAATAATGTTATAATCAAGCATGATATAATAATGTTAAATCTACGCAATGATATTCTTAAAGGGTGGATGTGGTGTAAACATACGTATTGTATATTGCAATGTTTAGATATTTTATTCATATTTGATCCAAGTCTTTTGTAAGAAAATCACTATTTGAATTGAACCCTGTGAAAAAGCTGTCTTGGCTAGGGTGTTCCGCCCATAATGTGGAAATAAATAGATACAACGAATACGAAATTAACAAAATATTTTAATAATAATAATAATAATCCATTACATTTATATAGCGCATAATATGACCAAACATCTCTCTGCGCCTTACATAATAATATTACAATAAATTGCAATAACAAAATTAACATGAACCTATAAATCAAACTTACATACACATAATGCACATTTTGGAATTATATATACTTTAATATAACACTAACATGATGAGTGAGACACATTATGAATTAACATTATAAATATGAAATTTTACGTGACATGTTATAGCTATCGCTGTGCAGTTGGCAGCAAGTTAGGGCAAAGCCTGTGTGCGCCCCCCCCCCCCCGCCCCGACCGACCGCCAACCCCTCCCCCTATCTGCATACGAACATGAACATCAATAAGGTACTAACAATATCATGCTACTATATCTGGCTATGGGGCCATTCTTTGAAAAGTGAAACTTTTTTGGAAAAATTGAAGTTTTATTTTTCTGTAGTTTTGTTCCATTTTTGGAATGATCCATGTGTAAAGTTTCATGAAATACATGATTTGAAGTTTAAAATGAAACTTTTTTACTCATTTGCATAAATTTACATATTTCAATATTTTTCTAATAATCATAATTCAGAAAATAATCAAGATATCAAAAGGATAAATAGCAAGCTCATTCTTCTCACTTTCCTGTACAGGTTGATACCAACTTTGTAAAAATTCAACCTTTCATTCTTTTCTAAACCCGATATTATAAAATTCCCATTTTTCCATTCATATTGTACATGTCACACACGTGACCACCCCAAAATGTCACACACGTGACCAGACGTTGCCACATAATTAAGTACTATAAAAAACAACGGTTTGATATAATTCTCATTCATTGCTATTGTTGTACTTACAAATGTATAGTACTTCTCTGGTAATAAGATGAACATTATAGCTATTCATATTTTAAAGAATTTTCCAAATGAAATTTAGTTATGAAAAAAGCGCTCCGTGCGAAGTCACACACGTGACCCATGCCATTTGACCTCTGACATTGAGTTACGTAATCCTTATAAAATCTTTTGTGTTAAGTTTGAAAGACTACAACATATTCAAGTCACATATGACGTAAAAATCATTATAGTCTCATACTTACTGAAATATAAGCATCCCATTTCAAAATTTGTCATGTTTTGGGTCACACACGTGACCAAGAATGGCCCTATGGCACGTCTTGACTCCCTTAGCACCCCATAATATACAATACGCCCCCATTTCACATATGTATTATCCCCCCCCCCCCATTTTTTTCCCGACGCCGCTGCACCGTAACCGATGCTCGAAACGACATTCGGTGACACAATTCAGCAACCGAGGGGAAATGTGCCCCGAATAAAAACATAACTCGATAAGCAACGTCTAATATGCAACTGTATCATCCCTTGACTAATTGAAACCAGAGTCACGTATACCCACACATAATATTACATAATTATATCAAGTTACGGCTACACTGTTACTTTGAATTTTGCATTGATTACATCACCCATATCCCGCCCACAGTATTCCTTGAAAAGGGTGTTCTTTAAAGATTTTTTTCCTTCTTAACATTTTCCCTTCACATGGGATTTGTCTAATTATCTTTTTGGTGTGGAAGTTTTAAATTCTATTTTTCATAATATTGTTAGGTATAACTTCGACATTAATGAATTACATATTTAAGTTTGTAGCATATCTCGTTTGATGTGTTACGTATTGTATGAAGTGAATGGACCACTTTTAATTAATACAAAGAAAACTTGTACTTTCTGTCAAATTAGCTGGATTCAGTAATTTAATCATTGAATTTCTTTCACACGTATGTGATATATATGACGTATATTAATTTTCAACAAGAGTAGCTGTAGAACATTATTCACCGTAAACAGTAAAACCTTACACAATTCACAACCAATGTTATACATTAAAGAGAACGAACAGTTCTGGTCAATTCTACTGAATGAACATTGTATGATATCATTAAAAACTGATATTATCATAATACGTGTAGTTTGCGGTTGCACCATGTATTGGAGGAGAGGATTGGTGAGTCCTGAAAAGGACTGTTTGGTATTCTTTCTAGGATAGTCCTAAAAAGGACTGTGGTAGTCCTAGAAATGACTGTTGGTAGTCATAGAAAGGACTGTTGGTATATTCCTGAAAAGAACTGTTGGTATTACCATAATAACCGTGCTTGAAAAGTAGGAATAGTAGAAACCCTAAATCCAAACGGCTCAAAAACGCGACTGTTTTCATTCCAATTTCAGCCGTCAACGAACTAGGGCGCAATTTAGACACTTTGAAGATCCAGCCGTTTGTTAAACATGGAAAATGTGATTTTGACATAAAATAACATTCAATTGAGAGATAAATTTAATCATATGAATATTTAGGCTTTATAACATTGATATAAAATTGCGGAGTCTATACGGCGACGATATCATCCTTACATATTAATGGAACAAGCATGTATATAATTATAGTTGACCTGCGTGTGCAGCGTTTCTCAAATAAATCTTTCTGAAACGAGTTCATGTGTACTTACTGGATGTCTTAAAGCTATAATTATGTGAACTGCATAATGCATAATTAATGTACGCCCTCAGAACACGAGACAACTTACAATGTAACGTGGAGTGATAGTTAGACTTCTATTCTGCAGATCTAGTTATGTTGAATGATATTGAGCTACGTCAAAAGGTGTTAATATTTGTATATCATACATTAACATTATTAACAGTGGGTTTTTTGTTGTTACAATTTTTACAAAGCTCGAACATAACTTTTTATAAACTTTCGCAAAGGTTGCTGCTGACATCATGGGGTCGTGTGTGAGGTTTCTCCGAATGAGCAACAGTTAACTCACAAATTGTATGTATGTGCACAAGTGATGTTCCTGACATCCCTATAACTTGCGCGAGGTTTTTCTAATGTAGCAACTACTAACCTGCACAGTTATATCCTCATTATACAACTTTATTCCTCGCTTCCCGATAGATTGTCAGAGGTTTTTTTCTCCAACATAGCAACAAATAACGTGTGCATTTTTCGTGCAATGGTGGGTTTGAATTATTGATTAACAACCATTAAATTGAATAACATGTTTCCAGACCGTTAGACAAGGAGTGCATATATAACTTAATACATTTGGTATATCAGTGGGGCATTCTCTTCCTGTCCTATTTTGTGTTGGAAAGGGCACCGAATACATATATTTTCTAGTAGGACATTGTTAGTAAGTTCCAAAGACCATCACATGGCTTTAAAGTAAGAATCCGTATACATTTAATCAAGTAGTGACATAACTGTGACCAGGCAATATTGCTGTCCAGGTTTATAGACGTCAGCTTAAGAAACAAACGATAAATCTTGGTGATATAATTAAATCTTTCGTGATGAATAAAATAGTTTTTACAATCTTGTTTCATGTGATTCGAGTGGTATTCTGTTATCATAAACCATTTATGGATTTTGAGTACTTCAAAAACAAGACACTGTAGCAAATTTCGATGCATGATTTTTGTACTTATGCAAGTGATATTATATACATTTTGATGTATAAGATATATGAAGTATATTGTAAATTGTTAGTAATAAATAATATAGTATGCTACATAGACTTCAAAAGGCGTTCGACTCAGTATGGCAAGAAGGACTCTGGAAAGCAATGGAATTTTTTGGATACTCTTCCAAATACATTAGCCTCCTCCAAGCGCTATACAAACAATCCAGCAGTGCTGTACGAGTGAATGGCGAAATTACAGATTGGTTCCAATCATCAGTAGGGGTACGGCAAATGTGTGTACTATCCCCTCAACTTTTTAATATCCTTCTAGAAGTTGTGATGCTCTACTCCACCTATGACACGACGATCGGAGAATAGATCCAGGGACACAGAATCAACAATTGGAGATTTGCAGACGATATCGTCTTGCTTGCAGACACTGAGAGAAATCTATACAAGCTCTAGTAGATGAAGTCAACAGAAGTAGTTCAAACTTTGGCCTGAAACTCAACTCAAGTAATTAGCAAGCAACCACATCTTATTGATATCAGTATAAATGGAGAAAAACTGAAACAAGCCGAGAAGTTCACCTACTTGGGAGGGACAATCTCACAAACAGGATCATGTTCAGAAGAGGTTCAAAACCGCATTGGAAAGGCACTTGGAGCATTCCAGGCCCTTAACCAAATCTGGTCATCAAAGGACATACGCTGCACAACGAAAGTAGAACTTTATAAAGTACTTGTACTATCCATCCTCCTCTACTGTGCTGAAACCTGGACCCTCAAAAATATTGATGCCAATAGACTACATACTTTTGAAATGACATGCCTCAGGATAATCATGGGAGTAACTAGACTTGACAGGCTCAGGAACACATTCATTCGGAACAACCTAAATATGGAAGAAACAATCAACGATAAAGTCACTACCAAAAGATTCAGATACTTTGGACATGTCAATCGAATGAACCCCACATATATCCACAAATACTCCTCAACGGTAGAATACATGGGAACCGACCAAGAGGAAGACCAGCCAAAAAGTGGACAGATTGTGTAAAATAGGACTGTGCTGATACTAGACGCATACATTCTATAACTCAAGCCAAAAGATTGACCGAAGACAGGAAGATGTGGCAAGCCATTGTGAAACAGAAGCCATCACACATCCAGACGATGGTGTTGACGGCATAAGTCAAGTAAGTCCAGATAGTATTAGTCAAATCGTGTGCCATGCATTTATTTATCAATGCTTTAAAATGTCTGTAAGTATTTTTGTTTACTTCTACTGTTATTTTAATTCCAAAGGAAATTATCTTTACATCATGATTTAATATCCCAACAATTTGTTTCGCGGGAGTGTCAATAACTGTTTGTTTGTAGAGCAAATGAAAACTGTAATCTTTAATCAAATTTACTCAGTGCAATATACATGTGCATATAAAAGGTGCAATTTCGCATAAACAGACCTAAAATCACTCTTTGAGCTACAGATTTCTGAAATCCTTCGCAGTTATTACAACAATTTGAAATAATAATAAAACTCTATAATCATAACATTGATTATACTTACGTTTTAAAGATATAATGTACCTTTAAAGGGTTGTTTTTTAAGGATACATTGTTACACTTAATGTAACTCGAAGGGACTGCCTCAGTAAGTTCTTTGTAAGACGAACACAATAATGTATTCCAGTTTAATAAGAAATAATGGGTTCTCATGTAATGTAAGTTGATATATTTCTTCTTGGATATAACGACCCAGCACAATGCAACGGGAGGGTGCTAACTCAGTTAGTTCATATCTGTGTTAGACGAACAACGTTTAATCAAGTTTTCATAAACAAATACCTCCATTTTTCAACCACAAAACATAATTATTTACAGAAGAATAATACTTACGCTTTAATCAAAGAATATGTTCCCAAATGCGTTGTAAGATTTTTCCTGGATATAACGTTCCCCCAATCCTATAATGTCAAGTGCTGCCTCAGTAAGTTCATATCTCCATTAGACGAACACAATTTTAATCCAGTTTTCACAAACACACTTCTCTTTCTTTTCAAACACAACGGGCAACGGCAGGCAGGCACCTGTAGGCTTTGACAGATCGACCGGGTATGTGAGAACGGGACTGTAATAAAAAGCGCGGGAAAAAACACAAAAACGCGGGAAGGCAATGCAACGATCCGCCGAGTAAAATTATTCCTCTGTGTCTCTCTTTATTTCCCCTTTTTTGTTGGTATAATGTGTATATGTTTCCCGCGCTCGCGATCGCCTCTTGAGAATGCTCGCTACCGCATTCCCCTTATAATGTCAGTGTGACTGACGAGCCGCGTGAAGAGGCAATCTTGCATTGTTAGCTGAGCGGAGATGAAGAAGAAAAAAACACACACAGAAGGCGTCTAGTTATATGACTTGCTTTTATAATTTGGCCGTCTTCAAACGGTGGGACCGCGCATGCGCAAACCAATTTATGCGCGGGCTTGCTGCTGCTGCTTCCGTGTTGGTCGCCTTGGGGAGAAGCCACTTTGAAGGTCTTCAAGCTAAGCAGCTTCTCTCCCACCCTCTCTCCCTCCATCTCGCTCTTCCTTTCCATCTCTCTCCAACTCGCCTATAATTCTTCTTCTTCGCCGCATAGCTTTTCTTTGCAACCTTTTCTTTTTCTTCTAACTTCATCAGTTGGTATTATAATCATCCCGCTAAATTCCTCCTTTCCAATCATCTCCATCACCATTTCCCCCTCTCTTTGTGTCATTTGTACGTTTCCTTCAACATTTTTGACATTCATCCGTTCTTCCCCCACAATTCCCTCGTTATCTCTTAATTATTGTTGATTAATCTCCATGGTATTATTATTTGGCTAATTCTCCCTTCTCCCCACTGTACCGCTCTCTCTCCCGCTTTAAACCATTGTCTCGTTATATCCCACTTTCTTAACCAACCCATCAATTTCTCACCCGTCGACCCTTCTCTTACACTCGCTATCTTCTCCTTACTTACTTACACACACACACACACACACACACACACACACACACACACACAATTAATCCTTTTAATCTTTTTCAATTCTTTCATCATCCATTTTTTCACTTCTCATCCTTCTTTCCATAATTTCCCGCCACTACTTGTAATCCTTCTTTCATACCCGTCTGTTTTTAATCCTTCACTCCATCTCTCTTCCCATCCCCCTCTCTCTTTTCCAAACTCTTTCGTCCTCACTCTACCTATAATAGGTATCCATTTTCGCTGTACCTCTCTTCCTCGCCTTTCACCACCTCTCCCTTCCTTGTCAGTCCATATCCGCATGAGTCGGACAGTGAAGCATCGAAGTGATTGCATCCGAATTATTTTAAACATCTTAAGTAGCACGCTACTCAACTCGCATTCGTTTTCTTCATATATCTTATTAGTAGCGAAGACTAAAAACGACAAAAGAGGGGGATGCGAGGGCGTAATGGATGTAAACCAGTGGTCGTAAGTATAGGAGGGGGGGGGGGGGGGGGCTTAATTATGAAACTTACAACACCATTTCTACTGATTCGAAATAATAGCGATTGAACCGGCAGACAAACAATGCAAATAATAGGAAAACGTGTGAAACTCCTAATCAGATCTTCATCAATATACCTTGACAATGCGATGAGTAAAGTAGTATATAAAGAACAATGTATTGTGTTCGATACGATGATACCTTTATTGTCAATACAAAATATGCCGTTGATCGGATTTGTTTATAAAGCCTGCCTGTTATCTTACTGTATAAAGAACGCCTAAAGCATAATCATGCAGTAACACGTGTCGTTGGCTATACCGTAGTTGTACTATATGAAATGTTTCCCCTCCCCCTCTTGTTTGGTATATAAAGACTAGGTAATTTGGGCGGGGGGGGGGGGGGGGGGGTTGAGAGGGGGGGGGGGTTAGCCTGCTCTTTGGACAGTTATGATTACGCTACTTTCTTCCTTCTTCTCTACCTCTTTCTCTCACTCTCTCTTTCTATATATCATCCGTCCTTCCCTTCCATGTCCATGGTCTCTTAATACTTTATAAAATGTCGGATAGGGTGGTGTAGCCCAAGGCCGCTGAAATCTCCCCAAAGTAGCATGTTTCACCCCCGGGAAGTAATCGGAGCGTGAATGCAGTATTTCTATAGCGAGTCATTCACCTGAACGCAACAAAATCCGTATTATTATCGAACCTTCTGGTATTATTCATGCGTGATTCAATGGGTGATGTATACGTAATCAATGTATGATGTTTCATTTTTTAGTAAAAAATCATATTTTATACAATTTCTTTCAACAAAATGACATATGAAGTAAAACGTCACGTATATCTTGGTTTCTTTAGCAATAACCATGATAACGGAGTTATACATTGTACTGAAGGAGATGTGTTAAACTACAATATAAATAACTTTAAATGAATAAATGCATTGTTAGTATAATTATGACTACATTTGACAAAGATGTGAATATAATAAAACGAAACAGTGTACGTTTGATTTTTGCTGCATATCAGGTTTTCCACACATTCTCCATAGACGCTATAACTTTGTCAATTATATTATCTAGATGTCAGATTCAAATGGGTTAATTTTCCTGCAACAAAATCGGTCCAAACTATGTCCTGACTGTACTCTCTATTCTTCAACGCGTTGATTTTATAATTATATTATTTTTGAAATAAATTGTCCACAAACAGACTATATCACATGTACGCAGTTCACGCACATTCATCACATCGCACATCGCGCATTGCCGCAGGTCGCTCATTCGCTAATTGCAAATCACATGATTGTCCATTAGCATAATTTGAATGTAAACCGTTGCCATGGCAATTCGCCAATAATCCCGCCAAGGTTTTCAAGCAATCGGTGTTATGTTGTCGGTCGATTGCGTTCAATTTGTCCGACAACTTTCCTTTTTTGGCCGAGGGAGGGGGGGGGGGGGGTGGGAGGGAATATGTTTATACTGTAATATAATTTTATATTTTATATTCGTGTAATATACATAATTTATTCATTCAAACAGCACAGAAAATGTAACACGAAAAGAAAAGAAACCGAATTATACAAACGGAAACAAATTCATTTGAGGGATATTCAATGTTGTATTTATTTTACACATACACATGCCACAATGTACACAGTTTTCATTGCAAAGGTTAACTGCTACCACTACTACTACTTCTATTACTACTACTACTACTACTACTACTACTACTACTACTACTACTACTACTACTACTACTACTACTACTACTACTACTACTACTACTACTACTACTGCTACTGCTACTGCTACTGCTACTGCTACTACTACTACTACTACTACTACTACTACTACTACTACTACTACTACTACTACTACTGCTACTGCTACTACTACTGCTACTGCTACTGCTACTGCTACTGCTACTGCTGCTACTACTACTACTACTACTAATACTGCTAATATTGATAATTCATAGCCTATTTATTTACATTTCAAATCCCACAGTTCCCATGAAGAAGATAAAACAAGGACGGAGAAAACAAATCAAACTGGCCGACTAAATGATCTGACCAAGTCTAATTTATATGATATGTGGGTGTTACATAAAGAGTTGCGATCAATTGCAAAGTTGCGATTAATCTCAAGTCAGAACATGCGCCTAAATGCGAAAAATCTGTTTCGCACCGATGCCATATTTGCTGACTTTGCGAATGATCGCTAATTTGTATGTAACGGCACCCATGATACATGTTACAAGCACTAGCATAATCACTCTGTAAATAATCATTTTTATTTCGATGGCATGGTAATTCTGGAGATTACCTATAGAAAATGACAATCGAATATTTGTAATATTTATCAGATGATATTATTCATAAGAGGGAAATCGTCAAATCTTTTGAAAGGCCGCAGGCAACATTTATGACCTACCTAATACGTCGAGTCATTCGCTGGTCACGCTAGTATTCTGCTTTGATGCCCGGCGCAGACAGAGCCGACTCGACTGGTTGTCATTCCGATCGGCTCAGTTTTCAGTGCCTCGCGACACACATTGTGCCAGTCGAGAGACAGTCGGATGCCAGTTGGGGCCGATTCAACACGATAAATCTGCTCCGACCGACCGGGCCCAACTCTAGCCTGATTAAAACCAGTCGGATCGGGTCGAGTCGGCTCTGTTTTTAGTAACGTTGTCTTTAGAAGTGTTCAATATGTTCTGTAGTAACTTTGTTTAAATCGACAAACCTCCCTTACAATATTATTCTTTTTGCAACTTTCATGTCTCGTTATTTTCATATGCGTAGGAGGTAGGGGGCGGGGGGGGGGGGGGGGGGGGGCTGCAGCCCATAGAGTTTTGAAAACGGCCATATTCGGGCAAAAAGCACCAGGTATTTTTGAAAATTATGTCATATTTGTGCAAAACCATGTCATATTCTGGCAAATCCATGTCATATTCTGGCAAAAAAGTGCATACCGTAATTATTTGCTACTTAACAATCGATTGTTACGCTTTCTGCAACGGTACTAAGAGAAGAATCAGACCAGTTTAGATTTTTTCTTTTTTCCACTTCGTCATTGATATAAATATTTATGGTTTAATTTGAGAAAATAAGGAGCTGTATTCCATGCTTGCGTAGCAAATGAGTTAGCTAATGTATCACTTTGGCTAGTTATACATTGTCATCGATCATATCATGGCATTCATTTTATCGCGTGACTTTCAAAATTCACCCTGTGGACATATCAGACGACAATCTACAATGTATCAATCCTTTTGAAAATGTCCATGCACGCCGCTACATAGTTACCCCTTGGCCTACATGATCATGTAGTGGGCTATATAAAAGGACTATGGGAAAGTTAGAACCTTGAAGCGAACGGGTTAATTACTAGATTTCCTTAAAGTGATCCAGGTAAAGTGTCTAACTCCACGAAAAATACTTGGAGCTTCCTCGTTTCTTTTCTGCCGTGTTGTTTAGCTTATGGTAAGAAACGAATAAAATAGGGTTAGATTTTTTCAAATGTCCCTTTAGTATGAAGATAATTATCATTGAAAATTATTATTTCAAAACCGTTAGCTAACGCTTTTGATAAAAAGTACAATTGCCGTAGCTGAACACGTCCGGCCTGCGCGCGTGGGAAACCTTCCCGACCCGACTGTTGAGCCGAGCGCGCGCAAATTCCATGAATTCTGTACCGTCTGTATACACGGGTGCGGATATCGTCAAACGGATGATTACTACTGCGACAAATCTACGGCAGGCCATCAGTATTCGGTGATAAAATATGAACTCAATATTCGTTTTTTTCACTAGGTAAACAGTGTTCGTTTTCTTTCAAACTTTCACAAATCTTTCAATTGTATTTTACAATGATATTGATATAGGATTGAAGTCTCAAATGTCATTTTGTGCAATATCTGACACTTTACAGGGATCACTTTAACAGCTGCATGCACAAACGAAGACCGGCATAATTTCACTACGTTTTTATAATGTACATATATTGGCGGGGCCGTGAGCTATTTTGATTGCTTTCATTTCAATTCTATACAATGGTGAACAAAATTGAAATGACACCTAAATCGAATATTTAACTTGGAATACAAAGCGGTTCATGTGAGGCAATCGGCAACTCATATTTTGTAAAATAAATTGCCACAAATTGGAATCGGTTGAGAACGAGAATGTAGCTCGGTCACTTGTTGCACTTCGAAGATATTGATATTTAAGGGATCTAGTAAGATGTAAAAATCCACAAAATTAACTATAAAGAACTCTAGCAGTTCTCACGTTAATACCTCATTGTATACATGTATTGTCACAAAGAAGCATGGAACAGGCTTTGCTTTTTTTTTCTTCTCCAAATTTACATTTTGTTAAAAACATAAATTATGTATGATTGAAGTGTTCGGATTTGAAATGATTCTCTAGATGAGCATTTCAACTATGTACAAAGTCAGTGCAATGAACTGTTGTTGGTGAATATCATCTTCGCTCATTACTCAATAGATACATTAGATCATTTAAATACAATTTTTGTTTTTAAAACTTCTTCAATTTGTTGCGAATGTCACCAAAGTTACTAGATCCATTTTAAATTGTATAGCCATGTAAACAAAATAAAACAGTTAGCTCTCTTTATTACAAAAAAAATAAAATAATAATAATAATAATATATAGTTTTTATTAGAGCGCTAAATACATAAATGTTTCATAGCGCTTTACACTATTATAACATCTATTAAATCTGTCCAAAATTGGAATTTTTAAAAATTATTTTCTATACAGGGTGGCCCAGAAATAACGGAACGGGGTACTTGCCATACTAAAGACTCATGATGCCCGCCATACTGCATCGAGTAACGATCCACCGTGCGCCATCGTGAGTGTGCGTTCAGCTGTGTAGAGAATAAGGGGTACTAACAGTGACGCACGCATTGAACGTTACTAGTTGCTATGACGGGCATCATGTGTCTTCATTATAGCAAGCACCCCGTTCCGTTATTTCTGGGCCACCCTGTATATGTGGCATCGCATAAAAAAAAGGCTCCGAGCTACGAGATTATGCATTAACTAAATCTAGCAACACACTAATATAACACCCTTCTCACGCTCACCCGCCGATTAGTGAATAACGTGGCACCCATTCGGTTGGATTCTTCTTGGCTAAACTGTTCATGTTTTTATTATTATACCGAGTGTTTTCTAGTGACGTCCTCTTCATATCTAAATAATTTAGAATGGGATTTATACCTAATCGTTCTCAACACCCATTACCAAAGGGAAAACCCCGGATTGTGTTAAGATTAGTTGTTCATTAACGAGAGCATCGGCTTTTTGATTACTATCAAGACCTCAAAATTAAGCTTTTAAAGCTAAATAACAGTAATGGGAAAGATACCGAAATCATCTATACTTCGCACAAAAAGTTCCGCAATCGAGGTTTGCGCATTACTAACTTTTCTATTAGGTTATTACCATTCATAAATTTGGTATCATTAAAAAGCGTGAATTCTCCCTTTTACATTGATATAACATTTGCTATGAGTATTTTATCATGGAATGTGCATTGCATCCAAATGTAGGGCAAAGTCAAAAGTGAAATGTTGCAAAATTCACTAATTTTGTCAACAAAGGGCCTTCCTTTTGTTTGAAGATTAAAATGTGGCTTAAATGCCTATTACGTTATTACCATTCATAAATTTGGTATCATTGGAAAGCGTGAATCCTCCTCTTTACATTGATATAACATTTGCTATGGATATTTTATCATGGAATGTGCATTACATCCGAATGTAGGGCAAAGTAAAAAATGAAATGTTGCAAAATGCACTGATTTTGTCAACAGTGTGCCTTCCTTTTGTTTGAAGATTAAAACGTGGCTTGAATGCATGACCACCTCACACCCATTCAAGCCAAGGAAGGCACACTGACAAAATCAGTGCATTTTTGCAACATTTCACTTTTGACTTTGCCCTACATTTGGATGCAATGCACATTCGATGATAAAATATTCATAGCAAATGTTATATCAATATAAAGGGGAGAATTTACGCTTTCCAATGATACCAAATTTATGAATGGTAATAGCGTAATAGAAAAGTTATTAATGCGCAAACCTCGATTGCGGAACTTTTTGTGCGAAGTATATATTGGCCCCAACTAATTGATCAATATTGTTGAATTAGCATAAAAAAGGGCTTTTGTGGTAAAATCAGAGCTTTAGTATCGTTAAATACAGGGATATCCGTGGAAATTAAATTCACGCCGTAAGCACGCCATAGAGATTTGGTCCAAATTCACCGCCAGTTCGCGCCACTCCGCTGGGATGGAAATCGCGTCGAAGATCCAATTATGCCCATGCACACGTGTGTTCGCATATGTGTTCGCATAGCTTTCGCACTCAGCGTATGCGGTTTCGAATCACGATTTCGAATATAAAGGAATTAAGCCCGTGAGTTAGACTACAAAGCAATTTCATATATTTCTTGCATCATTTGCGTTCCTTATATCACTATAAACTTACAAATTTCGCCAACTTGATGTAGATAGTAATTATTCGTGTGTATGTTTCAAAGAAATTCAATGAACTTCTTGAATATGCCTGCAAAAGACGGACATTCTCTTTAAACGAAGACGCAATTGTCGTTGCTATATTCGTCATGATGAGAGGGCAATCCTAAACGCATCTCTGTATTACCACAGGCATACATGTATATTAAGTAGAAAAATTACGTACTTGACAAATCATTATTTAATGGTACGTGCAATAACGTCTTTCTTCTGTCTCATCCTCTTCTATTTTGATTCTCTCGAGAAAGTGGGAAGAATAATTCATGTTGATATATATATATATATGGAAGTCACATGCTTGGAGGATTTTGAACCGGAAAGCATGGTAAGTGGAAACTTGAAATTATGATTTCAATTAACAATTTTGAGGGCTTATTGAATGGTCTCTTATTCTACGGTGCAATATAACGCAGCACCAAGCTTTTAAAGAAAACCAATACCCTAATATATAAGTTGCTAGCAAAGGAAATAATAATTTAAGTAGTTCATTCCAACGAAAATTTCTGAAAAATAGGTTTCCAAAAAAAAAAAGTGATTAGAATTTGAAGAATCGTCGTCATACTAACATATGTGTTCTACATCTGCAAACGAATATTAGTCTAGTGTCTAGGATTGCTGTATGCTAACGTACGCGTGTAGAGTATCAACGCACCCGCAACAGTTTGGCGCTTATGGAACTTAATGGCCTGTTAAGTTCCGTACGTTCGGTGATCAATTGCATTGTTTATGAATTACACATACAGGAAGTTTGACATCTTTTATGGTACTAAAACATACTGTATAAGCCTGTGTTGTTCTTAGCATGTTGGTCCCCTTTAAAGAGGTATAGTTAGCATAATGAAACGAAACTAAATCTGACAAACGGTTGATAACTTATGTATTTCTGTATTTTAAAGTAATTACGTGTACTGACTTATGTGAGAACATTCCATTACGGTAGAATAATGGCTCTTTGCCGTTAGTTTATACACACTTGAGATGATCCCGGGGGTGTTGTTATGATAAATATCTAAACGTCGTAAAAACTATGACAAAATAAAATTTGACACACCAACACTGGTTTCATTATTTTATATTGGACAAAAGGAAAACATCCATGCATATAAGAACCATTGGAGATGCAAGTGTGTATTATTACGTTTTATAGTCACGTCAACTAGATCCCTGAACAACAAAAAAATGCATCCCCCTTTTCGATGGTATTCGTCAAATCCTATTTGCCCACTGGAATTGATGACCTACTAAAACAGGTCGCTCTATGCCCTCCGGGAATCATCATGATTTAAGTGTTTCATCCTTTTCTATTTTTGTTCCCCTGAGTGAGAGTCGACGATGGAAGATTGACGACTTAAGTTGTTGATTCGGTTGATTGTTTTTAGTTCGCTCTTTGAACAGAATCAAGGCCCCAGGCGAACGTTCAACGAGAAGCGTAGCGAATGTGAACGTAAGTCGTGAATGTATAATGGATCCCACATTTTATACGATAACAACAAATTTCACTCAGCTTAATTTAAATGAGAAGTAACATACATAATCACATGCTCACACAAGCACACACACACTTTTTTTTTTTTTTTTTTTTTTTTTTTTTTTTTTTTTTTTTTTTTTTTTTTTTTTTTCTCCGGTTGCAGGTGCGCTCTTTCTTGCTGCCTTCGTTGCCAGCTGTTTTCTTGGGGCCTTGCCTCCAGTGGACTTGCGAGCGGTCTGCTTAGTACGAGCCATGACAGTCTTGTAGTGTGTGCGTCGGTCTATGAACAATCACACACACACACACACACACACACACACACACACACACACACACACAAACAAGCACACACAAACACAAACAAACACACGCACACAAACACACATGCATACCCTACCCATTTTTTGTGCGAAACGAAGTGTTTTGTAGAGGTATGTTTGTTATTTTATAGATTATGTATCTATGTTTCCTGCATGTCCCAAACTTAATACAATTTCGAGTCAATTTGTTTCGAAGTAACGCTACCCTTATTGGTTTCATTGTTCGCTAGCAGTCACGAAATGCCAAGGCCTATTAAAGGAATATTGTATATCCAGGCTTTTTGTGTATAATACAGGAACTTCCCGTAGGCAGACGAATAATGCCAATTAAAGATACAAACTGGAGATTCGTTCTATCTGAGAAATATACTCGACACGTTCACACGTTATTCCGTGTTTGACTTTGTCCTTCGAAACAGATTCGATTTGCCTCAAATTGCCTCAAGCCCTCAACATTTTCTTTCGCATAATTTCAAAATGCTGTTATTTTTTAAGTTGACTAGCGTCAACAAATATTCGTACGTGATTCTGTCATATTAAACTACATTGATGTGTGCGTTGATATATTGCTAGATTTGTATTATTGTAATAAATATGTTCTGCTATTTGCGGCAGCAATGCTGTGCATCATGATTTTGTTTCTAATCTGAATTATGAGTCATGGTAAATGACGCCTTCGAAGCCGTGTCATCATGCTTTAATAAGCAACCTCTAGCAGTAAGGGTCCGAAATGTGTAGCTTTAAAGGGGACCACCAGGCAAAGAACAACACATACTTATATGTTTTGGTACCGTTTTGTGATATCAAATAGATACCTAACATTTTGCAAAGGGTTGTGTAATTCATAAACTAAGCAATTCATTTCCACCACTTACGGAACCACTACTATTTCCTGGTTCCGTACGGGCCAAACATTTGCGAATGCGCCAATGCTATTCACTCGTACGTTTGGAGACAATATAATCCCGGGCGATTCGTTCGCTCTGGACAAAGTAGTCTCGTACATGCAGACCAATTAACGCATGCTTTAGAATGGTGATGCGTTTTTCAATTATATATTTTTTTCTGGAAACATATTTTTGTGAACTTGTTGATGGAATGGAATACCAAAAATGTTACCTTTCATTTATAAGAATATTACTTTTGGGTGGTGGTACCCTTTAGGGTGGAAACTCGCGCCAGAATGACAAACAAAAACATAATCTTTCACTGACAGAGAAAGCCATCGATTCATTGAGATTTTGACGATTGATGTAGAAGAGCATTATTGGCACGTATACCGTATAGCACCCTGAAATAAAAACCCCCGTAGTTTTTTAAACTTTTGTTAATGTTACCAATGATGTTGGCTACACATTCAACCCGACACCGCATGCAATTACGTAATATATATTCTACGATCAAATATATCAATATTCCTTCCCCCGAAGGAAGTGTGTGATACTTATAGAGCTTAATGTTTGTTGGAAGTACTGCACGTCCGACTGTTTGTCAAGAATTTAAGTTGACATTTTGATTCAGCACAAAAAACCCCGGTATAATCACCTTCCGGGCTGTACCCGGCCAACACACTCAGAAATAAATGTTGAAACTTGCAAAAGGGTGCGAAACACTGCTACAATACGTGCCTTCGCAGTTGTTGCGATTGCAAGATCACGTGACAAAATTCTAGTACGGCCGGATCGCCAAACGACGTAGCAGCCGCCGCTTTGTGTATAATGTCAATGGACCCTTTACTTCCTGGCATGACACCCGAAACTAAATGAAGATATTTATTCAAGAATATTAATTTCATGACACTTTCAGTGCTAATTATGCAAAGAGAACAACATCTGTCTAACATTTCCAACAAATTCGATCATTTCTGTCACATTGTAATGCAACAAACTGAATTTTAATGAACATATTTCGAAACTCGAATGCCACTTATAATCACACGGCTGGCGGCGCACTGCATTGCATGCAACACAGAAATACAATACAAATACTAGAACCCCAACTGAATAAGCGTATAGCGTTTTAACCACAGAGATAGGCCACACCTTTATCAGCAAGTTTTTGAAAATACGCACCGAATGTCATGCAAATGAGGTAGTACGTCAGATTTTTTTCATTTGAATAAATTATCAGACGTGGATTCATTGGATAAATTAACACATTACGCACAAAGCTAAAGTAATTACGCATTGCGCACTTGTAGTTGCCATGGCATTTAAACACGCACTTCTCAGCAAAATTGCGCTTCATAATACCAAAGACGCTTAAGTATTCTAATTCATCTCTATTATTTTAATTACGCGCAGTACTAACAGTTACGCGATGTCATGTATTTAATTACGCACAGTCAAGAAACAAGGGATTTCCCTACTAGGATCAAAATATTGTTTTTCATTGTGACGTCATAACAGAGGCATACCATAAATTCGTGCGTGATAATTGTGAAGTTCGCGCCCGCGCATTATTATGAATGAATTTACGCTAATATTACCATGGCAGCCAGTCGAATTAACATAAACATCGGTGGTTCTCTTCATTACAAATTTGGCCAACTTCCATTTTGAGTTGGGGGGGCCTGGCATGCAATCAAGCTGCATGCAGTTCAAGCACTGTCTGCATTGTACCCGGGCCGCACCCGGGCCGTGCTATGTTTCGCTCGGGAAACTGCAACAAACACAGTCTCAAATGAAGGGTAAGAATTGTCTTTGTATGGAAAAGCATTGAAATGTATTTTAGATATGCCATACTAAGGGGAAATCATATCAAGTTTGTCAGAAATGAATACTAAGTAGTTAAATTTGGGTTTGATCGGGTTCTTGATTTCGTTCTGCATGAAATACGAAACACGAAACAATTGCATATGTTTGAGTGCAATGTACGGCGCGGCAGGAAGAAAGGAGAGTAATTTTTGTCAATCAAAATCGAGTTGTATCCTTGAATTTTAAACAAACGATCGTATTCCTTGAATTATCTGAAAATGTATATTTTTCTCGATATATGTTAGGCAATGACAGTGTTATAGAGTTGATATTCATGAATAAATATCTTCATTTAGTTTCGGGTGTCATGCCAGGAAGTAAAGAGTCCATTGACATTATACACAAAGCGGCGGCTGCTACGTCGTTTGGCAATCCGGCCGTACTAGAATTTTGTCACGTGATCTTGCAATCGCAACAACTGCGAAGGCACGTATAGCAGCACATTTAAAGGGGTAGTACAGTTTTGGTAAGGCTGAACTTTAGTAACCAAAACCTGGACAGTAACATTATAAACTAATAGTTATAACTCCACCATGCTCGAAAGGTATACAAAATTACAAAAGACTAAGTAAAAAGCCCGTTATCATTAAATAAAGAGCCATTAAAACACAAGAGGGGGCTTTCTAAAAGGCATCGGTTTCAACCATTTTTCATACAAAATTATGCATGTGATGTTTTATTTAAATAATGATTCAATAGAGAGATCCTCAACAACTATTTAAAAAAACACTTTTGAATTTTTTTTGAAAAAATGAAAGCATTTATTTTTTTATTTTTTAAATCATCTAATTGTTTGGGCCCCAAATAATTATAAGATCAGACATATTTATTGATATTTCTGGGTCGTTTCTGGGTCGATTTTGACAACAAAAAGTTTATTCTGCCATTAAAATTGCATGTTCTCTCAAATTCGACACTCAGTTTTTCATGACCTCACAAAAAATTGTGATGTGCAGCCCCTCTCTACCAAAACTAAACTACCCCTTTAAGGGTGCAATTCTGCACCCGAAAGTTGGGTCTGCACCCTATGGGGTGCACATATGCATCCTTAGGGTTCCAATAAACCAAATTTGGAAAATGGCTTTCGGCTACTATTATCATTTAGAGGGTGAACAGACATTAATTTGAAATCTATTTTAAACTTTTGATCACAATACAAATATTTACCTCCGAAATTTTCGGCTGTCGTCTACAGCCTTCGTCAGCGATGTGACCCGACTTGACCTTTCGTGACGTAACGATCGATCAACGGGTCGTAGACATTCGGTAGCTTGTATCGCCCCCCGTCTCGGTTCAGTGAAGGTTGAAAGGCCCGGATGTAGATTGCTTCCTTCACCCCTCTCTCGAAGTATCGAGCCTCCCTGTCCAAGATGCTGACCTCTTTCAAGTCTACTTGATGGCCAGGAGACTCAATATGGATGTGTTGTGAAACCTCCGATGCATACGAGCTGGGGCGTCGATGTTCCAGAAACCTTATTTTGAGTGATCGCTCTGTTTCTCCGATGTATGATTCCTTGCAGATGCCTTTCGTTGTCTGTCCTTGGCAAGGAATCATATACACCACCCCCGTAGCGTTCTTCTTCTCGGTCTTGTCTTTCGGAGCTACTAAGAATTGGCGTAGTGTTCGAGTTGGTTTGAACGAGACTCTAATGCCAACCTTATTGAAGTTCCGTCGAAGAGCTTCCGAGATGCCCTTGATGTAGGGAAGAACCACGTGTCCTTTTGGAGGTTGAGTGTCTTTCCTGGCCGGTTCACCCTCCGTTGGCTTTTGGCATTTGTTGAAAGCCCAACGAGGGTAACCGCACTTGGAGAGAGCTTTAGTGATGTGTTCTTTCTCTTTCTTGACAGTCAGAGGATCAGTGATTACGGTCTCAGCACGGTGGAACAAAGTACGGATAACTCCTAATTTATGTTCTAGTGGGTGATTGGAAGTGAAGTTGAGGTATTGATCGGTGTGGGTGGCTATCTCCTCAAAGTGTTCCATATACAGGTTACATACAATGGGAGAAACCGGCGAACCCATTGCTGCTCCATGAATCTGTTGATAGAAGACGCCATCGTAGACGAAGTACGTGCACCGTAAGCATACTTCTAGGAGTTGGACAATGTGGTTTACGGTGATTCGAGTCCTATCCTTTAGAGTGTTGTCCTCTTCTAGTTTAGATTTGATAATCTGTAGTGCTTTGTCAATCGGAACAGAGGTGAACAGTGCGGTCACATCATACGAACGAAGTTCTTCGTCTTCCTCCACTCGTTCACTCTTAATTGCTTCTGCAAACGTCTGAGAGTTGGCAACGTGATGGCATGTCTTGCCCACGAGAGGGGATAGAATATCCGATAGATGTTTAGCACATTGATAAGTTATGGAGCCAATACTGCTTACAATCGGACGGAGCGGAATGTCAGGCTTATGAACTTTCGGTAAACCATAGAACTTTGGAGGGTTTTCTGTTGTGGGGTAGAGAACCTCCAAAAGGACACGTGGTTCTTCCCTACATCAAGGGCATCTCGGAAGCTCTTCGACGGAACTTCAATAAGGTTGGCATTAGAGTCTCGTTCAAACCAACTCGAACACTACGCCAATTCTTAGTAGCTCCGAAAGACAAGACCGAGAAGAAGAACGCTACGGGGGTGGTGTATATGATTCCTTGCCAAGGACAGACAACGAAAGGCATCTGCAAGGAATCATACATCGGAGAAACAGAGCGATCACTCAAAACAAGGTTTCTGGAACATCGACACCCCAGCTCGTATGCATCGGAGGTTTCACAACACATCCATATTGAGTCTCCTGGCCATCAAGTAGACTTGAAAGAGGTCAGCATCTTGGACAGGGAGGCTCGATACTTCGAGAGAGGGGTGAAGGAAGCAATCTACATCCGGGCCTTTCAACCTTCACTGAACCGAGACGGGGGGCGATACAAGCTACCGAATGTCTACGACCCGTTGATCGATCGTTACGTCACGAAAGGTCAAGTCGGGTCACATCGCTGACGAAGGCTGTAGACGACAGCCGAAAATTTCGGAGGTAAATATTTGTATTGTGATCAAAAGTTTAAAATAGATTTCATATTAACTACCAATACAGATGAACTTTCATAGTAAGACATTAATTTGATACATGACTTGGCAATTTTTGCCTACTGGATCCCATAAAATCCTTCTGTGAACATACCCAAATTTGTACTAATTGTTACGGTGGCAAAATATGATGGGAGCGGCCATGTTCGTGTAACTTCCCGACATGCTTCGCAAATGTTTACGTCTGTGCGGATGTCCCAACAAACTGATTTGCAGACTCATCAAAGCGTCTACAAGTATTCAAACAATGGTTTAGTGCAGTGAAAACTAGTTAAGTGCAGGAATGCATCATTGATCGATCACAGTGGTGTCCGCACAGACCTAACAATGGCGGCCTCCAGCGTTCGCGTGAATAGTGGTGTACCCGACAGTGTTTGCACATATTTCTTCCAAAGCAGAAATCTGAGTCGGGGTATGTTATGCGAAATAAACAAGCATACTTATTAAGATGTATACATTAGGATAAACGCTATTCTAAAGTTGCATTGGCCTTTAAGGGTGCTGATATTGTAAGCAGCGTTTTGCACCCTGAATGTACACTTATTGTAGATACATTATGTATACTAAGTATTCCCTTTTAGCTGTTTATTGATGTATTTGAATGAAACAGTTTCTTTTCCTGAAAAAACAAACAAACAAACAAACACAACTTTATTTTTAGCGTCTATTCGCCTCAGTGAGGAACTCAAATTACTTAATTTATATTGACTTTACTGCTAGGTAAAAGTTACACCAATAATATAGTCTAACATAACCAACTCTAAACAGGGTTTTTATTTTATTTATAAATAAGACCACCAGACGCAGTCTCAGTGAACCTATCGTCGGACTTGTCGGGCCAGAGGTTGATTTAGAGGGGTTTCACACGTCTGCCAAATCGTGATTGCAATCACGATTGGAATCATTTTTCACTCCAATCACGGTATTTTTGACCGTGTGAAAGCAAACTAGAATCACGAATCGCGAAACTCGAATCGTGGTCCGGAGGTGTTTTCTAATCATAATTCACTCAAATCACAGTGCGAATCTCTAGTGTGAACGGCTTGACCTCCAAAGCACGATTTTTTTGGGGGGGGGGGGGGGTGGGGGGGGGGGGGGGGTGGGGAGGAGCTTACGTGACTTTACACAGGGTTGCCAACTTCTTTGAGCCAGAGATGAGAATGAGACATTGCGAGGGAGCGAAGCGACTGAGCGGGGGAGGGAGGGGGAGGGGGGACACCCCCACGGTAGGGAGCTTTTGCATTTTTGGACTTGAAATTGTGCAATCTGGTGCATACCTAGATAGGAAATTTAGGCTTAAGATTAACTGTATCTGAGCAAGCGTGTTATGATATGATCGACTAGAAATTTTAAATATATTTTTCACAAAGATTTTGCATTTATATAGATGAAATGGTGCAATTCGGTGCACGTCATGCCATAAAACAAAAAAACAAAATGTCTATGCTCTCATCATATGTTTACAGTTCAAACATAATAATATTTACAAAAACATGACACAAATCTGCCCCTAATATGCCATATTTTAAACCAAAAGTGGTGATATACAGTAAGTCCCTTGACCTAACGCTGCTAAAAAATAATAACGCCGTATATACAGTGGTCAGCGGCTTTCAGAGCGCCGTTCATATGCTATGTGGTGGCCGGGGTGCACATAGTACTGCAAACGCTCACAAAATATTACATGACCCTAGGTAGAATTACGAGCATCTCACGCTCGATTTTGTATTCGTAACATAGAAAACAGTACTTATAGATATATATAAACTAAATGAAAACCTCTATAATCTTTAATCGTTATCATCTTTAGACCTGGGCGTGAGACTTTCAAAGATCAGCGTAAGAGCGTGAGAGCGGGGTAAAATGCGTGTGTCTCACGCTCAATGCGTGAGAGTTGGCAACCCTGCCTTACATGCACTTCCGCCGATAAACTGGGCGCTCTTCGCTTCGAATGCAGTCATGCAGTGTAGTACTAGTGCTCTCCCTGTTTGATTGACAGGTACGTCTCCAGAATCGCGATTGTAATCACCGTCTTTTTCGTCGTGTGAAAGCAAGGCAACATAATCACCGTGATTGTAAACATGATTCCAATCGTGATTGCAATCACGATTTGGCAGACGTGTGAAACCACTCTTATAGTCTTGATCAATATTGTCTGTTCTGTATACGTGCCCTCAGCCCATGTAACCCCGTTAAAAAAAATGTTAGTTATCGCCTATTCTGATCTTGCTCTATTTCGGGAAACGTTTTAGGAGGGGGATCTGCTTTTAGAACAGCAACCTTGCCATCCCCGGAATAATCGCATTTATTTGGCTTATATACACCAGTAGCTTCGGGATTTTGTTGCTTCTCATATCATGTGTGTGTTCTTTGGTGACAATAAAACACTTCCATTACGCTCTTAGCCCCAAATCTGGAGGGGGTTAGTGATTTCGGTGATTAGTTGACAAGTTGTGTTAATTCCTTCACATAACATGAGACAGTTGTCAAGTGTATTCTTGGAGCATGCATGGACCTATTAAAGGCAACATTATCCCGGGGGCTGACAGAGCCACTGAGACATTTCGCCTGAATATCATCTTTCACGTGTTCACCGTTTACCGAAACTTAGATGGTTTCGCCCCCCCCCCCCCCCAAACAAATTTGCTTATGTTTGCCCAAAATATCATTGAATGATTTTGCCCCCAAATATTAGTCGATTCGCTAGTATAATTATCAGATGCCGTTTGTCAGTATTGTGGAGTATTAATTACTCTCCGGGGGAGGGAGGGAGGGGGGGGGGGGGGGTGGGGTTGCTAGGAGAGGCGGGGCACTATAACCTTAAAGCCTCTGCCCCTCGTCGTAATGTCAGTGCAATATGAACGTTTTTTGGGGCAAGATTAATCAGGTTCAATTGCCCGGTATGAAAAGTTACATGTAGGAAAAGTGACAATGTATATCCTATGCATTGATGTACATCATGACTAGAAAAGACGACAATGGCATGCCATACGGTATAATAATTCGTTTTAAAGACAATGAAACCCAAGCAAAGTTTTGTTTTTTATAGGCTACGAGGGGCGTTCAAAAAGTTCAAAGCCCGACTTTGTAGGAGTTAATGTGCAACAACGATTAATATTGACAGATGTTCATTATTTTGTCCACATAATCCTCATCTACAGCCATGCACGTTTTGGCACTCTTCCCCAAGGCCTCCAATACCTCCTTGAATAAGTCTCTTGAAAACCCCTCAGAAAGCTGCATATTGCCATGTTACGTCTCATTCCTTCTGAAAAGCACAACCATGTATTGGGAGTGTTTCTTCATAATTATGTCGGAAGAGATCTAACGATGCCAGGTTCTGGGAATAGGGAGGAAGCAGCAACAACTCCATCCCACATACAATGGCTTTCGCAAGGTCCCACTGCTCTTATGAGCAGCGCACGCCTCTTACCAACTTGCATTGCTTCAATTTCAAAGTGATTTTTAATTAACAGTGCAACATGGGCGGCAACTAACCTGGCTTATCATCACAGACTATGTGAAGGATGCAACATTGCTTACATAATTATTAGGCAACCCAACTTCCGGCTCCTTCAATGTCGGGATATAAAATTATTGAACGCTACTTGTAAACTGTATAAGAGATTAGGATGAATAATCTCTGAAAGTTATAGCACAATCGGGCAAGAGGCAAGGAAAATATGGCTTTTTAGAGATGTCAATGTATTATTTTATATATAGGGACTTAAATTTGCAGCGCACTCTGATAAGTTTGTGGACTACTCCCCTATGTTGTGTAAACACATTTTCAATTTTTGTAATTTTGTGTATAAATGTATTTTACAAAACATATGTTGAAATCAAATGAGGGGTAAACATATTATATTTTGAGAAAATTGAAACAATTTGAAAATTTGTGTACATTTTGAGTCTCTCGTAGAAATAAATAGTTTTCTTTTTTCTTGACCAATCGTGCTCAAACTTCCAGTGACTATTCATTCTATTTAGCATGTTTAATAGTGTCTTATAGTGCAAACAATGAATTATCAAGAGTTTCATTGTCCTTTTAAGTATACACGATAATGGACATAATGTTACATGTATACAATGTGTACATTCATTGTTTGATACGTCACAACAAAGCCTTTTTTCATACAATCTCTTTTGATTGTAGCTTCTGTTTCCCCCTGTAAATGAATACATGCTGGTTCCATTCCAAGTGTGTAACCTTTAAGAAGTGGCGTAAATTAGCACAAAATAAAGAAATATAGATGTAATGCATTATGCATTTTGATATCCCCTAGTTAATGTCACGGCATTGAGTGCGCCTATAAATAATTAATTTACCGTACGACATTGACTTGGATTACTTAAATCAACAGGTTTTCCCTTAAAGGGATAGTAAGTTTTGGTATAGAGGGCGCTGCACAAAATATATTTTTTTTTCGGTGAGGTATTGAAAAACTGAGTGTCAAATTTGTAAGAGCATACCCGGAATTTTACCCTGCTTTAATGGTAGCAAAACACGACTCGTGCTTTGAAGGAGGCTGTTTTCATTGAAATAACTGCCGCTGACGCAAGAGGGTGCTATTGCGGTACGTGGAAGATTCGGCCATTTTCCCAAGTAATAATTATCAGAATCTTTGGGGGTTTGTTTTACGAATTAATATTACGTCTGTGATATCGCAAATAAAAGTCAACACATGCGAAACATTCGTAAACTATTTAATACAAGTATTTGTTTTTGATTATTTGAAGCGCGCTCTTAATAAAACCCAGAATTGTACGAATTAAAATAGATGGACGGTGCCGCCGTGCGAACGCATTGCGCATGGTATGTATAATACACACTGGCTCAGTGTTACGAAGTGATCACAAACTAGCCTAGTTCAAAATGGCGATCCATACCTCGTGTAGCGATCCGTACCCCTCCACGTTTGACAACCTTGATGTTTGCCGAAGGCTGAAGAAAATTCAAGAACTTGTCGCGGATATATAGGTATGATTCTCATCTTTAGTATGTTTCAGTTTTTAATGAAGCATATATATATATGTTTTCCCGCTCAATTTGATACTTTTTCAATCAAATTCATTAAGTGTCATTCAAATTCACGCATTGCCGCGTATTCGTTAAATGGGTTCGGTCTTTCAAATTCCAAATAAGTGCAAGCGAATTCATGCGTTCGCATTAACTTTCGTGAATAGACACGGTAGTTCATTAATCATGTTGATGGGCACTTGAATTCGCGGATGTGCAGCCAAAATGTAATAACCATAGGCGTCTGCGTAAGCGTGCCAATTTGAATGACCATCGATGAAAAAGTATGCTCTTTGTGTCAAATCGAATGACAATCGTGCAAATTCGTTTGCTCAGAAGATGATTTTTGAACGACTATGCACGAATTCGAATGCTGATTAGTTACGGCGATCGCAAATCGCGCGAATTCGTTTGCTCCTATTATCAATTCGAATGACACAATTGCAAAATTGAGCAGGAATACCAATATGAATCTGTTTTCCAGATTGAAAAAAGTACGCTTTCCGTTTCCTGTGGTTTCCATAATTTAGTTAATGGTTAGGTAATATTAAGATGTTTATGAATATGCAGGCATTCCTCTTCTTCTTTTTTCTGCTTCGTTATGATCTTAATTATCTTCCTCCTCATCATCATGCTCCTCTTCATCCTCATCATCATCACTATAATAATCATCGTCATTATCGTCATAATCATCATCATCATCAGCAACATCATCTTCAGTGTCATTATCATCATCATCATCGTCATCATCATCATCATCATCATCATCATCATTATCATCATCGTCATTATCATCATTTTCTTCTTCATCATCATCATCATCATCATCATCATCATCATCATCATCATCTTTATCATCGAAGTCGGGAAATAATTCTGCTGAATTTTACATGACATTACAGTAGAAGTCATTACCTTGGAAAAAGTAACTTGTCAAACATGGCTGAAGCAGTTTTAAAGTTAGTGAGAAAATGGGCTGCTTCAAAGATCGGCGTCCACTCAAGCGCTGAAATAATTATGATAATTTTTTTTTTCGATGGAAAATCATATTTTAACATGATTTCTTACGCTCAAAATTGCACAGAAGGTAGATTGAGATACCCTTGTTCAGGAAATACCAACATCCTGAATATCATATTTGCAACAAAATGTGACTATGTCAGCTAAATAAATAACAGACAAACTATCACAGCGACATAACGGTTGTTTTGTGGTTTGAGGATCATCACCAACTATACCATCATCCTTGTTCTTTTTGTCTTGTATATACTTGCCGCGCTCTAACATCGTTCAGGCGCAGCAGTGGGACTCTAGAAAGGTACAGTGATATATTCCGATACAGTCCTGTAGAAAGTCCTATATGTGTACCTAAATACTATGCTAAGAAATTGCCCAATGCCGCCAAGGTGGCAACCTCGCTCAATTCTATTAACCCCAATATAGCCAAAGTTTTGTATGCGTTCCGATGAACAAAGGGGATCACATAGTGCCCCCTATGGCCTCTCCAATTCCATAAATAAGAGATTTACCACTTTCATATTTTAAACACAGTCATGTCAAACCGGCCAGGCTCTGAAAGGTGAAATCATACTCATGTCTTGAGGGCGCTCGCTATTTACTATAATATGATGATGATGATGATCCATAGCACTTGTATGGCGCCATTTATCTGTTAAAACATTAAAAGGCGTCGCTCCTCCAAAAACTCAATTTACTGCACATATTGCTTAAAAAGAAATGTTTTTAGGCCTGCTTTGAAACCTTCAAGTTTGTCAATTTTGCGAAGCACAAGAGGGAGGGAGTTCCAGAGGCGTGGAGCAACTGAAGCGAAGGCTCGATCACCATACTTCTGGAGTCGTGTCAGTGGGACGTGGAGAAGAAGACCTGACGAGCGTAGCCCTGGACGAGACTGATTCTTTTCCACCAAGGAAGCAACATATTGAGGGGCCATATCGTGGACAGCCTTGAATGTCAGTAGTAGGACCTTGAACTTTATCCTGTACTGAACTGGCAGCCAGTGCAATTCTGCACATATGATGTTAAACCAAGGCAATGTTGTTAATTCTGACAGACTGAGCTGTTTCCACCAGATGGACTGATTTAATGTAGGCAAATATAACTGTTTAGCATCGTTATGCAAGATTTCATCTTCTTGAACATAAATTAGATTATGACATTTATGTGGTACATATTTTTGATGGGTTTTAGAGGCCTATTTTGTCTGCAAAATCATTGTTGAGGTGACTCTCATAATTATGAGTTAGCAAACACGTGATAGTGTGTATTATGCACATTCTTAAATGTGTACCCTGTAAAACTAAACCAAAGTGGATTATTTTTCATTAGAAAATGTATGTAGACATCATAATTTCAATCACCAAAAATATACTAATACACCAAAACCATGAAAACAATGTGTATTACACTTTTTATTATTGTTGTCATTGTGTTGTGCCATTTACCTTTTAAAACAAAGACAAACAAACGAATTCTTGAGGAAAGTAAGTTCACCCGTTGCTTACCAGCTTACGGGAACCGAGTGGGCTATGTACAAAGTCTATAATATAGATTTCATAATCTCGAAGGGAACGGGTTAATTAATGAAAACATGATATCAATGATTTTCATGAAATTAAGCTAGAAAAAGAGTAAACCTCACTTATTTACTAAGAGAAATAACGAAATTGTTATTTATGAACACCATACTCTTCAGTTTATGGTTACCATGGCAACATGAATTGGCAAATCCATTCAAATTTTATAAACAAATGTTCGCAATAAGATTTTAGGAAAAGTCACAAAATTTGGTGAAAATAGAACGTAAACTGTAAAGGTGGTGATCAGAAGTATGGTAGGGGACACATTGTGCCCCCTTTGGACTTTATAGGGTCTAGACCCATCTGGAACATGTATCAATACATCAACTTCCGACTTATAATTATGATAATCCATCGTCCAACCCCCATGTGATTACATGTATCACTTGTCTTGATAGAAAGATAGATGCGGTAACCAATAGTAACGTCTGTGTTAACCTGTACGCAGTGCCGCGGGTAGAAATTTGCGCCAAACCTAGCTGCATTTATAGTGCTGCAGGTATGCGGAATTTTAATGGTTAATACAAGGGATTTATGCATAATTCAGAAGCTAAGTACCAGAGTACGGTGCATTTCGGAAGTCCCTGGGACATACGCATGTAATTATATTGGTAATTCTGTGGCTTTCTTTGCTTCCGATTCGGAAATCTTAAAACCGATATTGCTGAATGATCTTGCTGCCAATAGAAAAAAATTACTCATCATGTTTTATACATACCATTTTTCTTTTGCCTTTTGACCCCGTGGAAGAGCAGGATCATTTTGAAAAAGGACCTAAAATTTTGCTTTCCAACCGTTTGTCTATAGTTTATAAACAATGTTATGTTCTTTTCATTTGAAATGTTCTATGTTCCCCATCTGTTCTATGTTTTGGCTGATTCCCGTAAATATTGATTTGCTGTTTGGACTTGGGAATTCATTTTACGAGTCAATTTACAATACTTTACCAGTCGGCACACACTTACCAAGGGATGCATTTTACAGTATTACACAAATTCCTTTGAATAATTCACATACAAAAGTGCCAAGAGCAGTTTTTAACACCCAGTTTATTTCGAGGAAACTCATCATCGAAGAAAAAGTATTGAGCGTGTCACAAATTATAGATGGTTGCTAATCTGCCTGGAAGCCTAGTGATTGGAAATGCTTTCTCCGTTATTGGAACAAATACGGAGAAGAACACATTCCAAGTGAAGAAGATTTCCACGACAAAACACCAGGGACTTTCATCATGTATGCACACGAGAGCAGAATCTCATCATATTATTATTTCCAACGCTCTTCATTCACATTAAACAGTGTAGCCAAGAATTATTTGGACTCCTTGAAAAAAATCACTTTAATTTAAATGATGCTAGAACAAATTTTGAAGAAAATGTTTGGTAAAAAGCTGCCTAAAATTCATTGTATGTGTTTATTAGATGCTGCTTTGTTGAAATCAAGATAAAATATAAGACCATTTCTGAAAAATTATAAAAATAGTTAGTTTCCTATTTTTCAGGGTGTCCAAATAATTGTTGGCTACACTGTATATGGTATTATTCCCCAAGTCAACATAATAATCGACGACAAAATAATGAACAGTGTATCACACTCACGCAAAGGCGTGATCGCTCAGAGTATCAACTTTCCGAGAGTTTTCGCACGGTGCTGTATGTAGGTCACAGGGCACGACATCAGCTTTATTTTTGTTTGTTTCAGACCGTATATGGATTATTAGAAACCAAATTACACAGCCGTCGATCACTAAACAACGTATGCACGCATGTGCCACGTCACATCAGCAGCTACATCTAGGGGTGTGCATTGTGATACAGAAATATCGTGCGTATACGCAACTAATCACAATTAATGCGACTTGAATATCATTCTCGAATATTTTTGAACGACTTGAAGGAAACTATTTTGAAATGTTGATACCCTTATCATTTATTCAGGAAGTTATCACAAACAATCCCACACGATGGATTATTTTGCATTTACGTGGGTGCATTTGTCCATGGTGTGGGATTTTAGTCATGATGTTTTAAAGATGGTCAAGTCATGAACGAAATACAGGTGTCCGTTCATATTGTACATAGGGGCTGTGTGCAGTGAACCACAACGTCGATCATGAATTATTCATAATCCCGCTTTAGCGGCACTACAGACAACCCCGCTTTTGCGGGAGTGTGTTACACTGATGAAAGAGACCAAATCGGACGGGTTCTAAACGAACATTTCAATCAAAGTTGGACAGCTAGATCAATATATCGCATACTGCAAATGAGGTTTCAAGACAATAGCTCCGGCTATAATACATAAACTGCTATGTTCGTTTTTCTTGATAAATCAAACACTCAAAATCTAAAAATAATCAACGCTAACTCTAACTCTAATCATAATCCTAAATATATACCACTAATTGTAACCCTAACGGTAACTTTGAAATGGACCCTCGATCGGAGCAATTGTCGGCGGTGCATTTTATTGTGACACCGCAAATTAAACTCAATTATGTATGTTGGAATCGCTTAACTGTGATTTTTCTTAACAATGAGGTAAAGATAATTGGGTATTTATAAACCAGTGTCAATAAACAGATATAGTTTTAAACAAACCGGTTGAGGAAGTGTGGATATGAAGTAGCGCGTTTAATTATCTCGATAATATTCTCAAATCCTTAATATTTGTATCTATTATTCTCCTCCATTACCCCTCTTGGTCCCCTACTCCTGTCTCTATCCGTATTGTTAGTTCTCCCTCCCCTCTCCTTCTTTCCACCCTCACACCACCCCCTCTCTCTCTCACTTCCCTGCTCCTTTAAGCTGTCTCATCCAGTCCCCAAACCACACTCTGTTTCAATCTTCATCTTCATCTTCTTTAAACACTTTCCAACTATACCGTGCTCTACGATATATCAACCCTCTACCCCTCTATCTCCTTCAATCTTCCCCCCTCTCTCCTCCCCTCTTTCCCCCTCTCCTTTACTCGCGCTCTATTTTTCATCTAAATAGTCTGTAATGGTAATCACTTTCCAAGTTTCAGCGCTCTTGATATCGGAAGAACCTTGAAGATCAAGTGATTGGTATTCAAAAGGGAACGCTTCCTATAACACGTAGATTACGTCACGTATGTCACGTGATAAAGTATGGCCCAGATCGGTCTGAAAACGTCTCAGAATTTATTTGTTTTTGTTTCGTTTTTTGTCGAAATTACAAGTCTATCGCAATTCAAGTGGATAATGTGGAAAAAGGTATTCGAGGGCCTCTTTATTGCAACTTCAAATATGACGATCGATGCTTCTTACAAATATCATGACCTCTAATGGTTATAATATAAACTCAAATCACGTCCGAATTTGTGCGAATCGACCAAACTCACTTGCATCATACAGTGGCTCGTTCATGCCTGGTTATTTTTCTTTTCTTTTTTTCTTTCTTTCCAAATCTCCTTTTTGTCATTAAAGGGACTTAGAAACATTGTCCAAATCCTCAAAATCCAATTGGAATTCTAGCGGTTCCCTCATACCTTGTTTTATTTGTATTAACACTAAAAGCATGGGACAGGTTTTGGTTTTTCCAAATGTTCATTTCGTTCAAAAGATATTTACGATTGAAGTGTTCGGATATGAAATTATCTACAAGACTTCTCAGCTGTGTAAAGAGTAAGTGCGATGAGCTGAGTGTATATCAGTTTGCATTTTCGCTCATTTCTCGGCCAAATAACATCCAATTAACTTGAAATTTTCACAAATTACTTTCTGGACATATCAGATTTCTCCAATACACATTTTTATTAATCACTCATCACTTTTTGCACTTGTCAACAAAGTTACTAGATCCTTTTAAGGATATAATTGAGTACTAGTCGAGGTCCATTTTAATGACCGAATCTTCCTATAACACGTAGATGACGTCACGTATGTCACGTGATAAAGTATGGCCTAGATCGGTCTGAAAAGGTCGCAGAATTTATTTTTTTTGTTTCGTTTTTCGTTGAAATACAAGTCTTTCGCAATTCAAGTGGATAATGTGGGAAAAGGGTATTCGAGGGCCTCTTTATTGCAACTTCAAATATGGCGATCGATGCAGATCGATGTTTCTTACAAATATCATGACCTCGTATGGTTATAATATAAACTCAAATCACGTCCGAATTTGTCCGAATCGACCAAACTCACTTGAATCATACAGCGGCTCGTTCATGCCTGGTTATTTTTCTTTTTCTTTTCAAATCTATTTTTTTGTAGTCGAGGTCCATTTTTTTATGACAGAACCTTCGAACTTATAATCAAAATCTATCAATACAATGACCTACCATACTTGCATTGTGATAACAATGTAGAATGTTCAGTTTAAAGGTAAAATTTGATGCTTTAAACGCAATAAAAGTAACCGTCGGTGTTTGAATAAAAATGTCATGTTTCAGCCATATTATAGATTTATTGTACAAGCCATCTAGCGGTTGAATACAAATAAACTGGTTTTGCGCACATGCGAATAACACGCTTGCAAGTGCGCAACTATATGTGACTTATGCATGATTTAATTTTACCAAAAGGAGCACCTTTAATTTTTGCTCATTACTCTGCCATATGAAATATTGATATTACATCATGAACTTTCACACATCACTAAGAGGACAGATCAGATCACAGAAACACACATAAATATATGTTTATCTACCCTTTGTCAGTCTTCACATTATATCAACAGGCACTAGATCCCTTCAATTCTGTTTTTTGTGTTCTTCTTCTATTTCTTTCTTTACTGATAAACATACGAATATTTCTGACAACGCTCAAGACTTTCAAATTTATATCGGATCCTCAAGTTAGTTGAATTGTATAGATAAAATACAAATAAAGGTAGATAATATTTTGGTATATTTATTGCTCAATAATATACACGTCATCGTTTCTTACAATATGAAAACATGTTAACATGGCATGAGTATAAAAACGGGATACTTGATCAACCATGGGTGATATACTTGCACGTATACAAACGACATTAAACTTTAAAGGGACTGTCAGCCTTTTGAAAGCCAAATTTTAAAAGTTGCGAGGTTATTGTCTTATATGAAAGAAAGTGTCATTTAGCAGCATGCCTGAACAAATTAGGGCTTGAAATCTCTTTTTCGTGGAGTTATAGACCTCAAAATAATAAAAACGACACAGCGCGTTTAATTGTGCATTATACAAGTATTCACCCGGTGCGAAATTTCGCTCACGGCGCATTCCGCAGAGTACCATGTTGCTGTGTGTGACCCATACGTGACCCGCGCACAGATTGTGATCGAACAACGGCGTAAGCGAATACTAAACAAAATAATCAAAACTCACTAAAAACTGACTACATGTAATTGTATATTCTTCATGTTCGAGACCTTTTCCGTGACATACCTTTACAAATGTCGGCTTCACAATACCTTTACAAGAATAAGTACAATATTGTTGCAATATTATGCTAAAACAGTTAAACTCATTTATTGACGGATATATAGTTTGGTGGAGGGGCGCATTCGTTTTTCATTCGTAGAATCCAAATTATAGGGCTGTTCGATCTGAATTTTTGTATGAGTGTTACATTCATCCTCATCTGTCTACTGGAAACTGTTCAGACGATTCTTTTAAAAGGCGGACAGTCCCTTTAAACTGACCATATTTCGTAGGTCAAATAGGTATAATAATGACAATTATAATATATTTCGTAGGTCGTAGGTACCGTATGATGATGACACTAATAATACATTCCTATATATCCCATATCACAAATCCCATCTAACGATAGGGTCTCAATGCGAATAATGACATGATTAATTTTGTTCGTCATTACGATGTCTAAAAGTATGAACTGTAGTACGATTTAAAAATCATTGCATAATTTACAGCTATTCGTTGTACAATCAGCTCTATGACAACAAACTTAGAATAATCGTGACAGCATAGCCGCATTTATGTCCTATTTCTTGGATGTTTTTGGTTGTAGTTATGCTTTACACTCATGTAGTATTAATTGCGGTATAACTACATTCAACGCAACGTTATGATATTTCCTCGACGCCTAAACAATCTCGAACAATAGAAGATTACGTACTTCTGTGATTCCAACAGCTTTCACCAGTAATCTTCTCTTCCCAAGCCAGTTTCGCTGAAGAAGCAACCTGGATAGGTTGTGAAACTGTACTACTCCCAAAATAGTAAGTCCAGTTGATCAGATTTAGTTTTTGTTTCTATGAACTCTTTCCTGGATGATTACTAATCTGCACTATCCTTATGATATTTCATTTAAAGGAACTTTCTCGAAATGTTTGTTTAAATGTTATTATTATGTTGCGCAGATGTTACTCTAATTATTCTTTATACTTGACAATGATGCAGTTAGTAAAAGCGAACATTGTATTTTGATCAATATTTATGTTATTTATACAGAAACCCCTTTATGAATAAACAGCTCCCTATCACTAACGTGCATACATGTAATTAAAACATTGAAATACCAAACATAAACATGTTGTATTTCACATACATATTATAATCGATACAATTCGTTCGCATAAGTATACAATATAAACATTGACATTGTTAAAGGGGTAGTTCAGTTTTTGGCATGAAATAATTTTTTGTGAGATAATGAAAAACTGAGTGCAAAATGTCAAAGTGCATACAATTTTAATGGCAGAATAAACTTTGTTTGATCAAAATTGGTTCAGAAATGGCTAAAATATCAATTAATATAGCCGATCATAATAAATGTAGGGCCCAGATTCATTCGATGATTTAATTTTTGTTGTTGTTAATGCTCACACTTTTTGAAACATTTTCAGAAGAGGTATTAAAATAGTTGTTGATGATCTCTCTATTTAATCATTATTTCAACAAAACATCACATGCACAATTTTGTATGAAAAATGGTTAAAACCAACGCTTTTTTAGAGAGCGCCCTCTTAGTCGTTTGTAATTTTCTACACCTTTCGAGCATGGTGGAGTTATAACTATTAGGTTTTAGTGTTGTTGTGTAGGACTGGTTTTGGTTACTAAAGCTCAGTCTTACCAAAACTGTACTACCCCTTTAATACACGCTTGTATTTCTACTGGTGTTCAATATACCAGTTTCCGTTTTAATCACAATTACAATTTATTGTAATAAATATTTAATAAATATGTACATAATAAAATATGTGGTGATATACTTCACTGGGTGATATAAAACAAAATATTATCATACAAGTACCTAAAATATAACTGACAAATGCTATGTTGATATATTATTATTTTATTTTTTAATATATTTATATATTTTTAAAACAAATATAACGAGAGAGGAAAATGAAATCATAAGACACTTATTCATCTATATTATCGCTATGTTTATATGAAGAGCTTAGTTCTAAAAGGCGCTAAATCCACTTTCCATACAAATTGAGTTTATAGCGATATCAGGAGATTAATAAGCTACGTAACTATCTAGAATCCAATTTTTAGGACAAATTACACAATCGAATCCAGAATATGGGACGATCCATATTTATATTCCCATAGGCATGTGTACAAAGTTTGACACAGAAACCTACTTTACTCTAAAGTTGAAAAAGTTGATTTGGCGCCTTTCGGAATTAAGCTCTTCATATGTCTAGACAGTGCGAAACACTGTCGTGACATATTTTCTGATAATTACAATACCACAACAATAAACATGTGGTTATTATGTTTCTGGGTGCATTTTCACAAACGGCTATTAAGGAGTGCGAAGGATTATCTATACGATGACGTACAGTGTATGTATTTGCCAAAAAAAAAGACAACAGCGTGGAAGATAGGCTGACGTGTAGAAACATCAACATTTAAAACATATAAGTGCGTTCGATCCGTTAGTTCATTCTTATGTTTTCTAGTGATTAGTGATTACATTTATAATAGAGCTTAATACAGGGAGAGAAAAGTTCTCGACATACATAGTTTTAGTGGCTGAAACTTGCGTGTCATTTAAAACTAATTAGTTATGATGTTATCGTGCTTGAATGTTAGAAATAAAAGCATACTGTTTGATTTAGGACCGTTTGTTCAAATAACAGCCGTTATACACAACAGGGGGCGCTATTTTTTTAAAAGTAAAATTGTCTTCAAAACTGGTAAATGTGAGCCTTTTCGAAACTAAACATTTAATAGAAAGAGTATCAGAATCAATTAAACAAACACTTTGGTAAATTGTCACGGATGCGTGCTTTTGTTGTTGTAATACACAATTGATATCGGATAAATCTCGTATAGACGAATGAAAGTCTATGTCCGTGACTTTTATTCGAATTATGTTCATTTCAGCAATTTGTAATCCTAAACGGATTTTGATCCAAAATCCAAACAAACATTTTTATATCCCGTTAATTCCAAAAGGTCCTAATTCAACTGTATCCACATTGAGGAAGGGAAGTTATGTTTATCTGGCTGACATCGTACACCTGCCTATGGAATATTGTTCATTTTGTATGTAAAATATTAAATATCAAACTATGAATAAACTATTATAAGTACGGAATACGCATAATCTGCCGAATAATATGATATAATAATGGATAGTGCATTGTTATACATTTCTGACAAGGGTCTTTATTCATGAACTATGCCTAGCGTGATTATAATATTGTTGGCATAATATTGCAAATGAGGATACTGTGTTTTTTTTCCATATTTTTCAACGATTATACAATATCAACTAAGGATTGATGATGTGGAAAACCAGGATTAAATCTGCCTAATCCAAATGGCAACCCAAATACCACTGTGTATTATCTATAAAAGATTCCCTTATTAGCTGAAATCTAGGCTAGTATAGATTGTCATGAATATGTGACCTTTGTTTGTGCACTAGTAAATCACACATCATCAACTGCACATCATAATTAAAATGAATGTGCTAACGATAACGACATTGTTAAACAATTACAAGAAGCAATTACAGCAAAGCGTGGTGTTAAACGGTGGTGACGACGTTGCTGGTGGAAGCGACGAGACTCGGGTGGCGCTCTGTCATAATTGGGGTCGACGTCGGCGTCTTGTAGAAGCAGTAGAACGGCGTGAAGTCCAGCCCGCCGTACACGTACTCGTTGTCCTCCTTGTCGCGTATTTCGCTCACGCCTTGCGTGCACTGCTCGTACGATGGCACTATTTATAGAGGTCACGTGGTGTGCGCAGAAGTCAGAAAACGGAGCGCGTTGATAATCATAAAGAAGAAAGTGAGAGAGAAAGAGAGAAAAGGGTGCGGAGAGCGTGTTAGTTTGAAATTAAATAATTGACTGGCTGTACAGGAAGAACGTGAAATCAGTGGTAAATTTGTGTGGAGCAAATTAACAAGAAGTTGAAATCAGATGGTGAATCTTTAATGAAAGCAAACAATATATTATTTGCAAATAAAATACATGTTATCATCACTTCATGATTTACATCATCAATGAGGGTGATAGCTGTACGTATTTAAATATAATGACAAATAGTTGTCTTTTGTGAATGAAAGATACGCTATATACATCGTTTTTTTTCTAAATGGAATACAAATATTCAAAGAAAGGGGTGGAAAAGTCTTGTTTTTTTTCTGTTTCAAATTATAAATGAGAATATATATTCATACAAAACGTGAAATTGAAGGAGATTTTAGCTAGTGAACGTGGCTTACTATACTATCCTTCATTTTGCGTAGTAAAAAAGTAATAATTAATGTTAAATCATTTATGAATTCGTTACATATTAAATAATAATATTAAATAATAAAACTACTCCTGATCAAATATCAATTGAATATACAACATTGTGACTGTATGTTTACGTCGGTTTCAGGATATTTGCTTTGGCGAGATTTGTATTCGCCATATTTTTAAAAATCCATACACTATAACGAATTCCAAACCCTAATCAAAATCCCAACCCTACTCGTAACCCTAGCCCTAAACATAAACATAAACATATACATAACATAAACATCAGTATAAACATAAACAATGGATTTCACTAAAACAGCAGCGGGGGATAAAGCTTTTCTCTCTAACATTGCAGAACATGTACGGGATAAAATTGTGGAGAGGGCTGCAACCATGGGCGTTAAAATGTATGGATTTATTTTAATCAGGGAATGTGAGACAGAATATTTCCCTCCTTAAACGAAATCCTTCCCAAATCAACATTATTTTATACAAACAATCGTCTCCCCGTTCTCCCCTTTAGCTATGTCACTAGCACTGCGAAGGTGTAATAAAACAAAGATACTGGTGACGTCAGAGACAAGACTCACGATCGTCAACTGGTTGGTTGACGTCAACGCGGATCTGTGTCGCGGCCGTGACCGCAGCAGCCGTATTCTGAGCATCCACCGACCGAGCGAAGAAGCTGCCCTCCAGCGGCTTGGTCCCGACAATGATCTCCAGCATGAGGTCCACATCGAAAGGCGTGCCTATAACGTCCGCTGTGAACTAATTTGAAAACAAAATGAGATAAGAATTAAACATACCTATGACTAACGATGACATAACAATGTATGTGATGTTTTGATGATCATGATGAGGATAATGAGGATGATGAGGATGATAAAGTTGACGATGGTGACGACGATGATGATGATGATGATAATGATGCTGCTGCTGATGATGATGAACGAGATGAAGATGAAAATGAAGCTCATTATGATAATGATGATGGTGATGATGATGACGATGTTGATGACGATAATGATGATGATGACGACCCCAACGATGATAGTGGTGACATTTTAAGATGATGACGGTGGTGCAAAGATGGTGGACGTGACAATGGGATTAATTATGATGGCGACGAAGAGAAAGTTGGTTGACGTCAACGTGTATCTAAGTCGCGGCCGTGACTGCATCAGCTGCATCCTGAGCATCCACCGGCCTTTAATGTTTAACGGTTTGGAACCGACCACGATCTCTAAAGCCCTTCGCACACAGATCTAGAGCTGACTAGACCCGATCCGACTGGTTTTCAGTCGGTTCAGCTCAGTATACGTTGCCTCAGGACTCCTGTTTTACCGGTCAAGAGCCAGTCAGAGATCATCCAAGGCCCATTCAACATGTTGAATCGGCTCCAACTGAGCAAAACCGACTGTAGCCTGACTGAAAGCCAGTCGTATCGGGTCGAGGCAGCTCCGTGTGCGGAGGGCTTAATATGAGATCCAAATTGAAAGGGGTGCCTAGAACGCCCCCTGTGAACTAATTTGGTAAACAAATGGGAGATAATGATGCATATGAATATGATTAACGATTACATTACGATGAATGTGAAGTTGTTGATGATGATGATGATGATGTTGTTGATGATGATGAAGGTGGTTATGATAATGATAATGTTGACGACGACACAAACGATGATGGTGACAATACTTATAAGATGATGGTGGTGGTGCATTGTGGTGAGACGATGATGATACTGATGATGATGCAGATGCTCATAATGGTGATGGCGATTGTCGCGGTGTGATGTCAACATTGATGACGACGTTGATGATGTTGATGATGTTGATGCTGATGATGGTTATACGAATGTTGCAATACTCAGATTGTATTATACAGGGTGTCTCAGAAAGAATGCAACACCTACGATCGTTAATTTCATCAACACCATCGACCAAATGTCATTTTTTAAAATTTGATTGGGTAGAACATTCTTTTTCCAACAAAATGATACCATGAGCATTGATTTTGGGTAAGGCGTCTGGATCCTAGGGCCATTTTTCTGAAGCAATGTCGTTTCCTAAATTTGCTACTTTTTCGTCTCCAGCGATCCTCTGAACGCTGAGACATTCTCGCCCCACGGCCTCCCATAGACAGAAGAACCGCATGACTGCGCTTCCTTTGATAAAGAAGACAATAACCCCGTACGGTATGGCTCACATTGTCTATGGGAGGCCGTCGGGCGAGAATGCCTCAGTGTTCCGAGGATCGCTGGAGACGAAAAAGTAGCAAATTTAGGAAACGACATTGCCTCAGAAAAATGGCCCTAGGATCCAAACGCCTTACCCAAAATCAATGTTCATGGTATCATGTTGTTGGAAAAAGAATGTTCTACCCAATCAAACAAAAAACAATGACATTTGGTCGATGGTGTTGATGAAATTAACGATCGTAGGTGTTGCATTCTTTCTGAGACACCCTGTATATTAACTCCAATGGCGTATTTCAGCCATAGATAAAACAAACTTGGAAGTCGTAATGTACAAATCATGCCAACGGCATATTGTCAAGTCGTTTATGTTTGCAATTTCAAACTTCAAATGGTGGTGGGTGTGGGTTAATCTGTAACGCCGTTTTGTCTTATACAAGTTATACAGTTGTCCGAATTGTATTACATGCATGAATGAGCACCTTCAAGGATGAACTTAACATTAAAGACATTTACCCATCTGAGTGATGTAATAATTATAATACCTTATCACAATTGTCAGTCACAGGTTAAATCCTCATTTGTTTGTCTGTATAAAAACACATTTAGTTATTTATCGATATATGGCACTCAAGGGGTTTGACACCGGATACATCGTAGGATCTGTGGGAGACAGGGAGTTTGTATGCCTCGGACAACGAAATGGCCGGAGCCATTATGTTTTCGGGTTGTCCGTCCGTCCGTACGTCCGTACGTTCGTACGTCCCGTATTCGTTCTCGCGATATCTCAAGAACCGGTTGACGGATCAATTTAAAACTTAGTATGAGTGTACATATTGGGGTGACAATGATCTGATTAGATTTTGGGGGTCATGAGGTCAAAGGTCAAGGTCACAGGACTCAATAAATACATGCTAAAATAGTTTATAATGGCAAAATCTCCAGAACTGAATGTCAGATTTCAAACAAACTTGGTACCTGTATGTATCTTAGGGGACTGATGTAGACATACACTTTTGGGGTCATGAGTTCAAGGTCACAGAATGTATAGATGCGAAATAGCTTGTAATTGCAAAAACTCAAGAAATGAATGTCAGATTTCAATCACACTTGGTACCTGAATGTATCTTATGGAGAGAATGTAGCACTAAAATGTTGGGGTTAAAGGTCAAGGTCACAGGACTCATTATACATACATGCCAACATAGCTCGTAATTTTGATTTCTCAAGATCTGGTTGATGAATTAACATCCAAATTGAGTTTACAGTATTAATTAAGTGCATGCTAATTTTGTCTCGATATACAAATTGCGTGATAGCGGAGGCATAATTTTCGACTGCGCGCAGTCGAAGATCCATCTATTTTTGTTTGGTGTTATTTCTCGAACACGATTATAGCCTTGCACCTGTACGTACCTTTATGTAATATTTGATATCTATGAAGTCGCATCCCTTGAGCGCAGAGGCGGGAACGGGTGGTATAACCAGCGGCTTCTCGGCCCACGTGGCCCTCGACTTGGCGTCGCACCCCTCCGCTACCACACTGGTCACGACGTGCGAAGTGGTCCGAAACGCGGGGGCTCCCACCCCTTCTCTCCTCGCCCCATAATTTACCGACTGTGAACAAATAGAGAAGACAATTAATTAATTAGTATTGTTTTTTTGTTAGTATTGTTTTCCATTCCTGATACTTATTAAACATTTAAAAAACACGTCGACAATTACGTAATAATTGGTAAAAATGGTCACGACGTGCGAAGAGGTCCGAACGCGGGGGCATGGTCGTACCCACCACTTCTGTCCTAGCTCCATAGTTTATCGACTGTGAAATAATTAGAGAGATAGTGATTTGCTTTTCCATTTGTTATTACTGATTTAAAAACGGTTTACGTAATAATCGGTGTATACACCCCTCCGATCCAGCGCTGGTCACAAGACGTGGCAAGTGGTCCGGAGCGCGCGGGGGCACCAACCTTTTCTCTCCATAGTTTACAGACTGTGAAATAAAAAAAAGAGCTAATGAATGAATGTAATTTTTTTGCAAAATTTGTTATTGCCGATTGAAATAGTTACATAATAAACAGTTAAAACCCTCCGGTACACTACTGGGGCTCACACACCTTCTCTCCTCGCTCCATAGTTTACCGGCTACTAAACAAAATTATGTTTATCAGGTGAGGTTTTAGTATTTTTTTTAATTTTATTTTTTTATCCCTGATACTGATTTTAAGAACATCGACAATAACGTAATAATCGGAGCTCGGGTGTACGTACTCCATATAGCTCCGTAGTCTACTGACTGATAACTTCCCAGCTAGCCACCTGACGTCGGGCCGATGTCGAAAGTTGGTTGCCGGATGTCGGCATATCGCCGTTGGCTCGAGGTTAAAATGTCCGCCAGCCCAACATCGTCACGACGTCATTTTTGTGATATATTGGCATAACGTCATTTTCCGACAATGGCCCAACATCATCTCATGACATGATGTTGGGCCATTGTCGGAAAATGACGTTATGCCAATATATCACAAAAATGACGTCGTGACGATGTTGGGCTGGCGGACATTTTAACCTCGAGCCAACGGCGATATGCCGACATCCGGCAACCAACTTCCGACATCGGCCCGACGTCAGGTGGCTAGCTGGTTTATACGAATCAAAATAGAGTCAATCAATTGAATTGCTTTACAATGTGTTATTACTTATTTACTAATAGTTGCGTACAAATCGGTCACATCGCTCGGATACGACACTGTGGAAAGTCCGAAACACGGGAGTGCCCAACCGACGTACCCCTCCCTCCACAGTTTACCGACCGCAGGATTATACGATATATAATTGTTCAGGTACTAATTGAACTACTTTCCATTTCATTTTGCCGATTAAACAATGCTGACATGCTCAATTTAAGCATTGTCATATCTCAGAAAAAACAACTCTGTTTGACATACATTTTTTTTTTTATAGATTATTGAACAAGCGTAAACTATTACACAAAGTTAGCCCATGAAATTGTTTGATTAGCCCACAGATTCTATAATAATTATACATTTAAAGTGACACATTTTGCCAATGATGTTATCATGTATACCATTACAAAACTAGACGCAGTGCACTCAGGGTGTGCATATCTCCGCCAACATTCGAATTTTGATGTTTGCGTGACCTTGCCTTTGCCCTTTGACTTTGGACCTTGAAAATGTAATTGGTTCTATTTTAGATGAACACAAAGCTTCTAAGAAAAACTGGTTGAGATATCTGTGAAACTGTGCGCAGGAGACTGGTGACGAACATACAAACAAACAACCAACCAAACAAACAAACAAACCTTCGTTAGCGGAGGTAATAATGTTGAATTTGTTGTTGTATACCTGAATTAGTTCTGCTTCTAGCGTGCATACACTTCTATTGCTCTTGTTTTCTAGAGTGGCCGATATAAACACCGTCTCGCCGGGTACGTAGCACCGTTCGTTACTTTGTGTGTGCTGATAGATTGATGAGACTGGTTATCATGTGCATTCAAAAGAGATGAGTTTAAATATGGGAATATTATAGATGGGTATAATACATTTGCTGGGGGTGAGGGATATACCTGGATAAGTTCTGCTTCTAGCGTGCATACACTCCTATTGCTCTTGTTTTCTAGCGTGGCCGATATGAACACCGTCTCGCCGGGTACGTAGCACCGTTTGTCCGTGTGAGCCGATACGTTGATGGGGCCGGTTGCACAACATAGACAGCACACGATCTTCTCATCTTCTCTGTATACAGGACTCTGCAGGCAAAAAATAAATAAAAACAAGATAAAAGCGGATTAAAATAAAATGAGATAAAAACGAAATAGAATAATAGGAGATCAAAGCGAAAGTAAAGTAACGTGAAACTAGAAATTTGCATTGCCGCGCAATGTGAATGTATCCCCCGACACTGGCAGCGATTTTTGCGTCATCCTTATGTTCGAAGGAGAGACAAATATATCCCTCCCCTCCTTCAAACAAAAGGATTACGTAGAGATCGTCATCAGTTGCCCGGACTATTGTCAAGACCAGGAGCAGCAGCTGCTGCATCACCGAAACAATATGTTTTTAGATACATTCAAAATAAATATGTCAATAAATGTGACCTGCATAGCCTGCAGAGCGCACACAAGACAGCCACCAAAATATGACCTGTGACCCTATAACAGATGGAACACAGGTGGCAGCATCACCAAGCACTTACAATGTGTAGATTTTAATAAAGACACACCTCCATACAAAATCTGAAAGAAATCCACGAAGAAATTTGGCAGTTAGAGCGCACAAAAGACATATGACTTTTGACCCTATAAAGGACGGAACAACGAGGGCAGCAACATCAAAAAGAATACATTTGTAGATTGTACCAAGATACATTTCCATACAAAATTTGAAAGAAATCTGTCAATAAATATGACCTGCAGAGCGCAGACTAGACCTCCACCAAAATATGACCTATGACCATATAAACGGGTGGCAGCATCACCAAACAGTAAAGATGTGTAGATTTCAGCAAGATACACCTTCATACAACATTTTGAAAGAAATCTGTCAATAAATGTGGCAGTAAGAGCGCACAAAAGACACAAATGACCTTTGACCCTATAACGGACGGAACACTGGGGGCAGCATCACCACAAATTATAGGTGTGTAGAATATACCAAGATACACCTCCATACAAAATTTGAAAGAGATCCGTCAAGGAATAAGCCAGTTCGTAATTAGAGCAAGGAGCCCGGAAGACGTCACAGGTCATAGGTCACTGTACCACAGAAGCTAGCTCGCGCGCGCGAGCGCTAGTAAGGAAAAACGCACGGCGGCGCGCGAGTATGCACACGTGTAGATTGTCAATGCATAATCCTTCTTCGCGATCGTGGAATCGAACTCGTCGAAAACGTGACATTTACA
>JBAMJV010001467.1:0-83117 GCA_037951105.1 Echinarachnius parma
ACAATTACAAACTCATTACTGAAGGCTAAGTCATTTACGTTGCAACCATAAAGTTGATTGACGTCGTGGTACATCAACTCCATGAAGAGGTAATAATGACCCCAATTAACCAAACTGGTTCTACATTGTATCTACTGTATATATTCAAGTGAACTTTGCGTGTACATGTATGTGATAGGAAAGGGAAATACCGATTGTCCATAGAAATATAAGTACTTTAGTGGGGCAATAACGGAGCATGATATGAGACCTATATAATGCTAGATAAGACATCTTTGTTTGCCTTGTTGCCAAGTCAGGCAAGTCAAAACAAGAATTTTAAAAGTCTAGTGGCCCAAAACTGGAGTTTGGTTCCCCAAAACAACAAATTACAATGTAAGATGTGTGGGTTCAGAACTTAAAATCTAGTTGAGTATTATTAGTAGAATTGTAAAGCACTTTTATTAGTGGCTACACGCTAGCATGATCTAAGACCAAATAGATCTAGTCGTTCACATCTTGTAAAGTTATGTGCACCAAGGGCTTGTGGGTTCAAACCCTGCTAGGTTCATATTTGTTACTTTGTTGCAGTCATAAAATGATGGACGTCGCAGATGATTGCTATGAAGAGTAAATAATGACCCCAATTATCTCTGGACCTACTTCAGCATGTAGTGAGAAAGGGAAATGCATATTTGTCAGTATAATTATAAAGTACTTTTAAAGTGGCAAATGCATAGCATGATATGAGACTAAATAGGTCTAAAGGTTCAGTCTTTCTATTAGTTTTTAGGAACCAAGACTTGTAGGTTCAAAATGTCAAATCTAGTTGAGTATATATTGTTAGTAGAATTGTATAAAGTACTTTAGTGGCTACGCCCTAGCATGATTGATGCAAGATAAATAGGTCTAGCGGTCCAGTCTTGTAAAGTTCTTGTGAACCAAAATGTGTGGGTTTTAATTCTGCTATTGATGTTTGTGGGTTCAAAACTCCAAATCTAGCATGATGCAAGACCAAACAGGTCTAGTGGTTCACGTCTTGTAAAGTTCTTGTGATCTAAAATGTGTGGGTTTGAATCCTGCTATTGACGTTTGTTGTTTGTTGTTTATTGTTTATGTTTGTTGCAGGCATAAAATGATGGACGTCGCGGATGATTGCTATGAACTTAGCATGTACAAAGGAGAAAGGGAAATGCAATAGTGTCACTTAGAATCTTAGAGTACTTTACCCAGGGCTCCACACTTGTTTTTGCCAGTGGCCCGGTTGGGTCAGTGAAATTATTTCTTTCCCTTTTCTGGTGGCCCTAAATAAAATTGACTGGCCCAAAAATTGTATTTATGATTTTTAAACTTTTTATGCCTCCGCCAACGAAGTGGCCGGAGGCATTATGTTTTCGGGTTGTCCGTCCGTCCGTCCGTCCGTACGTACGTCCGTCCGTCCGTACGTCCCGTTTTCGTTCTCGCGATATCTCAAGAACCAGTTGACGGATCAATTTCAAACTTAGTATGAGTGTACATATTGAGGTGACAATGATCTGATTAGATTTTAGGGGTCATGAGGTCAAAGGTCAAGGTCACAGGACTCAATAATTATATGCACAAATGCCTTGTTCTTGCGATATCTCAAGAACCGGTTGACGGATCAACTTCAAACTTTGCTTGAGTGTACATATTGGGGTGACAATGATCTGATTAGATTTTGGTGTTCATGAGGTCAAAGGTCAAGGTCACAGGACTCGATATATATGCAAAAATGCCTCGTTCTCGCGATATCTCAAGAACTGGTTGACGGATCAAATTCAAACTTGGTATTAGTGTAGATATTGGGGTGGCAATGATCTGATTAGATTTTGGGGTTCATGAGGTTAAAGGTCAAGGTCACAGGACTCAATATATATGCAAAAATGCCTCGTTCTCGCGATATCTCAAGAACTGGTTGACGGATCAAATTCAAACTTGGTATTAGTGTAGATATTGGGGTGGCAATGATCTGATTAGATTTTGGGGTTCATGAGGACAAAGGTCAAGGTCACAGGAATCAATGTATGTGCAAAAATGCCTCGTTCTTGCGATATCTCAAGAACCGGTTGACGGATCAATTACATACTAGGTATGAGTGTACATATCGGGGTGCCACTGATCTGATTAGATTTGGGGGGTCATGAGGTCAAAGGTCAAGGTCACATGACTCAATATGTATGCGAAAATGGCTTGTAATTGCAAAATTTCAAGAACTGAATGTCAGATTTCAATCAAACTCGGTACCTGTATCATAAAGAGTCAACGTAGCCATAAAATGTTGGGGTCATGAGGTTGAGGTCAAGGTCACGGGACTCATTATACATGCAAAAAAGCTTGTAATACCAAAATCTCAAGAACTAAATGTCAGATTTCAATCAAACTTGGTACCTGACTGTTTTTTAGGGAGCCATCAAAGATTGGGATCATATGGTCAAGGTCACAGGACTCAAAATATAAGAAAAATTAAATCAGTGCATCTTAATTTGGGCATATTAAAATCGCGTGATAGCGGAGGCATAATTTTCGATTGCGCGCAATCGAAGATCCATCTAGTTACTATTCAAAATGTCACTCTTTCCTGATCAAACCTGTGATTATAGATGAAGCATGACATGGAAGAAAACTAGATTTGTCTAATTTTGTCAATGTCGGGTTGAAAATCTGCTTGCCCTATTGGGCCACCAAAATATGACTTTTGGACATTTTTGCTGGCCCGAAGTGCAATTTCACTGGCCCAGGCCAGCGGGCAGGGCAGTGGGTCAGTGCGAGTGTTGAGCCCCACTTTACCCTATTGGATGTAAACACATTATCCAAATTGATACAGTGACATCATTTATTTCTTTATTTATTTATTTTTGGTATACATTTCAAACTGATCAGCAGCAGTGCTGAAAGGATCAGTGTACATTGAACATCAAAACATATAAATAATACAATATATAGCAATTGTTACATTCAAATTCAAATGAATTGGAACATTAATGTTAAGTACAAAATTTACAAAAGTAAATCACTATAAGATAAACAAAGCTACACTACACAAAGAACAAATATCAAATCATTGTGCATAATTGCTAATCAACCACATTACAACAATGAATTGTATACAGTAATTCATAACTATATAAGTGATATAAAGTAATTCATAATTGGAACTGTTCTAAATTATTAATCACCAGACAATTAATTCATTACAATATATTTATCATAAAGTAACTATACCTATCAGCTGAATACCTCTCATGTATCATAGTACTCGATCCTATATGTAGATCAGGCATGAATTTGTTATTGAATTATTTCTGAGTTTCATCAGAAATCATGAATTCATTATTAAAAGAGAGTGCCATTTAGTACCAAAAAGTGCAACAGCTCGAGTGGATTGCCACCTCTCCCACTAACTGTACATATATACTTAATCAGAATAAGTACTACCAAATTAATTAAGTCTCGTCAAAATCACCCACATGTAGAGTTTCATTGATTGAAAATAAATATTTTATGCAAAAAGGTATCTGTACTAGAAATTATAATAATATTAGTCTTGTTTTCTAAGGTTAGCCTCTTCAGTGTTGTTACGCTGTTCTCTCTAATATTACTACCTCGGATACACACAGACGTGTACTCCTTCCATATACATGTACATATATGTAGAATATGGTTAGGATTTGTTTTTTTGAAATGTGCAAGTTGTTGACAACATACCTACTTACGTATGTAGAACATTTTAAGCAACTGGGTTAGTCTACCCCCCGTGTTCACACACAAAAATATCATCGTATAGCTGATCAGGAGCTGATTCTTTAGTTGGCTCCTGATTCAGCGAAAAAATTAATATTTTTATTTCGGGGGCTCCATTTTCGGGGGCTACTTTTTCAACTTTCGGGGGCTACAAATTTGTGGGCTCTTTTTCGAATTTCAGGGGCTACTAATAAGCTATAACGCTGTAAGTGATCAAACAGAAAAATCCCGAAAATCAAAAAAAAATTTTTTTTTTTTCGGGGGCGAATTTGGGCATTTCGGGGGCGAATTCGCCCGCCGCCCCCGTGTATTTTTTTCGCTGTCCTGATTAGCTATACGACGGAAATTGTCGGAAATTGTGTGTCTGAACGCTCACTTAACGAAACGTTGTATAAAGCATCATGATTAACGAAACGGGGGTTTGAGCATCGTTTCCTACAAGAGCTGACTAAAGAATCACGCTCGTTTTGTGTGTGAACGCCCGGTCGATTCGCTAATCATGATTGGCTATACGACACTCGTATAACGGGGCGTGGCTTAACGTGACAGCAGACAGAAAAAAGACAGCACACTGCGCAGTACTTTAGCAAACAGCACACTTATACGATGTTTCATGCAGCTGAATGCCAGCTGTTTTGGGATCTTGTTTTTGTGTGTGTGAACGTTCGTTAGTTTGGTTAATCATGATTCTTTATACGACGTTTCGTTAGTCATGATTTCGGGATGAAAATTGTTTGTGTGTGAACATGCTGCAAGTCTACGTCAAACAAACAAATGGATGTCACCCGAGCCCTGTTGGTTTAGCGAAAATTCGCACCAGATGTTCCCCCAAGTGTCTGATGGGAAATCCTCCGAAAAGAGTTAGCCCTGAGGTCAAACGGTTGCTTAGATACTGCCTTGCCTAGCAACCAATGCATGGTCAAACAACATAGTCTTTATACTCTTCATGAATTATTTAATGTAGCCAGAATTGAAAACGTGTAGTTCTTATTCTCTGGAAATTGAAAGAACTTAAAGGGATACATTGTAGTTGAGTTCTGGTAAGGAGAGTACAGTTTTGGTGAAACTGAATTTTAGTAACCAAAACGTGCATCATTGCATTACAAACTAATAGTTATAACTAGAAAGGAACACAAAATTACAAATGACGTAGTAAAGATCATGTTATCATTCAAAAAGAGCCGTTAAAACGTAAGAGGGCACTCTCTAAACACTCATCGGTTTCAACCATTTTGAATAAAATATTGTGCATGTGATGTTTTGTTGAAATAGTGATTAGATAGAGAAATAACCAACAACTATTTAAAACCTATTTTGTAACTTTTTGAAAAGAGGAAGCATTTTTTTGAATTTTTAACGGCTGGTTCAAAATTCTCTAATAAACCTGGGGCCCCAGCTTTATTACAAATTGTTATATTTATGGATATTTCAGCCGTCGCTGAACCGATTTTGTTCAAACAAAGATGATTTTATTATTTAAATATTATGCTCTTTCAAATTTTACACTCAGTTTTTCATTACCTCACAAAAAAAAAGTAGTCTAGCACCCTCTCTACCAAAACTCAACTATCCCTTTAAGCATGCACTCTAACCTGTTCCAGTGGCCACCTGTCTACAGTGGCCACCAAAAATGATGCTCTGCAGAGAGGAACAATTGTAATGGAACCTGCATATTGAGGTCACCTGTCTACAGTAGCCACTAAACTTACATGTATTTCCCTTCTAAAGGTGGTCAGTACACAATGGTTTGTCTGTATGAATGAAATACATTTTTTAGGACACCGATTCGCTAATCTGTTGACTGTTGCTTGTAAGTATCGGTTTCCATGGTGGTGTATATATAATACGCGTGGTTTGCGGTTCCACCATGTGAGACATACGCAAGATTGAAGATCCTGCTAGGATTGAAAGCTATAGGCTGTAAATGACTCTCGACATACGCAAGGTCACGGAAAATGGCCTGAAATGTCATGTTCAATTTTTTTGGGGGGCGGATATTTGGAGGCTTGTAGCTACAAAATTGAATACTATGATTTAGGAACCGATATTATGTAGACACTAATACAGACTTTGATAGGGGATACAACATCAGTAGACTATAAATATTCTGTTGGGTTACAATCACTGGTCATAAGTACCTTGCATCTCGTTTATACCTGCCCTAATGTATTTATTCATGAAATGCATTGAATTACCATGCTATAAATATGTTTCTATAGGTCATAAACAACCTTCACATGGTCTTGCACCTGATGACATGACTGAGTCACTGGCCCATTAGAATTCCCTCATCTTAACCCCTTGCTTACCGGAACATCTAGATTTCTCCTTCGTCTTAAGTTCTGTAACATGTTAAATTTGTTCTTGTGTTAAATTCTGTTTCATCAGAAATTCCACCTCACCTTAAATTCTTTCTCATCTTAAATTCCATCTTGCCTTAATTTCTGTATCATCTTAGATTCTATATCATCTTAAATTCCATCTCATCTTAAATTCTGTCTCATCTTTATTCCGTCTCATCTTAAATTTGATCTCATCTTAAATTCTGTCTCATCTTAAATTTAATCTCATCTTAATTTCTGTATCATCTTAAATTCTGTGTCACAAAGTCTGCCTCATCTTAAATTCTGTGTCACAAAGTCTGCCTCATCTTAAATTCTGTGTCACAAAGTCTACCTCATCTTAAATTCTGTGTCACAAAGTCTGCCTCATCTTAAATTCTGTGTCACAAAGTCTGCCTCATCTTAAATTCTGTGTCACAAAGTCTGCCTCATCTTAAATTATGAATCATCTTAATATCCCATCTCGCCTTAAATTCCATCTCACCTGTAAAAAATACTATCACATCTTAAATTCTCCCTCATCTTCAATTCTCCTCGTACATTGCATTTCAAAATGATGCATACATACATGTATGATGTCTTTGATTTAATACAGTGCATGTACCTTTTCTCTGCATGTTCGTGTACACGTATATATGATTTATTATGAGGCCACAACTCGGGATCACTTTTAGATAATCTATACTTGGGCGAAATGTCCAAAGCAATAATTTCAATAATGTTATTGCAGCAAGATGACACAACGTTCACCACGGGTTGGCTATAATTATAGCATGCATTGCATGGTTTCAATGTCGGTACAGTATCAAAGTACTGAACTGAGTATTCTAAAAATCTGTGAAACTAATATTCAAGCCTCCATACAAACTTTTGTTTCTACTTGCCCGTTCGGGTAAATTAAAGCATACATTTTGACATAATTACTTGCCCCAATATAACATTTTCTTGCCCTCTGACTTCTAGATGAGATTTACACAAAGTATGTAAAATTAAATTGTTCTCTCGTAGTTGAACAATTATTAAGTTGCCCGATCGGGCAAGCAAACTAAACATTTTATGAAATTCACTTGCCCCACACTAATTTTTACTTGTCCCCCGGGCAAGTGCTCGTGTCGAGCCCTGTAATATTGGTATTTTATTTGCTTCGTACAAATTTTGCTTACAAGTACTAGATTGCAAGGTTCTGAAAAGGGCATAGATGTCAGTTTCCATCCATTGTGTTTTAATAGGGTCAATGTTTCCTGTATTGTCTAGGCATTGGTTAATAACATTTTTGCTTGCAAGTATTAAAAAAGCAATCTTGACTGTTAGATTTTGCTGGCCCAATATGGCACAATATACATAGCTCCCTCCCCCTCGTCACTCCAAAAAGGAATGCAAATTTGCAAATTCTGTATTGTGTTGTCTAGTAGTATCTAGAGCAAATTTAAATTTGATATTAATTAATTACATTTTGGTGGCCCCAGGCCAACGGGCAAATGCTGATGTTTAGATCTGCTTTATTATCAAGTCATATATATGCTATTATTCATTTTTTAAAATTATCCTTTTTAAAATTATATACTTTCTTATGTTTTTTATATGTTTCATCTATTTCGGGGGTGAAAAAAAACAAGAACCATATTGACTTACCACTACAAAAGTAGACTTACATTTAATCTACTATTAAATATCCCTGATATTATTGCAATTCAATGAAAGCAATATATATAAAAAAGAGGGTTCAGAAAACTAGGCTAGAATTTAAAAAAGATAATAAAAAGTGGTCTGCTTGATTTAGAGAATTAGGACTAAAGAATTATTATTTCATTAACTAAAGTTTTCCCCTCCGAAATCAGTTTCTATTTCTTATTTGTCTGATTCAGTCTTGTGGAAAGACATGTTTGAGAACAAACAACAATCATATCCAATTACCGATACAAAGATAAAAGTAGGTTAATTTCAGTCCCTATAGACGTTCCTTGGGGTTGTTTCACAAACTTAACTCTAAGTTGGACCTAACAATTATGGAAAGCCATCTGTAGCCCTGGAATAAAACATATTCAAAAGCAAAACAAAATATCTAAAATATATTTAAAACTTTCCACAAATGTCTGTAACTTCAAGGCTCCTTGATAATAACAAATATTATTGATTTGCAATAAAAATGTATGCCTTTAAAAAGAACTGTTCCAACAATTTGTACAAAGCTAATGGCTTTCCATAGTAGCTAGGTCCAACTTCAGAGTTAAGTTAAACTTTGAATCTTTGTGAAACACCCCCCTGATATGAAAGAAATCTATTGAAAGCAAATAACATGTTTATAAAATGGAAAGAGGGTTCAATAAACTACAGGATGACTGGAATCGATGATCGAGATTTGCCTTTTCATATATAGATCTGCATATTGTTGGTTGAGAAATAGAAATAGAAAAATAAAGTCGCAAGCTAGCTGCTAGCGGCTAGCCCAACTAGCTTAATTTCAGCAGAGATTGTCTATTATTAAGCTTGCTGCTAGCTAGCTGCAATCTAGCCGCTAGCTTAGGACACACTTAGATTTCTGTAGGTGTAGATGTGGAATTATCTAATTTTTTTATTTTAGGGGGCTTATTTTTCAATCTGATGGATATCAACAAATATTTTTACATAATAATTTAAGGGGCTTCGGACTGATTTCAGGGGGCTATTTTGAAAAATTAGGGGGCAAAATCAGCCCACTTATTAGTCTTATGATGTGCATTTCCTACCATGATGTGGGCAGAGTAACTGTATTATTATCTGCATTCCAGTGCTCTATGATGTGGGATGGTTGAATTTCACTTTACCCTCTCCAGTGTCTCCGAAGACTACAGACCGCAAACCTCATTAACCAACCTCTCTGTATTCTCAATTATTTTCCCCATTACTTCTTTAAAAGCATATTTGTGGGATTGACCACTAATGAATTAGGGTCCACTGTCATATTTGCCGCCTGAAAGAACCGCTGAAGGGATCGGAGCCCAATATGCATTTCATCTTTTGACTTCAATTTCACTTCACCCTCTCTGAAGACTACAGACCCCAAACCTCATTAACCAACCTCTCTGTTTTCTCAATTATTTTCCACATTACTTCTTAAAAAGCATATTTTATTTGTGGGATTGACCACTAATGAATTAGGGTCTACAACACACAAGCCTATGGTAGGGGTCTTTATGATGTGTCATATTTTGCCACCTGATATAAAAGCTGAAGGGAGAGCCCAATATATGCATTTCGTCTTTTGACTTCAGATGCCAACAAAATGATATGATATATTAATTTGAGTCTTTATTGTACAGTATGTGATTGAAAAAGAGCAAAGAAAATGGGGGATTCCAACGGGATTTGAACCCGAGACCTCCGGATTGCTAGACCGATTGAGCACCGGTCTAGAAATCCGGAGGTCTCGGGTTCGAATCCCGTTGGAATCCCATTTTCTTTGCTCTTTTTCAATCACAGTATATATTTCTGGTTAGTTTCTTAGTCTTTATTGTATACTAGTTTCATATTCCTTCTCTGGTTGTTCGGATTCCATCAAATTATCATAATTGAATTGATTAATGATAAACATGTCCAAAGCAAAATATATCCGAAGCTTTTTCCATTATTTTTGCCATTAACCCAATGACATATTTTTACAAAGCACCTCGTTGCTTTCAGTCTTCCGATTTGGGATGCTAACCAGTAAAAAAAATGCAAGGGGCTCGATCTGGGGAATTGGCCCACATACATTTGCATCTATAGAGTTCAATGCAAAACAAATTTCAGAGTATTATTTTTATGCAAGCAAGCTTGAAAAGTAGCCCCCGAAAAATAAATATTAATTTTTTCCCCCTGATGCTAACAGATGAAAAGAATTTAAAAAAATGTTCTGTGCACTCCATCCATTGTTGATATGGATGGGAGTTGAAGTGGGGGATTTTTCTAAAGCATTTTTTCATTATTTTTTTCCCATTAGCCCAAATTGTACAAAGTATTTCTTGATGCATGCATTTCCTCTTTTGAATTTGGATGCGCGCAAATGGCAATGTTTATTCACTCATTATTTGTATGAATGAGAGATGAAGTGCGAGACGTTTCTGATATACATACAATATTCCATTATTGTTTTTTTCCATTAGCCCAAATTTTAAAAAGCATGTTAAGTAAATTGGGCTTGATGCATTTTGTCCTGCGATTCTGGATGCCAACATAATATAAGATTTATTATCATACATAAATGTGCTCTGTGTACATTCATTCATTATGTGTGTACACATTCAGTTATTCATAGAGAAAAGGGCACCAATTACTTTCTGTAATATTTTCCATTATTTGTTGCCATTAGTCCATATTTTACAAAGCATGTAAGTGAATTGGGCTTAATTCATGTCATCTTTGCGGTTCTGGATGCGAACAAAAGATAAATATGATACATTTGTTCAGTTATAGTATTCATGTGAAAGAGAACTAAATAAAGGGCACCAATTACATTTCTGAAATATTGTCCATTATTTGTTTCCATTAGTCCATATTTTACAAAGCATGTAAGTGAATTGAGCTTGATTTATTTCGTCCTTGCGGTTCTAGATGCGAACAAAAGATAAATATGATACATTTGTTCAGTTATAGTATTCATGTGAAAGAGAACTAAAGGGCACCAATTACATTTCTGAAATATTGTCCATTATTTGTTTCCATTAGTCCATATTTTACAAAGCATGTTACAAGTGAATTGAGCTTGATTTATTTCGTCCTTGCGGTTCTAGATGCGAACAAAAGATAAATAAGATACATTTGACTTGTTCTGTGTACATTCATTCATTATGTGCATATTCATGTGGAAGAGAATTCAAGTTCACAACATTTATGAAATCTTTTCCATTATTTTTGTCCATCATTTTTTTCCATCAGCCCATGACAATGCGGTGCTGGATGCGAACAAAAGATAAATATAATAATTTTGATAACGTAAGAAGTCCTAAGATAGATCATTAAACCCATGGGATCCAAAATAAAGGGATCTAGTAATTTTGTTGACATACAAGTGCAAATTAGCACTGCTTCACTGGCCCCAAAGGCCATCGAAATTTAGCTTTGGATGACTAACATTTGTAATTGCTGTTTCATTGCTAAATTTTACTTTCCTGACTTGGAAACCAAAATGCAACATGCCATCCTCTTCTACAGTTTTTTTCTTCTTGTATTGGGAATATGATTATAATATGGCTATTAAAGACATTTCATATTTTGACATCTGCTCTTGTGAACACATTTCAGGGAATGGGTAATAAGTCCTATGGATCATTAAACCCGGGGCTACAAATTTACGCTGGTTCACCTGGCCCCAAGTCTTGTGAGACACAGTTGTTGTTAGCAGCTCATGACCTTGCTGATTCTTATAGGAAAAAGAAGCAAGTCGACATGATTATGCTAGATTTCTCAAAGGCCTTTGATAAGGTCCCGCACAATCGCCTGATCCTTAAACTTAGACATTATGGTATCCAAGACCATAATCTCATATGGATACAGATTTTCCTCTCCAACCGTGAACAGTCTGTAGTCTTGGAGGGTGTCAAATCCAAGGCCTCCCCTGTTATATCAGGTGTTCCCCAGGGTACCGTCTTGGGCCCTACACTCTTCCTTCTCTATATCAATGACTTGCCTGATCAAACTTCATCAACAACCAGACTATTCGCTGATGATTGTATGCTTTATCGTGAAATCAACAGCAGCGCAGATGCTCGGATGTTGCAGAAAGATCTTGATGTACTTCAGCAGTGGGAAAACACCTGGCTGATGTCATTCAACCCTGGCAAATGTATTGTCATGAGGTTCTGCCCTTCTTGATATCCAGTGAATTACAATTACTATATCCATAACTCCCTTCTTCAAATCTGTGAGTCTGGAAAATACCTTGGAGTCACCTTGTCCAATGATTTCAAATGGTCATCACATATCTCGGCAATCTCTAAGAAAGCCTCCCAACAGCTTGGTTTCATCCGCCGAAATACAAGGTTCCTCCCACAATCCTTCAGAGAGGCGGCTTACAAGTCTCTTGTGCGTCCTCACTTAGAATATTGTTGCAGTGTTTGGGATCCCCATACAATCTCAGAAATCCAGACACTAGAGAGGATACAAAGACAAGCTGCTCGTTATGTCACGGCTGATTATCGAAGAACAAGCAGCGTGTCCGTTATGATCAGCAAGCTAAAATGGCCCAGCCTATCTTCAAGGCGCGCTGTGAGCAGACTCACCATGGTTTATAGAATCATGAATAACCTCGTTGCAATTCCTCCAGATACATTTTTCATTATAAACTCATCTAAAACTAGGAAAAATCACAATATGTGCTTCCAAACATACCGTCCAAGGGGCAATATCGACAAATTTGCATTCGCTCAACGGACTATATTAGAATGGAATAAACTTCCTAGCACAGTGGTTAATGCAGTCTCACTTGATCAATTCAAAGATCTTGTAACAAACCACTATGAATCAACACATTTTGATTAGGCCCACACTCCTCCTTATATCTTGTACACAAGTTAAGTTCATCTTCGAGATAGGCTGCATTATAGCCCTTTGAAGATTATAGAAGAAGAAGAAGAAGAAGTCCACTGAAATTGCACTTGAGGCCACTATTAATCCCTTTGGGACTGGTCCAGATAATCTGGGGTCTATGGAGAATACATGTTATAGCAAAATCAGTCGTTCCTGAATGGGTTAAAAATATATAATATTATGGTTTACTTGCCTGACTTTGCAACCAGGTATATCAGACTCCTATGTGTTTTCTTTGTTTGGAGCTACCCAAATGTAAGTGACTGGCTATAGCAAAACCCTGCACCTGTCGGTAAAAATCAAATTGTAGATTTTCATACCATTAGAAAGGCATCACTCATAAACAAGCTTTCATTTGATACTTTGTTCTAACAAATTGGTCAATAATTGGCGAAGATATGATTGTTTCAATTTTACACACATTATGTGAACTTAAAATGCCCATTTCTTTGCAACATGAATTACAGACAAGCGCAGGGTTTTGCTATATATCCAGTTACATAATGTAAAATTCATACAGGGATGAACAATTGGGCAATTCCACCATAACGGAATTACATTCAGAGACGTTTTTTGCTCATTATTTCATTCCCTGCGCAATATTCTCATGACTTAAGTAAATTTTGATACTTATATAAGTTGCACGGGTAACCAGGCTACAACATGATAGGGAAATGGTTTTATATCTTCCATGTGTTGTTGCATACTAGACCAATATGTGTGACCGTAACGGAATTACCGGAGAATGGAGTTTTTTTTTTGCTACAAGTTTGCGTTGAGTTTCTCTGAAATATAAGACACTTTGAAACTGATTTTATGTATTTTTTGTATCTTGATAATGTCAACTTCATTTTGGAACAAGTACGTGCATAAACAACACAATGATAAGTTCACAAATTCACTTTTTTGAAAAAAGACCACTGTAACGGAATTACACAAATTTGTAACGGAATTACATCTCTGAAAGTTACAAGGAAAACTCAATTATTTTGCACTCAACTTTTCTTACATGCTAATGCAAACATCAAGGCTATCTAGCACTTGAATATAAACCATAATTTGACATATCTGTAAAGCAATTTTTGAACTTGTTATGTGTAAAATAAATGAAAATATGGCAAAAATACAAATAAGAATGAAATTTGAAAAAAATATTGCTAAACTCCAGCTTTATTTCGGTTTATTTTCAGCTTCATATTAGTAGGCAAGAAATTAAAAAGGATTGCATCAATTAAATGAAAGAAAAATCCTAGAAACTATGTCCACTAAAGTGTGTAACGGAATTACACAACTTGAGCAGTGGGATCAACTTTTCCACAAATCGGTACATGAACAACAAAAAATTCACATTTTAGCTTCAATACTTTTCAAAAATCAATAATTTGACAATAATAACCATATTTGAAGTAAAAAATAGCAACATTTTTAAATTTTTCCTTTACTTCAAGAAAAATGGTTAAATTGTGAAAAAACCCAAAGTAAAAAAAAAAAAGTACCTACATTATGTGACATGCTAAAGAACTGCACATCATCAATATCAAGAAACATTTAAACAATTTAAAATCACAAACAGGTCAAATAATTCAACTTTCAATGCTATAAATCCTCGTAAACTTCCTGAATATTGGAAATCTGTGTGAATGGAAATGCATTGTGAATGGGCAATTCCACTGTTACAGAATGACATATATATAAGTGATTTTTAGCTCTGTTTTCTTAATCATATTTAAAATTCCTTTCACTTCCACAGTTTTTACAACTTTAATAACTGGCAGGGGTACTAGAGGTACAAATCTATAACACTGTAGCGTCAGGAGACCAAAATACAATCATAACGGAAAGGGGTCTTTTATTCAACACTAACTGTGTAATGATTTTCTGCAAAAGCTACCACAAAAAATTCTTCATTGGTAATAAAAACTTATCATTTAAGTTACAAACTTGAATTTGGTACATCTTTTTTCCAGAAATGATCTATTTTAACCTCTGAAATTACCTTAAGACAAACGAATGTCACTGTAACGGAATTACGCCTGTGAAATCCACCCATGAATCCACCCATGAAAATGCAATTTCTTGGTTACGTTTTTCTGCGTACAGTCTATAGTAAAGAATTTGTATGCATTGTTAATTTGTATGCATTGTTAAACAATGTATGCATTGTTAAACAATGTATGCATTGTTAAACAATGTATGCATTGTTAAACTCTTACATAAGGACCAGAACAAATCCTGAATTTATGTGTGTGCGTAACAGAATTACAAACAAATCGAGATTTGTTATATAAACTCTTGTTATATTCTAAAATTATTCTTTTAAAAATTCATCCTAAAGTGATCTTAATTTACTCTCAAATCAATTTAGAATGCGTTTTCATTCATTTCATGAAATACATGTACGGATATAAACATGTATGATCCAAATACAAAAGTTGGCATATATAAAATATAAAAATAGAATTGCAAAAAATGAAAGACACCTTTAGGAATTCCCATTTGAAAATGCAAATACTTTGTACATCTTCTTTGATCTGAATACAGAAGCACACTGAACACTCAATGAATTCTGACTTTATGATAATGACTAAAACATATCTTAGCCTGTATTATGTATAGTTTTGAATATCTTGAAGCCTATTCTGTATTTATGTTTGATTTTATATGCTTCAGTTTAATACAAATTTACATAATTAATGGTGAGTTATGAGCCCTTAACTGATCAATGATATTCAAATCTACATACAAAATTATTAATATTAAATCTCCTTGAAAGTTGAAGGTACAGTATGATTTATATCTTAAAATACATTCATGAATGTAAATTAATGTGAGAAAATAAATGTAGAACCAGTGTCATACTAATTACGGGATATTTTTAAATTTTTGTTATTGTTTTCGTTTTTCCCCTTCTAAAGTACAAACATGAATCTGCTGCATCTTCATAATTTCAGTCAAGTGGGTCTTGCTGGAAACTAATTTAATGATAGAACATTATCATCTCTATTATGTTCATGGAGAAATTATCTATCGTGTATCAATTTAGTTAAATCACCATTGATGCAATATGAAGCATGTGAGGTAATGAGTCAGATAAAGGAACATTTTACAGTACATGTATAATGACTTATTGTCTACATGGCTACAGTTCATTCTATTTAAAGGGTATTTCTACATTCAGAACAAGAAAAAATGTCATTTTGAGCAATATCATTCAATACCTTACAAACCATGTGCATGTAATTCCGTTACGTAACGGAATTACTAATACTGTTACGCCATTTTTGGAAAAAGTAGTGACATTATTTCAGAAAATTATGTTGGAAGTTCTTAGGACTATGGTGAAGGAAGAGAATTTACAATGACATGACTAAAGAACAAGTAATAAGATAATGAGAAAAACTTAAATCGTTTTATCGTAACGGAATTACGATCAAATGTGCATAGATTAAAAAAAATTCTCACAAAAATATGCAATGAAGTTACTGCCCATGCTTTACAATTTGTGATTGTTACAACATTGTATGGAAAATATGAGAAAATGAGCAGAAACAGTCATTGAATTAAAAGATTCACTTTATTTTCACAAAATGAAGCTGATTTATGAATAAAAGGTCATAAATTTCTGTTCAATTCAAGCAGAAATATTTGAAAAACCAATCGAGCTATATACACACGGTTTTCAGTTTCCTAAAATTCAAGTTTTCCTCTATTGATAACAGTTTGATTTCGGGAAGATTGCTCAACTTTGAGATGTGGTGTTTTTGCCTTCTCTCATACGGAATTGCCCAATTACATTTTGGAACCTTGTTGAATCAACTGTAGATGCCATGTGGCTATTAAATCTTATTGGCCATTAAATCTTATTGGCCATTGTTTCCTTCATTTTAGTGGAAATATGATATGTACACCCAGCATGTATTATATGGTACTTAAATTTGACTCAGTGTAAATAGGATGCGCGGTAATATGATTCAAGGTTTAAAATGGAATAAAAGCATAAATAAAATTGTGGCAGTAGCTACAGCTGTGAAATGGAAACAAAATGACAAGGAGGCTACATTATGTGACCGGCTATAGCAAAACCCTGCACTTGTCTGTAAAAATCAAATTGTAGATTTTCATACCATTAGAAAGGCCTCATAACAAACTTTCATTTGATGCTTTGTTCTAACAAATTGGTCAATAATTGGCGAAGATATGATTGTTTCAATTTTACACACATTATGTGAACTTAAAAATGTAACATGAATTACAGACAAGTGCAGGGTTTTGCTATATATATCCAGTCACATAATGTAAACTTCCTACAGGGATGAACAATTAAATTTGGAACCTTGTTGAATAAACTGTAGATTTATTGCCATGTGGCTATAATCTTATTGGCCACTTTTTCCTTCATTTTAGTGGAAATATGATATGTACACCCAGCATATATACATGTATATGGTACTTAAATTTTATTCTGTGTAAACATGACGCACTGTATGATGCAAGGTTTTAAACTGAGTAAATGTATAACTCAAGTTGCTACAGCTGTGAAAGGGAAACAAAATGACAAATTGGCTACATATAATGGGCCGTATGCATAAAAACAATTGCTTTAAGCACAAGCAAGAGCTTGTCAAGCAAAAGATCAAGTTCAAGCAATTGCTTGAATTCATATGCACAAGCTTTTGCTTGTGCTGAAACCTTTTGCTTGCACTGCCTAAGCAATTGCTTACGTGTTGGACAAAGGATCGTTACGGTTGTGCGAACATCGCACTATAGGACAACAACGCTTCGTGCCCGACCTGGCAGCAGTATTTTTGCTTACGCAAATAGGGGGGAAACAGCACAGAGCATTAGGGGGGTTTCTGTGCAGATCGATGGACGAAAATTGTCGTAAAAAGTCTAAAATAACAATTTAAAAAAATTAAATATGAAATCACAACATAACCTCTGGAATAAGGAGCTCGTAATCATCCTGAAACGGTATGAAAATTTGATCCTTAAATGCGAATGCCCTGAGTAAGCAAGAGCTCAAGCTGGTCTGGATGTGCTTGAAAAAACGCAAGCAATTGCTTATCAAGACTCGTTTTCTGCATACGGTTTCAAGCAATTGCTTGTTTGGTAAGCAATTGCTTACGAGCAGTAAGCAATTGCTTGTGCTTGTAAGCAAATGCTTTTGCTTGCAAGCAATTGCTTGTTTTCATGCATACCGATTCAAGCAAAAGGCTAGCACAAGCAATTGCTTGTTTTTATGCATACGGCCCAATGTATACATTTTTAAGTTCAAGCATAAATTAAACTGACTTGGGAGAAATTGAATAAAGGGAAATGAGAAAATGAAAATGGGCTTCACTGGATTGCTAGACCAGTGCTCAACCAATGAGCTGCAGCCTGCATAGACCCTTTTGAATGTTTGTGACAGTCAGAAGCTATAATCCGACACCTAACCCAAGAATAATGAAATCATCTTTTATATTGGAAAGTGACGTGGGATCATGCAAGGTGATGCAGCTTTTTCTCTAATTCAAATGCTTACAAAGTTTAAACAGAAATGAATACTATAATAACATTGGGGCAGTAGCTGCAGTTGTGAAATGAAGAAGAAAAAAACCAGGATATAAAGCCATGTATTGAGGGTGAGAAAGGGCATTACAAGCTTTAAAGGAGGGGTTCGGACGATTTCCAGCATTTTACAATCAAAGAAGCAATATTTTTTCAACATATTGCCTTTGTCCCGACGAAAAAAGACCAACTGGATCATTCACAATCACTTTGGGACTAAATAAGGTAAAAGTTCTTGATCGAATCTGCCGCCAGTGGGATCTATCCCAGCATGCAATTTTCGTGACGTCGATGCCTCACTTTGCTGCCAATACAAAGCAAAGTGAGGCTGGCGCGTCACGCGACCACGTGATAAAAATCGGAAGCGTACAGAAAATAGACGATGAATATCAAAAATTGCAGACACAAAACAATAGAGTATAAATCATCCTGATAGGATATTTTTTTTATAAAAATATATTACCAATGAGCAATTTTTTGAGATTCTGGTACATTAATTTTGAAATCGTCCGAACCATCCCTTTAAGTCATTGTTCAAGTGAGAGTGAGAAGGGCGTTAAGTCATTGTCGGGTGACAGTGAGAAGGGCGTTAATCAATTTTTGCTAAATTGAGTTATGCGTACCATCTTGTAGGTCAGAGCCTCATCTTTGTCATTCAGATGATATTTATTACTTATTTCTGAAATTTTGATAACAAATTTAAAAGAGCTAAATTTGCTTCTGTCAGGACTGAGGCTCACAAACATCAAACATGATTATCTCTGAAGTACAGAAAGGTACTTAGTGCCCTTCTCTTTCTCTCCAGAGGATATGCTTTATATTTCTTAAAGGGACTTAGTAACATTGTCCAAATCCTCTAAATTTTTCATTCTAGCGGTTCCCTCATACCTTGTTGTATTCGTATTAACAATAACATCATGGGACAGGTTTCGGTTTTTAGCTCATCCGGCCCGAAGGGCCCGATGAGCTTATGCCATGCCGTGGCGACCGTCGTCCGTCGTCCGTCCTTCCGTCCGTCCGTCCGTCCGTCCGTCCGTCCGTCCGTCCGTCCGTCCGTCCGTCCGTCCGTCCGTTCACAGTTTTCAAAATGCTTCTTCTTTGTTATTTTTCAACCGATTTTGTTTCTGATTGTTTCATAAGATAGGGCTAGGAGGGGGATTTAAAACTTCTACACAGAATCGTGAAATTCATTATCTATGGTAATTTATGCAAATTTATTCGAAATCACAAAAAATGCTTCTTCTCCTTCATTTCTTGACCGATTTTGATTTGGTTTGCTTTATCTGGTAAAGCTAGCTTTGGTACACTAAACTTCTACACAGAATTTTGAAATTTTTCTCCATTCATTAATTATGGTAATTTTTAATTTTTGTATTTTTGTATTTTTGTATTTTTTTATTATTTTAATTTTATTTTAATTTTATTATTCTTTTATTTTTTATTTTTGTATTTTTTTTATTGTTTTTTATTTATTTAAAAAAAATGTATTTATTTATTTTTATTGTTTTTTATTATTTTTATTTATTTATTTATTTTTTTTTAAATTTATTTTTTTATTTTTTACATTTTCCCCCCCCCCCCCCATGTCCCTTCCGGGGCGTCAAATTTATATTTTGTTCACTCTAATTTTTTTAATTTTAATTTTTATGTCCCTTCCAGGGCATCAAATTTTTATTTTTTGACCAGTTAAAAAGTGTACCACATGAAATTTGCGATATTTTATGTTGCGAGATGGCGGATGAGCGCTACATGTACGTCATTGACGTTCTGGTTCAAATTTCCCTTTCGTTACAAAGATATGTACGATCAAAGTATTCAGATAAGAAAAACTCAGGGCGAGTTTTTCTTATGTGTACAAAGTGAGTGCAGTGAGTTATTGAATATCACTTTGCATTTGTCCATTTGACTTGAAATTTTCACACAATACCCTGTGGACATATGAGATAACAATAATATACATTGCATCAACCATTCATCACTTTTTGCACATGTCAACAAAGTTACTAGATCCCTTTAAAGTGATCCATTAACATAATATTTTCTCTTATGAGATATTTGAGACCTCAATCATATACCAGTATCATTGTAAGATCCTTGAGAATGATATGTGAGATTTTTATTGAAAAAGAATGTCTACCACTTGAGTGAAAAAAAAAGTGTAAATCGATGTCTGTTTTTATCCTGATCATTAACGTGAAGTATCCAAATTCGGATACTATGGAGGATTTACATGTAGTATCCAAAATTTGGATACTCTTAACTACGGTCAAAAGCGTCTACAGACGCTTTAAATTTCAATTTTAGATATCTCCATAATTAGGGAGACATTTTACAAATAAAGACCCATTTCATTCTTCTGTTACCATGAGCCAAACAACAAGGTAGAAGAGAAGTGTGAAAGCTCCAAGTGATTTTGGTTGAATTTTGGCAAAGTTAATGGATCACTTTAATGGAAATTTGCAAACATATATTAGCTGGCGGAGATTCTCTGAGATGTCTACTTGAACTTGTTAACGGTACACGATAACATTGCCATGAAATGAAATGGGATTTGATTGAACTCAAATGTCTCCATTATCATTGAGATATTTATAATTGAATTGAAGAGCATTCCAGCTGTATGCGTCTCGATTTCATTTTTGCTAGTAAACAAAATGGGATTACCAGTTGGGGGTCTTTACATTCTGAACCTCCTTTTATGTGAAGAAATGTAAAAATGTTTGTAATATATGTGACCCGCTATAGCAAAACCAGGCACTTGTCGGTAATTCATGTTTTGAAGAAATGGGCATTTTAAGTTCACACAATGTGTGTAAAAGACCTATGATTGTAAAATTGAAACAATCATATCTTCGCCAATTATTGACCAATTAGTTAGAACAAAGCATCAAATGAAAGCTTGTGATGAGGCCTTTCTAATGTTGTGAGAATCTACATTTTGATTTTTACCGACACGTGCAGGGTTTTGCTTATAGCCGGTCACATATCAATTGAAGTTTCTCGTGTCTGGAAAGTCTGCTAACAGGGTTGTAGACTTTGTTTGGAGCCGTTCATGATTAAATTAATGAATTGCAACAGTACCAGTGGATACTATATTCATGAGATGAGTGACTACCATTAAAGGGACTTAGTAACATTGTCCAAATCCTCAAAATAAAATTTTAATTCTAGCGGTTCCCTTATACCTTGTTGTATTCGTATTAACAATAAAATCACGGGACAGGTTTCGGTTTTTCAAATTTCCCTTTCGTTACAAAGATATGTATGATTGAAGTATTCAGATAAGAAAAACTCCGGGCGAGTTTTTCTTCCGTGTACAAAGAGAGTGCAGTGAGTTACTGAATATCACTTTGCATTTTCGCTCATTACTTGGCCATACAATGTCCATTTGACTTGAAATCTTCACACAATACCCTGTGGACATATGAGATAACAACAATATACATTGCATCAACCCTTCATCACTTTTTGCACATGTCAACAAAGTTACTAGATCCCTTTAAAGGGATAGAGTAACATTGTACAAATCCACAAAATGTACCTTACAACTCTAGCGGTTCTCACATACCTCATTGCAATCGTATTACCAATAGAAGTGTGGAACAGGTTTCAGTTTTTCAGAATTCCCCTATCGTTATAAAACATTTATAATTGAAGTGTTAAGATTTGAAAACCTCTAGTGGAGACTTTCAACTGTACAAAGTATGTGCAGTGAGTTAGCAAATGATGACATAAACGGTACCCTGGCGTACCAGACGAAAATCCGCCATTTTGTTTAATTATTTATTTAATTTTTAGGGCTGTACTGTAGGTATAGCGTGCATTCAATCGCGCTGCACTGCATGCACAACGCAATACGGTTGTACTTCGAGTGGACACAAGATGGCGCTACACAACGCGGGATACCGGGGTACCGTTCCGTTGTACCCCGGGGTACTGCGTGTGTCATCAAATACCACTTTGCATTTTTCGCTGATTGTGTATTTAAACACGGTCATATGACATTCATTATCTTTTGAATTTTCATTCATCACTCAGTGGACATGTTAGATCACAAAAACACACATTTTATCAACCCTTCATCAGGTTTTTACACATGTGTCAACATAGTTACTACATGTAGATCCCTTTAATAGTAGATGTCTTCAGTTCATGTCTACAAGATACTGAGCGAAGGGAGGGAGACACATTATTAGGCTATTCGTGCGGGGCCATCAAGGGGTAGCAGATTTAATATCTAGTACGCCACTGAGATTGAGACCGTCAATAAAAGTGCAGTCTCATTTATTGATTTAAATACAACTTATGTTCATTGATTAATGTCTTCATGAAGAGGCACTTGATGAGGACTGAGTGGAGGCAACCCCTACATAAATCTGAGTGTGTTGCAAGCCAGCAACTAGCTTGCAGCTAGCTAGCAACTAGCTTGCGGCTAGCTAGCAGCAAGCTTTATCATAGGCAATCTCTGATGAAATTAATCTTGTGGAATATATCCGCACGCTAATGACATGCTTGAAATCTATTGCATGCTCACAATTTCAGCAGAGATCACCTATTATTAAAGCTTGCCGCTAGCTAGCTGCATGCTAGCAGCAGGCTAGCCGCTAGCTAGCTGCATGCTAGCAGCAAGCTAGCCGCTAGCTTGCGGCACGCTGTATGATTTCTGTAAAGGAAAAGACTACTTGAATGGGGCCAAGGGGTAGCAGATTTTGAGACTGTCAATACAAATGCAGTCTCAATTATTGATTTAAATACAACTTATGATCGTTGATAAAAGGAAAAGTTCAGTTCGGAGTTGCTAAAAAAAAAAGCAAACATCTAAAGTAAATATACTTGAATTGGGCCGTGTGGTAGAAGAAAATAAAACTCTGTTGAGACGACGATGGCTGATCATTGATAATGTATTCGATACTGCAGAAAGGGTGCGGGGACACTAATAATTAACTCTACTTGGCGTTCAATGGGGCCTAGGAATAGCAGATGTAATATCCAGTATGCCACTAAGAGACTGTCGATATAAATGGAATCTCAATTATTGATTTAGATACAACTAATGATCATTGATTTCTTCAATTATATATATTTTACAGTAGAAAGCGTACTTGGTGAGGGGAGACATAACGACTAGCTTGGGGAAGAGGGGTCATAGATTTGACATCTAGTATGGCACTGAGAGACCGTCAATAAGAATGAAAGCATAATAATTGATTTAAATAATATAATAACTATAATATCTTCATATATGGAGAAAGAGCACTTGGTGATGACTGAAGGGAGACATAAAGACTACTTGTAAGGGGCAGAGACATAGCATATTTTAAACTCATTCAGGTCCCGAAAATACTCAGGCTAGGGTTTATGGAGAATACATGCTATATAGCAAAACCAAGCAGAGACTGTCAAATAAAATGAAATCTCAATTATTGATGTAGATACAACTATAATATCTTCATATATATGGAGAAAGGGCACTTGGTGATGACGGTAGGGAGACAAGACGGCTATTCGAATGGACAGAGACATAGCAGATTTTTAACTCATTCAGGTCCCAAAATACTCGGGCTAGGGTTTATGGAGAATACATGCTATACCAAAACCAAGCAGAGACTGTCAAATAAAATGAAATCTCAATTATTGATTTAGATACAACTATAATATCTTCATATATATGTAGAAAAGGCACTTGATTATGACTGAAGGGGAGACAGGAAGGCTACTTAGATGGGGCAGAGGGGTAGCAGATTTTTAACCCATTCAGGACTGGTCCTGAAAATACTAAGGCTATCTAGGGTCTATGGAGAATACATGGAATATCAAAATCAATCAGTCCTGAACAGGTTGATATCCAGTGAGCCACTGATAGGCTGTCAATAAATATGAAATCTCAATTATTGATTGAAATACAACTATAATATCTTCATATATGATGACACACGCGGTACCCCGGGGTACCGTTGTACCCCGGGGTACCGCGTTGTGTAGCGCCATCTTAAGTCCACTCGAAGCACAACCGTATTGCGTTGTGTATGCAGTGCAGCGCGCGATTGTATGCACGCTATACCCTGGTACAGCCCTAAAAAGTAAATAAATAATTAAACAAAATGGCGGATATTCGTTTGGTACCCCAGGGTACCATTTATGTCATCAAATATGAAATCTCAATTATTGATTGAAATACAACTATAATATCTTCATATATATGTAGAAAGTGCACTTAGTGATAACTGAGGGTAGACAAAAAGGGTACAGTAGTTGACTTGAATGGGGCCTAGGGAAGCAGAAATTAATGATATCTGTATGCCAATGAGAGCCTGCTAATAAAAATGTACTCTCAATTATTGATTTAAATACAAATAATGGTAATTGATGACATCCAATGTACGATCGTATATTTCAAGAAGTACGGAGTAGGTGATGAAATACTGGGGCCATGCTTTAGCAGATTTATTAAGTAGGTTATTGAGAGACTTTTGCTTCATTATTTGTTTAAATACAACTAATGATCATTTACAACATCTTAATTAGAATAGTACCGAGTGAGGGAAGAAATACGTCATTAAATCTCAAATATAATGTAGTACGTGTACACTATACCAGTAGACTGTCTAGATCTCTGTCAAACATACATGTTTAGCTTAGCTTTTAATTTTCTGTCTGTTCCCCATGTGTATAAAGCCGGATGCTGGTTTTCAGGCAAACTCAAAGACGATTTTATTGTGGAATATAACATTCATTGAGCATTTTTATTTGGGGGAGGTACAATACATAACAAGACTAAAACAAGTAATTTATGGATGCCAGTTTTCAGGCAAAAGCATAAATTCAGGACCTTGTCACCCAGAAACTCAGACACATTCTAATATTTGTTTCACACAAATCAGGTACCATGGCTTATTTATCAGGCCCTTGAGCTCACAGGCATATCTGGTTAATAAACAATTCAAATTGTAGTGGCGTATATCTGTAAATATTTAGTTCCACATACTGGTACAAGTCTTAAAATTCAAATTGTAGTGGCATATATCTGTAAATATTTAGTTCCACATACTGGTACGGGTCTTAAAATTCTGAATGCCGCAAATGCCAATCATACCACATAAAGCTTGGGCTTACCTTTTCGTGGAAAACGTCCACAAGCCCCAAAGTGCTAAACGTAGAGGAAATGATCAGCCGAGACATTGATAAGTATGCACTGTACATAAACAAGTGATGAGTCATTTTTACAGTGCTGTATAAAGATTTCTCATAACAATTCTTAGAAGACATATTTACCATCTCTTTACAAGATATTTCGATCCCCATAAACGTTCCTGTAGGCAAAGGGTCAGGGCTCGACACTCGCACTGGCCTGCTGGCCCGGGGCCAGTGAAATTGCACCTTGGGCCAGCAAACATTTATAAAGGACATATTTTGGTGGCCCGATCAGGCAAGCAGATTTTCAACCTGACATGGACAAAATTAGACAATTTTTATTTTCTTCCATTTCATGTTTCAATTTCAATCACAGGCTTGATCAGGAAGAGTGATATTTTGAATAGTAAAAATTTACATATATATGAAGTATAATTTTTGGGCCAGTGAATATTTCATTCGGGCCACCAGAAATAGTGAAGAAATCATTTCACTGGCCAGACAGGGCCACCGGCAAAAAAGGTGAGTGTGGAGCCCTGGGTTAATGCCTTGATGTTAAAATCAACTCCCGAAGTGTAACCTTTTTCCTAGTTGCCTGAAATGCTTGCCTGAAATTTGAATTAGGTAGCCCCCAAAATAAAGAAAAACATTGCAAAGTCTGTTCATTTTCGTTGCTCTGTCAGGCAAGTAAACTTTAAATTTCAGCCAAATGTTGGTAGCCCGAAGCTTAAAGGGGACCACCAGGCAAAGAACAAGACATAATTATATATGTTTTGGTATTGTTTGTGATATCAGATACATGTAGATACCCACCATTTTGCAAAGTGTTGTGTAATTCATAAACAATGCAATTAATTACCACCACTTACAGAACCATTATTATTTCATGGTTCCGTATGCGCCAAACATTTGCGGGTGCGCCAATTCTATTCACGCATACGTTTGGAGACAATAGAATCCCGGACGATTCGTTCGCTCTGGACAAAGGTAGTGTTCGTACATGCAGACCCATGAACGCATGCTGTAGTGGTGATGCGTTTTCCAATTATATATTTTTTTTCTGGAAACATATTTTTCTGAACTTGTTGATGGAATGGACTACTAAAGATGTTACCTTTCATTTATAAGAATATTATTTTTGGGTGGTGGTAACCTTCGGCAGCCCTGGGCTAGCGGGCAAGTGCTAATTTTAAGAGGTGCACCACAAATCTTTAAATCACATTTATTCCTGAAAATACTTTATGAATTAAAATGTACCTTTGTGGCATTGTTTCCTCCCTAGATTCTTGGAATCCCCCTTGGAGAGAAATGATTTTAAACTTGATATTTTGATTAAATGCTTCCGGATCCTTTGAACAAATACATTATAACCCTTAAATGTATCCGCTAATTTCATAAACAGAGGAATTCTTGTACAAAGAACTGTAAATGATATGTAGTGAAATACTGTTACAAGTTTCCTCAATAAATTCCAGTAGCGATTTAAAATATTATTTAAAATATGAATTAGTATACAATAAACATTAGAATTCTCTTAAAACAAAAACAACAACGTAACTTGTATCTGCAGTAATGCATGTGAGGATTTTTTCCTTTAAATCAGGTATTTGTAGGAGTGCATTCATTCATTATAGAGGAAGTATTTGTCATTGTTTTGAAAAATGTGAAACTTACAGTATATATAAATTATGAGAATAATGTCATCGGTCATACAGATGACATGAGTTATGCATGGGTCATATCAAGTATTGCGTCCATAATTTCAGACAGGAAACATGGTAATAAATATAATATTTCAGGATTGATAATTGCAGTTTTGTATATATAGTACATTTAGTAGTTTCAATGTTTACTCACACACTTATGTGTGACTGACTATGTGTAAGAATAACAATATCAGGAAGTTAAGTTTGAATCAGAAAATATGCTTGTTATTGTTTGATAGATCATGCATACATGTAATTGTACTAAAAACTTGCAAGCTTCTGATAATATTTGTAAAGGGTAAATACAAATGTACATGTACATTCAAATCGGTTTATAGTTCACCACCTTAAAAGAGAAGCAAGAAAAGTGGCCATAATTTAATTATAAAGGTTCTATAAAATTGTTTTTCTCTACAGGGGGATCACTTTTTGTGGCCACTGTAGGCAGGTTGGTTGCTTTAGACAGGTTTTGACTGTATCTGCGTAGACATGTCATCTGGAGTAACCAAAAAATGGCCAGTTCATAGTGTAGATTATGCAAACTTTGGACTAAAAAAAATTGTGCACAGTCCTGCGATAAAAATGAAAAAGTAAATAAGTATATAGATATTACAGTGATAAGGGAATAAGGGATGGATGATGAACGTATGACTCATGAATGAGAAACAGTTTGTATTTCTTCTCGTCATTTTTTCTTATAAATTCTTATATATTTAGGGGGATAAATGAACGGAAAAGGCTTGTTGCCCTATTTTTATTTCAAATTTGTTTTACCCTTCTAAATTGTGAAATCCCATAGACTTTGTACATGGCCCACAACTCCCGCAATTAGGTTCCAGTGGCAAGGGGGTTAACCTGTTCTTGTCTAGATTCTGAAATTTCCATTTACTTTGTACATAGCCCACCAGGTTCCCATAGGCAAGTGGTTAACCGGTTCCCTTCGAGATTCTGAAATCCCCATAGACTTTGTACATAGTCCACAAGGTTCCGGTGGCAACTTTAACCAACTTTATCCTAGATTTATGTCATTCTCAATTTCCCCAGACTGAGCATAGTGGCTTAATAGCGGTTTATAGAGTGTCTGCCTCATGCACTGGAGGTCCTGGGTTCGAACCCAGACCGGGTCATACCAAAGACTTAAAAAAATGGTACAGGTCTTCTGCCTTCTAGCCTGGCGCTCGGCATTTATAGAATGGAGAAGGGAAAGTTAAACATGTGATGTTACCAGAGGACTAGCCTCCCTCTGTAACTTTCGCTACATTTAGTAGACGTGTGGCCTAGGGCTAATGAATCGCTGATAGGCGCCGCCTTATGTGCCAAATTTAGCACGGGAAGGACTCTTTTTTTTCTCAATCGAAGTACTTTTTAAAAACAATTTCCCAAGAGATACACATGTAGCTACACATGTAGCAACACCATCGTAAGCGGTAATTTAAGCTTGAAATCAATGGCGGCCTCGGGAAGGGAGAATTGCAACAACCCTAGTGTTTAGATGTAGTACATGATCATGCACATGATTGCATGCGAGTGTCTTCATAATGATAAAACCAAGAATAAAAATGGCCACTTAAGGTGGTATCTCACCGGGCTGGAGACTAGTTGGCGACTAGTTGGCGACTCAGTCTCCGCTAGTCACGGAGACGTCTCCGCCAAGTCGCCGCGACGTCTCCTGGAGACTAGCCGGGTCTCCGGGGAGTCGCGGGAAAATCAAACATGTTCGATTTTTTTTGGAGACTTTTTCAGTCTCCAGCAGGTCTCCGCGACGTATCCATCAGTCGTGGCGACGTCGCGGAGACTTATTTTGTCCGCGACTGGGGAGACGTCGCCACGACGTCGCCGCGACGTCACCGCGACGTCACCACGACGTCGCCACGACCTACTGGAGACCAAGGCGACTGAGAGGAGACGTTGCGGAGACGTCTCCGCGACACTACTTGACATTGCTTGAACCACTTTAGAGACCACGTGACTGAGTTATTTATCATTTGGTACAGTTTGTTCCTGCTCCCATGGATACGTCGCGGAGACGTCTCCGAGACTTCGCCTTGGTGAGATTGCAAACCATTTTCGGGTCTCCCGAGTCGCCGCGACTACCGCGACTGATCAGTCGCGGCAGTCGCGGCGACGTCTCCGCCGGTGAGATACGCACTTTACAAAGCGCAGTCACATCTGTCACAATGCAACCCTCCTGGCGCTAGCTATTCTTTCTCATGGTCATTAGGTCTTGAATTGGATAGTTAATGATTTATATTTAGAATGATTTATATCACATTGAGCATGTCAACAAACCCTTAGTATTTGTACTCAATGCCACACATGGCTTCATCACTATCCTACACTGTGGCGTAGCGGGGCGGGGGGGGGGGGGGGTCCGAGGCCCACCCCCCCCCCCCCCCAGCCCAACAATATCTTGTTGCTGATCTTGCTGCTTGCTTGTTAGGCAGTATAGTCAGGGCTCAGCACTAGCCCTTGCCTTATTGCCCGATGCAAGTAAAAATTGATGTCGGGCAAGTACAATTTCATAAATGGCCTTGATTGGTTGCCCGTTCTGGTCAAAATCTCGTCTAGAAGTACATGCAAGCAAGCAAGCAAATTCTCTGTTTGGGCTAGTCAAATTTGAAAAGTTATGACTTTACTTGCCCTGTCAGAAAAAAATTAGTGTGGAGGCTTGCCAGTAGTAGTGAACACTGTTTTTGTAGTGAACATTTTTGTTTCATTATTGTAGGCCCCCCCCCCCCCCCCAGGGAAATAATTAATTTAATTTTTTATTTTAGGGGGCTACTTCTTCAATCTGATGGCTATCACAAAATATTTCACATAATACCCTATGGTCATTTTAGGGGCTACCTACTGTTTTCAGGGGGCTATTTTGAAAATTAGGGGGCAAAATCGCTCTAAGCCCCCGTATATTTCCTACCCTGCCCCCCCCCTCTTTGCAGAATACCTTGCCACGCCACTGATCCTATGGTACGTATTGTTTATTCCACACATTTCACAATCAACCGAGCATACATACAACTGCTGTCGGCCATACCTAATTACCTCCCTCCCATAGCAACTGGTTGTATAGCGTGTGAGTTGAAAAGTATAATCTACATTATTTATAGCCCGGTCACATATCAACGGATTGCGTAAACGGACGTCAAACGGAAAGCAAAATTTTCCATCCGTTCGTCTCCGTTCGTATGCGTTTCTTGTCCGTTCCTTGTCTGGTGATGTACGTTGTTCTATGTTTTGTACATAAAGCAATGGAGACGACTTTCATCACCGGAGACTTTCATTTCGCAAATTTTCTATTCGTTGGGCATTCGTTTCCGCTATCCGTTGATATCTGACCGGGTCATTACCAGTTGAGAAATGTGCAGTTCTACATGATACAAATTCATGCATTTACAAAAGCCTCCATTCTCCATACTTTTTTTTTACTTGCCCATTCAGGCAAGTAATGTCATGAATTTTAAAATTTTACTTGCCCACTTTCTTCTAGATTACATTTTTCTCTCCTGGGGGGGGGGGGGGGGGGGGGGTGTTTCACAAAGATCCTAAGTTGAACTTAACTGTAAGTTGGACTTAAAAATTATGGAAAGCCATTATGGTAGTTATTATACGGGGGGGGGGGGGGGGGTGTTTCCCAAAGATCCTAAGTTGAACTTAACTGTAAGTTGGACTTAAAAATTATGGAAAGCCATTATGGTAGTTATTATACGGGGGGGGGGGGGGGGGTTCACAAAGATCCTAAGTTGAACTTAACTGTAAGTTGGACTTACAAATTATGGAAAGCCATTATGGTAGTTTCTTTGACACATTTTGAAAAAAAAGTTATTTTAAAAGGCACAAAATGTTGATTCAAATCATAATAGTATTTTCTATTATCAAGGAGATTTTATGTTCTTGATGTAACATTTACAAAAGATTAAAACACTTGCATTCTTGGTTTTGAATATGTTTTCTTCCAAGGCTACACATGGTTTTCATTAAAGGGGACCACCAGGCAAAGGACAACACATTTTTATATGTTTTGGTACCGTTTTGTGATATCAAATAGATACCCAACATTTTGCAAAGGGTTGTGTAATTCATAAACAAAGCAATTAATTTCCACCACTTACGGAACCACGGCTATCTCGTGGTTCCACATGGGCCAGGCATTTGCGAGTGCGCCAATTCAATTCACGCGTACGTCAATAGAATCCCGGATGATTCGTTCGCTCTGCACAGAGCGCCGCTGGCTCTGCTCGCATAATAGTCTGCGCATTCAGACCGCATGACCGCATGGCTGAGAATGGTGATGCGTTTTCAAATTTTTTTTCTTTTTCTGAAAACATATTTTTGTGAACTTATTGAAGGAATGGAATACTAAAGATGTTACCTCTCTATAAAAAGATTATTATTTTTGGGTGGTGGTACCCTTTAATAGGTAGGTCCAACTTAGAGTGAAGTTCAACTTAGAATCTTTGTGAAACACCCCCCTGGTCAGGCAACCAAACTAGGCCATTTCACAATTTTGAAAAATGTATTTGCTTGAGTGGCTCAGAGCTTTAGAAAGGTTACATGTACATATATATATATACATGTATTCAGCATTCTTCTTTAAATAGAGAAAGTATGAACTATACATATGGTCGGTAGGTACTGCTTATTGGAGAAAAAACCCCAATAAACAACCACTTTATTTCTCTGTAAAATACTTGCATGAGTTCATTGAATATGGTCTTTAATAATAACCCTTTCTATATTGAAAAAGAAAACAACAACAACAACAAAGCTTTACCAATCTGCAAAATGTGAGCTCATGCAGCTCCTATATTGAAAAGTATGAAAGGGATAGTTGAGTTCTGGTAAGGAGAGTACAGTTTTGGTGAAACTGAATTTTAGTAACCAAAACCTGCATTATTACATTACAAACTAATAGTTATAACTAGAAAGGAACACAAAATTACAAATGACGTAGTAAAGATCATGTTATCATTCAAAAAGAGCCGTTAAAACGTAAGAGGGCACTCTCTAAACACTCATCGGTTTCAACCATTTTGAATAAAATATTGTGCATGTGATGCTTTGTTGAAATAGTGATTAGATAGAGAAATAACCAACAACTATTTAAATACCTATTTTGTAACTTTTTGAAAAGAGGAAGCATTTAAAAAAAAATTTTAACGGCTGGTTCAGAATTCTCTAATAAACCCGGGGCCCCAGGTTTATTACAAATTGTTATATTTATGGATATTTCAGCCATCTCTGAACCGATTTTGATCAAACAAAGATGATTTTATTATTTAAATATTATGGTCTTTCAAATTTTACACTCAGTTTTTCATTACCTCACCAAAAAATAAGTAGTCTACCAAAACTCAACTATCCCTTTAAAATGAATGTTTGATCTGTCTCAAAAATATGAGCTTATTGTGCGTCTTACTCCTCCTATATTGAAAAATATTGAAACCGATGCTTTATCAGTGTGCACAAGTTGAGCTCATTGCGGGCCTTTCCCTCGCTATATAAGGAAAAAATATTGAAATCGATGATTTATCAGTCTGCAAAAATATTGTCTATATTTTCATTGCAAGTTCTATTGAAAAAACAAAAAAACAATTACAATAGATACAGCAAAAGACATGGCCCTACTCTTACATTTTAACCCATTCAAGACTGGTCGCCAAAATACTCGGGCTATAGCCTAGGGTCTGTGGAAATTGATAAAATACATCAGTTTATTTACTGTAAACACTGTAAGGACAGTTATTTTTGCACGATTACATTTTTTGCGCTGGGCAACACAGAGACATTCGCAGGTTCTTAAATTTGCTTTGAGCAAGTATTGAATTTATTTCCCCTTTGCAATCTTTTGAGGGAACAGATATAATCATTCACACGCACATTTTACACGCATGGAAATTGATCGTTGTTGCCCTGTAATGCATGCTTCCGATAGCTCTGCTACAAAAACAAAACAAAACACGAAAACAAATATGCGTTATCATCCTGCATTGTTCTGACTCTTCCTATAATGAAAACAACATACACGTAAGCTTTGTTATCAGTCTTAGGTAATCCATGGAGTGTTTTTCTTGGTTCAGGGGGATGACACTTTGAGTGATGAGAAAAAGAGATTGGACGTGAAAAGGTCAGGTCAGAGGGACGGGGTTTTCTAGTAGAACCGGTCATGGTGGTAGAGGTACAGGCAGAGTCGGCTGATAAACATTGTAGGAAAGTAAATAGTTGGTAGTTACCAGTAAAGTGGTATTCATATGAGCCCGGATTCACAAAGGAGGTTTTGTGTAAACCATGGTTTAAAGTTAAACCATGGTCTACATACATGTATGGAGTGCTGCTCGTAGACGAGTAAAACAATTTAACATTTCTAATGATATGACTGTTAGTGCTTGCTAACCAGCAAATTTCACCATCTGAGAAAACAAACATTTATTTGGTGCTTTTAGTAAATGTGTAGCATCAACTTACAGCGTGTTCACACACAACAAATTTTCATCCCTTAATCATGACTAAAGAATCATGACTAACGAAACGTTGTATAAAGAATCATGATTAACGAAACTAACGAACGTTCACACACACAAAAACAAGATCCCCAAACAGCTGGCATTCAGCTGCACGAAACATTGTATAAGTGCGCAGTTTGCTAGTACTGCGCAGTGTCCTGTCTTTTTTCTGTCTGCTGTGTTTTGGCATATATACAGTACATGCATGCACACTCACAAGTGAACAAAATGTGGAAACTCTTTTTCCAAGTTCAGCTAACATGATGGACTTTTAAATACATACCCATAATGATAATCGTAATTTGCATACTATGCAAATTATGTATAATTTAATAGAAACATATAATTTCCTAGAAACATTGATTTTCAATGTATTTGCAATCTATGGTGCATATACTTTATAGTGAGGTAAGTTTGAAGGGTTTACAGGCTTGCATCTGACGGGGGTTGCGACAATTGTGCTTTTTCCTAGGCCTCGATGACATTAAGAACGTGAGAGTGATTTATTTTTCGAAAATGTATGCATTTGTTCATGCTCTGTTCTTTTATTTGCTATAGTTTACTCAATTTGGCCATACATCTGTATTGGCAACACATTGAAGAAATTGTTTAAAAGTTCATAATTGTTTTTCTTGAACTTCAGTTATTTTTCGTGTTATGAACATTGTCTTTTTTATATTTCCTATTGTATTTTTCTTGGTATCAAGAGTTTGGAGATTTCTCCTAATTGTCACTCAATTCTTGATTTTTTGTAAAAAAAAGAAGAAGATCCGTTTGCCCCCCAATTTGCCCCTCAACAGGTGTGAAATGGTTTAATTTCTTTCTTTTTTAGGCTAGCTAATTAAGCTGATAAATGTTATTACCAGGCAAACAAAAATACAAAATGGGCATTCAGGACAAACATACATTTTAGTTTTAGTTACCGATGAAAAGAGTTCTTTTATTGCAACCCCAGACAGTTCAGGCATAAATCTGAAATATTTAAATGCAGCGATATATCACAACGTCCCTCCATTGTTGTATCGCCCGACTAGTCATGCACTTTTAAAGAGGGTTTCACATATAATACCACAATCCCCTTTGAAAATGGATATAATAGATTTGAATTAGAATCTTTCTTTACGATTTAGACAATCAAAGTTAAACTATGATTGTAACCAGGTCAAGGTATGTACAGTGGCGTAGCCAATAAGTTATTTTCAAGGGGGCGGGGGCTCAAACTTACGAATAGTAGAGCAGATAAGTGTAATAATCGTTCAAAGTTTGATACAAGCAACATACTCCGTATGCGGACTACCTTAGGGACACTTTTTAGAAAAAAACATTTAGACAAACAAAATTCCAACATGGCGGCCATTTTCCAAGATGGCCGCCAAAAAGCTATTTTTTTAATATAAAAATTGACTGAGTTGGCCGATTTTAATAATCTTGGTGTCGTTTTATATGTTTATTGACATGCTGAATACGATGATAAGACATACGGACCCATATGATGGCCAAAATCCAAGATGGCCGCCATTTTTCCAAGATGGCCCCCAAAAGCTACTTTTTTATTTATACATTTACTGAGTTGGCCGATTTTGATAATCTTGGTGTTGATTTATATGTTTCTTGATATGCTAAAAACGTTGGTGATATAAACAAATCCAAGATGGCAGCCATTTATTCAAGATGGTCGCCAAAAGCTCCTTTTTGATATAAAAATTGACCGAGTTGGCTGATTGTAATAATCTTATTAGTGTCAATTTAAATATTAATTATGTTTAAAACGATTGTAATACAAACGGACCAATATAATGGAGAAAATCCAAGATGGCTGCCACAGACATATAAAATGGCGAAAATCCAACATGGCTGCCATTTTTCAAGACGGTTGTCAAAAAGCATTTTACAATTTTTCAACTGACTGAGTTGGCTGATTCTAATAAGCTTTGTACTGATTAAAAGGTGTTTTGATGAGCTGAAAACTATTTTCATACAAATGGATCTTAATAATGGTAAAATCGAACATGGCGGCCATTTTCCAAGATGGCGTAGCTAGGGGATAAAGGAGGGATTAGCCATCTCTCCCTAGGGAAATCATGATTTCACTTGTTCATGTTTCGGTAAAGGCTGCTACTGTATCATGCTTATAGGAAATATTGCTCTAAAACTTTGTTTGCCACCCCTCTCTTCATTGGCAGTCCTTTGGTTATGCCTCTGGACTTTTGAGATGAATGAGTGACAATAATTGTACGATTTAAATCATTATGCACACACTAAGGGTCCTTTTCATTTTTTGTTCACCAATATTTTTAAAACGATTGTGCTACGCACAAACCAGCTACAATGACGTGCATCGCCCCATCCCCCATTTTGGATAAATGCTGCCTATGCCCTGAACCTGTGTATATCAGAAGAAAATCAATCAATTGCAAAAACAAATTTCAACGTGTTTGGAGTCCATTTTTCATTGAATGAATTATTTCCCCCACATCCCGGTTATCATGTCCAAATCTCCACCACCACCCTCCCAGCCCCCATTAGGCTCATAGCCTGAGACTGGCAACGCCATGGTCCTTTTTACGATATATACCCAAACATATCTTGTAAGAGTTTGGTCTGTTATTTGCTTCTCTGTAATGATTCAGTTTGGGTTGTAAGTATAATTTATAACACATTGACTCGGACACTAGTCACCCAGCTATCACCTATATGGATCTTAGTATGTCAGTCTCTAAAACATGTCATAGCCCACTCCAAGTTCATCATTTCCTCGAGTATGATGACCATTCAGGGTGTAAAGATAAACCTGCTAATTTGACCAACCACCATGAGCAAGTAGTGCAAACTCAGTCCCACTCCAATAAGAGAATGGCCAAGCAATTGAACGTATCCCAGGAAATGGATGAACCTCTAAAAGAAAGTAATATGCAAGACACTAATGATCTATAATTTGATGTTGCTAAACTATTATATTTGCACTGATATGTACATATCATGCTTCAGGAATGGTTCAAATGCATGGGTAAGGGGATGGATATGCAGACAGCATAATTATATTCTTTATATATCTCATACGTCCTAGACACTAGATTTAATACATGTTATGGAAATCTATTTTTCGAAACTTTTGGGATATAACAAATGTTGCTTTTTATTTGAAAAAGCAATATTTTGGACCATGGTTCCCTGAAAAAATAAAGGCTGACATCATCAAAAGGAGGAACGGCCGGTATGACCAGTGTCGGTGTCCATCTATACAAATTTTTTTGAAAGCATATTGAATAGTAACGTGTGATACTGTAACAGTAATATTATACCCCTATGACCCACAGCTGATAATAAGGAAGCTGCAAACATCTCTACAGTTGTGTTTGGTATCGGTCCATGGCGTAGCCAGTATTAATCTGAACATGTGAATTGATCTGGGTGTATAAAATGCTGTTTTATGCATACTGTACATGAACTCCCAATACATTATTAATGATCAAAATCGTATTATTCTCTTAATAAACATGTTAGGCATATATTCAGGAGGCCAGGGGTTTGGACGGACCGGGATGAGGTAAAGAGATCATTCCGGGATAGGAAATAGCAATAAAAGAGCAGCCTATCAAAAAATCAAGTACAAAATAATTAATTACATGAAGAGGGGTTATATCCGAGATGAGGGGGGGGGGGGGGGGGCACTCAAATATTTTGACGGGGTGTGCCTCACGGAACTCTGATATGGGGGTCTTAAGAGCTGACTACATCAAGCAACACATATAGGGTCTTTGGAGCTACAAAAACCCTTAAACGGAAGTTAAGAGGTCTAAGGAGCAGACTAAAACTACAAAATACATGGCCTTGGAGCTACCAAAGACCTACGGAAACCCTCAAATGGTGGTCCAAGGAGCTGACTAGAAGAAGGTCTATATGGAGCGGCAATGTTTGAAAATCTGGTATCTTGAGAGTGGCAATCGGGTGTGAAAATGGGGGTTTTGTAAGAGGCACGTACCCATCTTACATTTTACATGAGTGCCCCCCCCCCCCGTGGGTTATATATAGCCATATATCTCTTAGCTACGCCATTGTTTAGGTCCTTGTGTAACACAAATGTTTTCAGCACATCCAGAAACATCAACAGACAGGGATATCAAAATCGATCAACCCAGTCAATTTGTATATATATCAACAGTATATTTTTGACGGTTACATTGTAAAAGGGCAGCTATTTGGGATTTTAGCCATTAAATTAGTTAAATGTATCACAATCGTTTCCAGCATTCCAAGAAGCAAAGTTCGACACCAAGATTATTAAAATTGGCAAACTCGTTTTGGGGCGGCCATCGTGGAAAATGGCTACCATGTCGATGTTTCGCCATCATATGGGTCCGTATGTGTCATTATCGGTTTAGCATATCAGTACACATCGTAATTAACACCAAAATAATTAAAATCGACGAACTCAGTCAATTTTTATATCAAAAAGTAGCTTTTTGGGGCAATCTTGGAAAAATGGCGGCCATCTTCAATTTGGGCCATCATATGAGTCCGAATGTATCATCATGGTGTTCAGCATGTCAATACACATATAAAACGACACCAAGATTATTAAAATCGGCCAACTCAGTCAATTTTTATATCAAAAAGTAGCTTTTTGGCGGCCATCTTGGAAAATGGCCGCCATCTTGGATTTTTGCTTGTCTAAATGTTTTTTTCTAAAAAGTGTCCCTAAGGTAGTCTGCATACGGAGTATGTTGCTTGTATCAAACTTTGAACGATTTCCATGATATTTTACACTTATCTGCTCTACTAGAAGCGCGAGCTGTTTTGGGCTGGCCTTTACATGCCTCTGGGCATCCGGCAGGGGTCCGGGGTCTCAGAGCCCCCATAATGTTTTTATTGTTAGCTTTTCAAAGTCCCCAATTCTGCAACAAACAGAAAAGCCTGAGGGGGGGGGGGGGGGGCCCTTGGGGGGGGGGGGCGGGCCCTTGAGCCAATGAGCCACCCCCCTCGCTTTGCCAATGGGTACGTGCATATCACTGGGGCAGAGTTCGCATGCATGTCTTAATCATGAGATGAGGTTGTTCTTTATAGCATGACCTCGATGAGCAATGTTCAAACTGTTTTCGCAAACAAAACGATGCCAGCCATGCAGGTACATGATGCATGGTCTAGACCGAAACGATCTAAAAGGGTATAATTCAAACTGTTTTCGCAAACATAACGATGCCAGCCATGCAGGTACATAATGTGTGAAGCCTATGACACATAAAATCCAATTATCATTGATCCTACGTATGTTAAACAACAGAATTATATTATGTTTTCAATTGCTCCTTCATTTTTAAGAAATATCACAAAATCAAAGAGATCACAGCTTTCATCGAGCACTGCTGCTGCTTTTATAGATTATCTCTCTTAGGTGAAAATGTCCTCTTGATTTATTGATTTCAATCATTTGACAAGTCCTAGACAAAAGGTAGTCTTTGTATGCAGACCCATGAACACATGTATTATGGTGATGCTTTTTCTGGAAAATATTTGTCTGTACTTTTGGGGGAAATGGACTACTAAAAATGTTACCTTTCATTTATAAGAATATTATGTTTGGGTGTTGGTACCCTTTAACACAGTAAAGAGCAGATGTCTTTTATCAATATGGGCAGAGGGCATCTTTAAGCAGACAAAAGGATAAGAAATTGAATTGTTGAATCTTATTAACCTGTTCCCTTCAAGATTCTGAAATCCACTTCTGTACATAACCCACCAGGTCCCAATAGGCATTAGGGTAAGTAGTGCAGCGAAAAAATAATTTTATTTCGGGGGCTCCACTTTCGGGGGCTACAAATTTCCGGGCTCTTTTTCTAATTTCAGGGGCTACTAATAAGCTATAATGCTGTAAGGGATCATTTTATAAGCATTTGATCACAATCCAAACAGAAGGGGCAAATTTTTTTCTTTTCGGGGGCGAATTTGGGCATTTCGGGGGCGAATTCGCCCGCCGCCCCCGTGTATTTTTTTCGCTGAAGTAGTGTGTAGAAGATTATTCAAGACGAAATACAACACTGCACTGAAACGTTAACAACTTATTTGACTAAGGCTATTAAATGTCATTAAGAATTGTATAGATCTTGGAATTCAGGTATGCAAATAACATTGCACTCGACCTCCTTAACATACTGCAGGAATTGTAAACATTGAATGCAGTGGGTGTTTCACAAAGATCCTAAGTTGAACTTAACTCTAAGTTGGACTTCAAAAATTATGGAAAGCCGTTAGTTTCTTTTTGTCTGTACAAGTGCTTTTAAAAGGCATGAAGTGTTGGTCCAAATCATTAATATTTTCTATTATTAAGGAGATTTCATGTTCTTGATGTAAATTTATGAACAGTTTAAAATAATTGAATTTTTGCTTTTGAATATATTTCATTTCAAGGCTACAAATGGCATACCATACTTCTTATTAGTCCAACTTAGAGTTAAGTTCAACTTAGGATCTTTGTGAAACACCCCCCAGGTGTATTAAAGGGATCTAGTAACTTTGTTGACATGTGCAAAAAGTGATGAATGGTTGATGCAATGTATATTATTGTTATCTCATATGTCCACAGGGTATTGTGTGAACATTTCAAGTCAAATGGACATTGCATGGCCCAGTAATGAGCAAAAATGCAAAGTGATATTCAATAACTCACTGCACTCACTTTGTACACAGAAGAAAAATATACTGAATACTTTGATCGTACATATCTTTGTAACGAAAGGGAAATTTGAAAAACCAAAACCTGTCCCATGATTTTATTGTTAATACGAATACAACAAGGTATGAGGGAACCGCTAGAATGAACAATTTATTTTGAGGATTTGGACAATGTTACTAAGTCCCTTTAAAGATTGTCATGCATGGTGATGCTACATCACAGGGCCACATTTAGAACTAGGCTATTTTGTGTACACTGCATAACACTTAGTTGGTGTGTTTCTGCACTTTGTGTATTAAAGGCAATTGCAAGATGGTACAGCACATCTGATTTGTAAATCCCGAACTACCTTTAAATGGAGACTTTGGCCCTCACATTAAACTACCTTTAAACTACCTTTAAATGGAGACTTTGACCCTCACATTAAACTACCTTTAAACTACCTTTAAATGGAGACTTTGGCCCTCACATTAAACAAAATAACATTTCAGAAATCCCACGAAAAGCAAATAGCATTTCATCTTACTCCAGGTTATTGTGGAGTTAATTCCCCACGTATAATTGTGTAAATTATTACATTTGAAGTAAAAGAGGAAAAAAAATAAACATAACTATAAATTTGAAAACAAGGCACTGGACTGATGATGTTTGGATAATCTGTCAAGTTTTGAAAGTATCTTTGACTTGTCGTTGCTTTTCCATCCGTAGATCTTGGTCCACATACATGTAGTATAGGAGCGCAATGCCAAAGAATGTGGTTTCAACATCGCAGACAATGCTTTTTGTAGAGGAAATGTAGAAAAACAAGTGAACTGGAATGATTTGCTTTTTCAAGTATCTTTGACTCTCCTTTTCAAAACCATTTGCTTGCGTTCCCACCCATTTATCCTAGGCCATATAAAAGATCTTGTAGAATCTGGTTTCAAGATGGCCGACAATGCTTTTAGTGGCAGACCTCTTCAAAAAATGGTGCACTGGCATTTTTGGGGGATGATCTGTTTAGTTTTAAAGTATCTTTAACTTACCCTTTCTACTCTTTTCTAACTTTTCCACCAAGTAGATCGTGGTCCATATAGGAGCAATACCAAGGAATCTGTTTTCAAGATTGCAGACAATGCTTTTTGTAGAGGAAATCTAGGAAAACTATTGTACTGGACTGATTTTTTTTAATGATCTGTCAAATTTGAAAGTGTCATTGACTTAACTTGTTCGACTCTTTCCTTACTTTTCCACCAATAGATTCTGGTACACATAGGGGCACTTACCAAAGAATCGGGCTTCAAGATTGCAGACAATGCTTTTTGTAGAGGACCTCGTGGAAACCTACATTTATTGCACTTAAATAATGATTTTTGGATGAACTGCCAAGTTTGAAAGTATCTTTTATTTAACTATTTTACACTTTTCTTGCTTTTCTACTAATAGATCCTGGTCCACATAGGGGCACTTACCAAAGAATCAGGCTTCAAGATTCCAGACAATGCTTTTTGTAGAGGACCTCTTGGAAACCTATTGCACTTAAATAATGATTTTTGGATGAACTGCCAAGTTTGAAAGTATCTTTTATTTAACTATTTTACACTTTTCTTGCTTTTCTACTAATAGATCCTGGTCCACATAGGGGCACTTACCAAAGAATCGGGCTTCAAGATTGCAGACAACGCTTTCAGTGGCGGTCCCCTCGGAGAACTGGTCCAGTGGAGTGACATTCTCTCATCCCTTTACATCCTGGGTCATGACCTCGAGATCTCCACGGCAATCAACAGCCTTGGAAGGTAATGTCAAAACTAATGGAGTACCACCAAAGTAGTAATGTCACATTATTTGTTGTCAATAGACCGCTTCTGTAATGTATGCAAATAATATGCGTATGACGTCGAATCCCCGTTGGCAAGCTTAACAATAGTAACTAGGTCCGGCAAGCTCCGGCAAACTTAGCTTGCCAGACCTAGTTACTATTGTTAACCTTGCCAACGGGGAGTCTTACGTCATATGCATATTATTTGCATACATTACAGAAGCGGTCTATTTGTTCTCCCTCCGTCTGATCTCTGGTCTTCCAGGGCCACGTTGCAGAAAGACATACAATCGATTGTAAGTTACAATTAATTGTAAGTCAGAAAATAAGCACCTTTCAACCAATCAGATTTGCGCATTTAGGACACATGACCTGATTTGCAATTAATTGTAACTTACAATTAATTGTAAGTCAGAAAGTGTGCACCTTTCAACCAATCAGATTTGCGCATTTAGGACACATGACCTGATTTGCAATTAATTGTAACTTGCAATTAATTGTAACTTACAATTGATTGTATCTTTTTCTGCAATTGGGCCATGTTCTGATTTGCAATCAATTGTAACTTGGAATCTCATTGTGCAACGGCCCCCTGGTCTTTCTGTAGAGTACTGAAATAGTGACATCACATTCATTTTTTAAATAAAACGTAGTTATGGTTCTAAACCACTTACCCTTGTGTTTGGTAGTGGGCTGAAGCTGGACGATTGCCTTCTTAGCAACAGCTCGGTCTGATATTTCTGGTTTGCTTGCCTGACATTGTTTAGAACGAGTAACAATGACAATGAAGAGCTGTGATGTCACGCTTTGGGATGGCCCAGAAAAAACCAGAATGGTGTACGACGCGTAACATAGGAACAATAAAACTGGTTTTTACTAAATAGGGAATCTTTTACCAAGAAAATGTTGATACCAAGATCAGCCATGTATGTTTGGGTTTTTGTTCTAGAGCGACTATAGTGACACAAAGTGGGGTTTTAAATATTGTACAATTTCAACAAAATTGTGGCTAGAAAATAGCTCTTTTTGCCTGTCATAGTCAATACCCTGTATTAATGCGGATTACCCAGCTAAACTGCAAATTCATGTCAAGAATGCTCAGTCATCACAACAATTCATATAAACTATTTGAATAATTGACATGTGTGGGGATCGGGGACCCTGTCCCAAATTGTCTGTACATCCCAATTAGGCTAGTTTGTGGATACTACATAACACTACATTTCACACCCTGCACAAGGCTTTCGCAAGATGGCACTGTGTGTAGTAATAATCTATGAATCCAAACTACCTTTAATTTCTTCAATTTTATTTGTTTTCCTCACATAGTTTTCTGAGGCGGAAAGGGTTGACTAGTAAAGCTAATTGCCCTGTGAAGGGAAAGAGCCTCTATGACCTCGTCTACATCGACATCGTTGGCATGAAACAACTGAAGAAGACCATCGGTGGCCAGTGGCAGCAATTTAGGTAATTATACAAGTGTGATATATTAAACAGATCATCGGGTGAGAGTAAGAAGGGCATTAAGTCACTCTTTGTACTTCCAAGATAATCATTTGAAGTAAATTAAGATAAGTTTGAAAGCAATGTAGTAACCAATTGTTATACTCTTTTATATTTAATGAATATTTCCCAAATTAGGCATAATTATTATCTGAAAATCCGACTACAATATGGTATGCACAACTCATTTAAGCCAAAATTAGATTTAATGCCCTTTGCTCTGATGTGATTTTGGGGTAGTGGTTCTAAGCAATAACAGGAATGCCAGGAATTTGTGCTTTAGCAGTTGCTAAGAAGAAAATCACCTTGATCCAACACACTAGTTACCAAAACTCCAGATAAAAGGACAATTTGCTGAGAACCGTTAATCTGATAAAACAAAAGAATGTGACGCCACTAGTTCAGTAGTCTATGTGGAAAGTGGATATGAAGTGTGGTAGTCCTTTAAAGGACTGACTTTTCTTAACCCCTTGGCTATGGGAACCGGGTGGGTTTTGTACAAAGTCTGTGGAGATTTCAGAATCTCAAAGGGATCGGGGTAATTCCTGAATAGGACTGACAAGTATTCTTTCTTGGCATGAGAAGACTAGAGTGCAGGTGTTGATTATTGCAAGGAAGGAGTAAAGAGTAAGTCAGAAGTTCATCTTTCTGTTACAATTTTTGGAATGAGAAAGAAAATGCTAGGTCATAGCAGCATGTTCACGATATGAGTGGTGCATATCTTCACATATATGATATGATATATATTATATATTATAATAATATTCATTTTCCTTTTCCTTTTCTTCCTCCCTAGTTGCATTCTGAGAGTTATAGACTCCTTCGGGACTGAACCCGCTTTCAATGTGGACTCGTACATCAAGAAGGCTGGCACCAAGTCTACTTGGGGGAACTGGAACCTCGTGCCCAGACAGTTCTACACCATGTTCCGTAAGTATATGTGACCGGCTGTAGCAAAACCTGGCACTTGTCGGTAAAAGTCAAAATGTAGATTTGCATATACCATTACAAAGGCCTCATCACAAGCTTTCATTTGATCCTTTGTTCTAACTAATTGGCGAAGATATGATTGTTTCAATTTTACAATCATAGGTCTTTTAAAATGCCCATTTCTTCAAAACATGAATTACCGACAAGTGCCGGGTTTTGCTATAGCCGGTCACATATGGCTTTAATTAGACTACAAGACTACAAGTCGTCGGTTGAGAGTGAGAAGGACGTTAAAGGGTTCAAGTAACTTAGTCAAGACATGTGCAGAAAGTGGTGAATGGTTGATGAATTGTGTATTCTTGTGATCTGATATGTCCACTGAGTAATGTTTGAACATTTCTTGTAAAATACAGTTGTAGATGTTATATGGCTGATTAATGAGCAAAAAATGCAGTGATATTGCAAACTCATTGCACCGACTTTGCACGCAGTTATAACTTTCCAGTGGAAAATAACGAATCCTTGGATATTTACAAATCCGAACACTTCAATCATAAATACCTTTATAACGAAACGGAAGTAAAAGAAGAAAAAAAAACTGTTCCATGCTTCTATTAATACAAATACAACAAGGTATGAGAGTTCCAAGTAAGTTTTGTGGATTTGGACAGCGTGACTAAATCCCTTTAAGCCTACTTTTGGCAATACCGAGTTACCCCTACCATCATGGAGGTCCCAGCCTCCTCTATGTGATGCTAAATTTTACGTAAACAAGCCTCCACACTAACTTTGGTCTGGCCTGTTTGATATAGACAGGTGGCTGCTAAGACAGGTTTTATTGTATCATTGTAGGGATAAAGATTTATATTAGGGCACTTTGAAAATTAAGTATCCTAATATGATAGTGATGATTTTGAGTCATCCAGGAGCATGAAATTGAAATTAAATCTAAGCAACTGAATAGGTTGCGAAAATGTTCTACTCTACGAATAGTATAAGTCCAGTTGCTTAGATTCAATTTTATTTTATAAATATTCTAATGATATTATTGATTTTCGTGTCCTTTCAGCTCACACGCCAGACAACTCCTTCATGGGCTTTGTAGTGAATAATGAGATGGAGGGGGGTGTCACCCCCAGCTACTCAGGGCGCCCCAACAGGGCACTGGTCTACGGCAAGAGGGCAGCTTTCTGGAGTGTAAGTATTAGGAAGTCCTCCGCCAACGAAGTGGCCGGAGGCATTATGTTTTCGGGTTGTCCGTCCGTCCGTCCGTCCGTCCGTACGTACGTCCGTACGTACGTCCGTCCGTCCGTCCGTCCGTACGTACGTCCCGTTTTCGTTCTCGCGATATCTCAAGAACCAGTTGACGGATCAATTTCAAACTTGGTATGAGTGTACATATTGGGGTGACAATGATCTGATTAGATTTTAGGGGTCATGAGGTCAAAGGTCAAGGTCACAGGACTCAATATATATACAAAAATGCCTCGTTCTCGCGATATCTCAAAAACTGGTTGACGGATTAAATTCAAACTTGGTATTAGTGTAGATATTGGGGTGGCAATGATCTGATTAGATTTTGGGGTTCATGAGGTCAAAGGTCAAGGTCACAGTACTCAATGTATGTGTAAAAAAGCCTCGTTCTTGCGATATCTCAAGAACCGGTTGACGGATCAATTTCAAACTTGGTATGAGTGTACATATCGGGGTGCCACTGATCTGATTAGATTTAGGGGGTCATGCGGTCAAAGGTCAAGGTCACAGGACTCAATATGTATGCGAAAATGGCTTGTAATGGCAAAATTTCAAGAACTGAATGTCGGATTTCAATCAAACTCGGTACCTGATTGTATCATAATGAGTTAAAGTAGCCATAAAATGTTGGAGTCATGAGATTGAGGTCAAGGTCACGGGACTCATTATGCATGCAAAAAAGCTTGTAATGCCAAAATCTCAAGAACTAAATGTCAGATTTCAATCAAACTTGGTACCTGAATGTTTTTTAGGGAGCCATCAAAGATTAGGATCAGATGGTTAAGGTCACAGGACTCCAAATATATGAAAAATATTTTTAAAAATTAAATCAGTGCATGTTAATTTGGGCTTGATATTAAAATCGCGTAATAGCGGAGGCATAATTTTCGATTGCGCGCAATCGAAGATCCATCTAGTTATCGTTGTCATCGTCTTTGTCGTCATCATCATCGCCAGCATCATCATCATCATCATCATCATCACCATCACCATCACCATCACCATCACCATCACCATCACCATCACCATCACCATCACCACCACCACCACCACCACCACCACCACCAACACCAACACCAACACCAACACCAACACCAACACCAACACCAACACCAACACCAACACCAACACCAACACCAACACCAACACCAACACCAACACCAACACCAACACCAACACCAACACCAACACCAACACCAACACCAACACCAACACCATCACCAACACCATCACCATCACCATCACCATCATCATATCACCTACACCAGCATCATTATAATCATCATGAAAGCATTTAAATAATCCAATGAAATCATCGTTTCTCTCTGTTTGTCCTCTTTTTTTTCTCAGGAGCCCTGGATCAAAAAATACCTCGATAAGATTCACAAGAAGTTTGAGATTCACGCCACTGTGTATCTGAACGAGAGTACGCCGCAGGAGAGAAATGTCATACCCAGCTACGTGATCAATCATGGCCTTCTCTCGGGAACGGATATACAAAAGCTGCTGAGAGAAACAAAGGTACATATGATGACATATACGGTACCCCGGGGTACCAGACGAAAATCCGCCATTTTGTTTAATTATTTATTTAATTTTTAGAGCTGTACTGTGGGTATAGCGTGCATACAATCGCGCGCTGCACTGCATGCACAACGCAATAGCTGCGGTACGGTTGGACGCAAGATGGCGCTACACAACGCGGGATACCGGGGTACAACGGTACCCCGGGGTACTGCGTGTGTCATCATATATGTCTGTGTGACTTGAGAATGCATAGTTTATTTTGATGTATTGATTGATACCTGGATGTTTAGGACCGTACACATGGAAAGATCTTGAAAAGATTTGTAAGAACTATGTATCACAGTACGTGATCGATTGTGGCATCATCTCGGGAACGGATGTACTTTTGTATATACTTTTGGATATACTTTTGCTGCTCAGAGAAACAAAGGTATATACACATATGACATGAGTATAGATAGCTTATTTTGATGCATTGATACCTGTTAAGGACCATACCCAAACTATCTTTAAAAGTCTTGTAATAAGTTACTCTGCATATCACAATTCTAATTATATTTTTGATAGTAATAATAACAACACAAATACTTTATTATATAATTTTACCCAGTGATCAGGGGCAATGAAAGTCCTATTTCGAATTACTTTCATTGTTCTTAGCACTATATCAATGTTATATTATACAGTTGTTAACTGGTGGTGGAGGGAAAAGCACGGAATGTTCCACTCCCGAGGTATTTAAAATGCTATTGAGGGAAGAGTAAATAAGTCCCGAGACGTAGTCGAGGGACTTATTTTCTTCACGAAATAGCATTTTAAATTCCCGAGGGGAACATTCCATGATTTTCCCCGACAGCAAAGTTAACAACTGTTTTATCATCTGATTGCCATGTAACAGTGCCATGTAATATTTAAAAAAAAAAAAAAAAATATTACATGGCAGCTCATGTACTGTATTTACTAAGTCAGGTGATAAATTATTATAATTTTGTCACTGACTTATCCTTATTGACTTATTATTGGTTTCAGCTTTGAACAACATGCCTAATGGAGTAGATGACCTTATATATTTATTTTCCACAACTTAACATTTTCAACAAATTATAAAACATTCAACAAATCATAAACATAATTTCTTACAGGCAATCATTACAAAACTACAGTTAATTTTCATTAACATAGAAGAGAAAAACTTCTTTTCCATAGCGTCATTTTTATCAAGTGGTAAAGTGTAGTCAAAGAGTAGATTGCATTAAAATGCAATGCATCTTATGGTTAATACGTGTTTGCTGCCCTCTATTGAAATAAAAGTAAACTCCTACACACATTTGTTTAGTTCTTCCCTAAGAAACACCCAAAGCTGTTCAGCCTTTAACCCTAATAAGGCCGGTGGCGGGCCATAATGGCCCCCCCCCCCCCCTCCGGAATTTTTCTGATTGCTCGGAAACGCATAAGGATGACGCCCCGCCACTTTTCGAAAATCGGACCTTTCGTTACAAAGTCACGTGACCTTTTGTCACTGCATGTTAGCCCGAAAATCGCAAATTTGTGTGATTTGTGTACAAAACATATGGAAATATCAGTTTTCCTAAAAAGAGATATATCATTGGTTAATTGGTCTTGTTTACCTTTTAGGTATTTGTTTTGGGGGTCCAAATAGTCGAATTAAAGTTAGAAATAAAATAAACAACAAAAACAATAAAATACATAAGTTAAAAAACAAAGAAATACATAAGAAATTATCAAAACAATAGAAAACATAAGGAATAACCTGGCTCTTCCAAATTTGTTTGTTGTATTATTATTCAAAATGGTCTAAAGAATATATGTAGTGAAAATCAATGTTTAATTATGAAGAATATATGATTTATGGGTAAAAATATGAATGTTATGACCTTCTTTGCATAAATTACCATAAATTTTGCAAATTAATGAATTTTTCAAGAAATTGAAATTACCATAGACATGCGTGCAAATTTTCGCGCCGATTGGGGGGGGGGGCCATAATGGCCCTAGATGGCCGTAGAAAGACCTCAAATAGCCCGTCCTTTTTAGGGTTAAGGGGAAAGGTAGCAAATGGGGAGGAGGGGGGAGGGGGGGGGGGGGGGGGAAGAGTGATTAGGACAATAATTCTGACTAAAGCCCTTAAAATGATACTGAACTTGTTCTCTACTAAATTTTAAAATACCCATATATTACATTTTCATTATCAAAATTTCATCTTTTTCCTCATTCTTTTCAATTATTTTCTGCAGCTATTTATAGGTCTAGGATTTCCTTACGAGGGACTGGCCGCATTAGAAACAGTAGTAAACGGTGGTGCTTTTCTCAACCCAATTTTAATCCCCTGTAAATACTCTTGAAAAAATTAAATATTAAAATGTCAACCCCTTTTTTTTTTTCTTACGAGGGACCGGCCACGTTAGAAGCAGTAGCAAACGGCTGTGCCTTCCTTAACCCAAATTTTAATCCTCTGTAAACAAAATCCCAAGACACATTTAAAAAAAATGTATTGTCATTATTAAAATGTCAAATTTTTTCCTTTCTTTTTAATTATTTTCCCCTTCTTTTCAATTATTTTCTGCAGCTATTTATAGGTCTAGGATTTCCTTACGAGGGACCGGCCGCGTTAGAAGCAGTCGCAAACGGCTGTGCCTTCCTTAACCCAAAGTTTACTCCCGCCAAGAGCTCCAAAAATACGAAGTTCTTTCAGGGCAAGCCAACAAGTAGAGCGGTAAGTGAATTAAAACAAATTTCTGTCAGTATTCGGCATATATTTATAATGTGATCCATTTACTTTGTCAAGTTTAACCCAAAATCACATGGAGCTTTCACACTTCTCTTGTACCTTGTTGTTTGGCTTATGGTTACAGAACAATGTAATAGGGTATGATTTCTCAGATATCTTTCTAATTATGGAGATATTTCTGACTGAATGAAAAGTGTTCTGGAATGCTTTTCGATTGTAGTAAAAAATCAATGGACAAATTGGACATCAATTTTTACTTTCTGTACTAGGTTCCTTTTTATGAACCTATCTCACATCATTAATAAGAATCTTTCAGGGACATTGGTATATGATTGAAGTCTGAAGTATAACTTTTTGAAGTTAATGGATCACTTTCAATTCTTTTTTATGTACAAAAAAGCTGCATTACTTTGATTGATCTTTCGCACTCATGACTAAGGCGTTTTGTCATTTAGAACAACCGCGTCTTTCCCTGGCTTTCACGAAGTCCCGCTTTTCTGCTAAAAGGAGGGATTACGCGGGCCAGGAAACTGAGAGCATGAATGGTGCGTTTTTTTCTGAAAGGGACGAAATCCGGTTTATTGTTATCACTCACTGCCTCGCTGATTTCGTCCCATTTCAGAAAAAAACCGCACCATTCATGCTCTCAGCCAGGGAAAGACGCGGTTGTTCTAAATGACAAAACGCCTAAGTAAATTTTTATCATTTGGCCCAACCAAGTTACCATAGGCAATGGGTTTAAGAGTGATCCTTTATATTATCCTGAACCTTTCAATTACCGTCACAATAGATGCTAAAGTCTACATTGGTCAAAGCCCTGGATAATATAACAGGGTTGACCACACTCTAAATATAATATTCTTTGCCCTTAATAACTAATACAATTAAGTGATCCTTTATATTATCCTAAACATTCCTCACAACATCTCTATGGTGAAATTTACATTGGTCAGCTGCACGTTTGGATGAGCTGGACGGAGCCCTGCACAGTGTGATAGTGATAACCACACTCTGAATATAGGATTCTTTGCTTATACAATTAAGTGATCCTTTATATTATCCTAAACCTTTCAGTTAACCTCACAACATCCCTACGCTGAAGTTTACATTGGTCAGCCGCACTTTTGGACGGTGGACGTAATGGGGCCTGAACTGGACAGAGCTCTGCCAGTATATCAGAGATGACCACACTCTGAATATAGGATTCTTTGCTCTTAACAAATACAATTAAGTGATCTTTTATATTATCCTAAACCTTTCAGTTACCCTCACAACATCCATATGCTGAAGTGTACATCGGTCAGCTGCATGTTTGGCCTGAGTTGGACGGAGCCCTAAACAGTATGATAGTGATGACCACACTCTGAATATAGGATTCTTTGCTCTTAACAAATTCAATTAAGTGATCTTTTATATTATCTTAAACCTTTCAGTTAACGTCCCAACATCCGTATGCTGAAGTTTACATCGGTCAACCGCACGTTTGGACGGTGGACGTAATGGGGCCCGAGCTGGACAAAGCCCTGGACAGTATATCAGAGATGACCACACTATCGCAGTACCTTCCATTTGAATTCACATGTCACGGCATGCTGGAGAGACTGAGCCTTTATATCCAAAAACAGGTATGTGAATAAAGAAAGAGACTGCTTTATTATCTGACTTATAAATTTCCGGTGTAATGAAATGAGAGTCATGTACAATGTATCTTTATTATCTATGGTCAACAACGATTCTTTTTATTCAGACACAGACATGTATGTCAGTGAAGAAAAAGAAACGTGCTAAACATCTACTTATCTACTAATAGTTGACAGTGTAATACAATGAAAGTCATGTATCTTTATTTTCTATGGTCAATAGTGGGTCTTTATATCCAAAAACAGGTATGTGAGTGAAGAAAGCGACTGCTAAAAATCTACTTACCTACCAACACATTTTCCAGTGTAATAAAATGAAAGTTATGTACATGTATCTCTATTGTTTATGGTCAGCAATGATACTTTTTTTCAGACACAAGTATGTGAGTGAAGAAAAAGACTGCTGAAAATCTACTAATCTACTCAAATAATTGCCAGGGTAATAAAATGAAAGTCACATGTTTTTCCAGTCCCTGATCAACAGTGGGTCTTTATAATTTTAGACACAGGTATGGGAGTGAAGACAAATATTTCTGAAAACTGCTTCAGAAAACCTACTGAAAAATCACCAGTGTTACTTATAAAATGAGAGTCAAGTGTCTTTATAGCCTATGGTCTACAATTAAATGTTTTGTCAGTTTGCAGCAGTTTGCCTTGTCAAAGATACTTACATATACTGTGCTTTGTGTAGAGATCCCAATATCAGTGCTCCAGAAAGCTGAAACTGAATGGCCCTTAGTTTTTCTATAGCCCGCGCCAAACTCTTAAAAAAGCAGGAAAATAGAATGTGCTGCATGTTTCTTTGTCTAAAGCCCTCTGCAGACAGAGCCGACTCGACCCGATCCGACTGGTTTCAATCAGGCTAGAGTTGGGCCCGGTCGGTCGGATCCGATTCATCGTGTTGAATCGGCCCCATCTGGCATCCGACTGTCTCTCGACTGGCAAAATGTGTGCCGCGAGGCACTGAAAACTGAGCCGATCCGAGTGAAAACCAGTCGCATCGGGTCGAGTCGGCTCTGTCTGCAGAGGGCTGTAGACGCTTACCGTGCTTTGTCTAGAGATCCGGGTAACTGTGCGCCAGAAAGTTGAAACTGAATGCCCCTTGTCGAATGAAAAAAGAAAATAAACGCCCAATTTTCGTGCTTTGTTGGGAGTCCGACGTGGGGCTATAGAAAAACCTAGGTGTTTTGGGCACTCAGGATTAAATTATTGCATTTCTTTAAAACGTTTTTCTGGGTTTTCTCATAGCCCACGCCAAACTCTTAACAAAGCAGGAAAATAGGATGTGCCGCTTTTTCTTTGTCTAAGACACTTACCGTGCTTTGTATAGAGATCCCGGTATCCTTGCGCCAGATATCTGAAATTGAATGACCCTCGGTTTTTCTATAGCCCACCTTGGACAAATAGAAGAAAAAGTAATCACCCAATCTTTGTGCTTTGTTGAGAGTGTGGCGTGGACTACAGAGAAACCCAGGGGTTTTGAGCACGGGATTAAATTATTGCATTTCTTTAAAGGGATCTAGTAACTTTGTTGACATGTGCAAAAAGTGATGAATGGTTGATGCAATGTATATTATTGTTATCTCATATGTCCACAGGGTATTGTGTGAAAATTTCAAGTCAAATCGACATTGCATGGCCAAGTAATGAGCGAAAATGCAAAGTGATATTCAATAACTCACTGCACTCACTTTGTACACAGAAGAAAAACTCGCCCGGAGTTTTTCGTATCTGAATACTTTGATCGTACATATCTTTGTAACGAAAGGGAAATTTGAAAAAACGAAACCTGTCCCATGATTTTATTGTTAATACAAATACAACAAGGTATGAGGGAACCGCTATAATTAAAATTTAATTTTGAGGATTTTGACAATGTTACTAAGTCCCTTTAACACATTACTAAGTCCCTTTAATATGTTTTTCTGTTATTTTCTTTCTGACAGGAGTTTTGCACGGGGGAGAAACAGTGGCCTCCGCTTTCGTCCCTGAAGATCAAAGTGTCCAAAATCAAACAGTCCTGCAGAGATAGATGCATGGAAGAGGGTAAGAATCAAATATTTATGGGGGGGTGTTTCACAAAGCTTCTAAGTTGAACTTAACTCTAACTGGGACCTAACTATTATGGAAAGCCATTTGTAGCCTTGGAATAAAATATATTCAAAAGCAAAAAAACAATATTTTTGGACTTTTCATAAATGTTGCACCAAGAGCATGAAACCTCCCTTGATAATAGAAAATATCAATGATTTGAATCAACATTTTATGCATTTGAAAAAGGACTTTTACAACAATTGTTCAAAGAAACTAGTGGCTTTCCATACTTCAAGTCCAACTGAGAGCTAAGTTCAACAATACTAGCTTTGTGAAACACCCCCATGGTTTCACTTTATTAACCTGTTCCCTTCAATACTGTGAAATCCCTATAGACTTTGTGCAAAGCCCACCAGGTTCTCGTTGGCAAGGGGTTGCTATAAATATATTTCGATAGACATGATTATAAACATTTCCTGAAGATCGAACCCTATTTTTATTCTTCTCTTACCATAAGCTAAACAACACGGCAGAAGAGAAACGAGGAAGCTCCAAGTATTTTTCGTGGAGTTAGACACTTTACCTGGATCACTTTAAATCAAATAATCTGAACGGGCGCAAGTAGTTTCGAAATTCTGATCGCGATTCAAATCGCACCAAATAAGCCTGTGTAAACGGGCATAATGACTTTAAAGGGATAGTTGAGTTCTGGTAAAGAGAGTACTATTTTGGTCAAACTGAATTTTAGTAACCAAAACCTGCTCCATTACATTACAAACTTATAGTTGTAACTCCACCATGCTCGAAAGGAATACAAAAATTACAAACGACTAAGTAAAAAGCCTGTCATCATTAAAAAAGAGCCGTTCAAACTCAGAGGGCGCTCTCTAAAAACTCATTGGTTTCAATCATTTTAAATAAAATATTGTGCATGTGATGGTTTGTAAAAATAGTGATTAGATAGAGAGATAATCAACAACTATTAAAAAACTTCTTTTGACAATTTTTGAAAAGAGGAAGCATTTAAAAAAAGAATTTAACGGTTGGTTCAAAATTATTGAATAATTGTGGGCCCCCACATTTATTACAAATGGTTACGTTTATGGATATTATAGCCGTTTCTGAACCGATTTTGTTCAAATAAAGTTTATTCTGTCATTAAAATTGTACGTTCTTTCAAATTTGACAGTCAGTTTGTCATTATCTCACAAAAAAAAAATTATGTGTAGCGCCCTCTATACCAAAACTCAACTATCCCTTTAACTGCAACCACAGTTCACCAAAGTTTGTTGACTGCTACCTGGTTATTCTTTTACAAATGTCACAAAGGCATTTACATATTCTTCAAATGATATTTTAATAACTTGAAGCTTAACATGTTTATTGTTAACTTCGATTCCCTGAGCTAGATAAATTACCCATCAACCTACTAATGGATATTGAATCCGGAGATTAGTTTATATAAGTAGACGGTTGCGTCTAAAGATTTATTGGCACGAGGATGAATCATTAGGAAACGGCCCACACAAATTTTAAGTATACTCTTTTATCTGGACAATGGAAAAGATACATGTACATCAGTGGCGTAGCATGGTCGGACTGTTGATGGGGGGGGGGGGCACACCTTATGCCCCCCATTCCCCCCCCCCCCCCCCCCCCCTGTCGCTACGCCACTGATGTACATTATAACGTTTCTGTCGATGTAAAGAGTTGACAAAAGTTGCCTTTAAAATTAGGTTGGTGTACACATCGACATTGCCAATTTCTCACATGTTTCTAATGAAACTGACCGAATGGCCCGGGGGTGATAATAGAGCTATTTCTAAATGCATAGAAATATTTGTATAATGGGCTGAATTAATTCTACCTTTTGTTATTTTATTATCATAATTCTTCTTCTTCTTGTCCTTCTTCGTCACCGTCTCCTCCTCCTCCTCCTCCTCCTCCTCCTCCTCCTCCTCCTCCTCCTCCTCCTCCTCCTCCTCCTCCTCCTCCTCCTCCTCCTCCTCCTCCTCCTCCTCCTCCTCCTCCTCCTCCTCCTCCTCCTCCTCCTCCTCCTCCTCCTCCTCCTCCTCCTCCTCCTCCTCCTCCTCCTCCTCCTCCTCCTCCTCCTCCTCCTCCTCCTCCTCCTCCTCCTCCTCCTCCTCCTCCTCCTCCTCCTCCTCCTCCTCCTCCTCCTCCTCCTCCTCCTCCTCCTCCTCCTCCTCCTCCTCCTCCTCCTCCTCCTCCTCCTCCTTCTTCTTCTTCTTCTCCTTCTCATTATTCTTCTTATTACTACTATCATTACTATTATTACTATTAGTATTATTAGTATTATTAGTAGTAGTAGTATTATTATGATGATGATGATGATGATGATGATGATGATGATGATGATGATGATGATGATGATGATGATGATGATGATGATAATGATTATATCTTTTTGCAGGACTTATCTGTGAGCCCAGTTTCTTCAAGCACATCAATAGTGGTCCAAGTATTGAAAGGTAAGCTATCAAAATCTCTTTACTTTGTAAATGTTACATTAAATGGGAAAAAAATGTCTTATCAAACTATGTTTTAATGACCAATACTTGTATGTCTTTAAAACTTATATAATAAATTCAAACAAAACATAAGAAAACTAACCAGGAACATTCATGGTTATCATTCAATCATTCGGGCCAGTGGAATAAGGCATCAATTAAATTTGGTGGCCCAGAGCTAATTTTTAATGGCCACATGCCAGGTGCCAATTTTAAGCATTGATTTATGCATACTTTTGAATTTGAGCAGTATTTCAAGTAGGATTATATATACACCAGTTCACAGTAACGTTTTGCGCATGTGCAATACAAAGGTCAAGTGAGAAAGTTCGGTATTCATCGAATTGAAAGGACTCGATAAGGTTCTTTTCTTGTTATTCTTGAGTACATCGATTGGAAATTCCTTGATGCGAAGGTTGATAAATTGTTCTCATGAAAGGGAACAAAAGATATCCCATGACAACCATCTGTCACTCTGAACATGACTGCACAGAGTAAAGGCTCTATATATCCTACCCATGATTTTAGAATTCAATGGCTATAGAGGTCAAGTGAGACATATGCTATCTGTGAACTCGTGTATTAACAAAGAAGAGGATGTGAATAGAATGTGGAATGTAATTTGTGCCCATTTCACTTCCAAAAGATAATATGAAAGATGAAATAAAAGTGTCTGAGAATAAATAAATGCTAAAATATGTGACAAGAACCACATGATAAAAATACAATACAAAAGTTGTTAAGATAAAGATCAAGTTAACTTTTGAAATGATAAGGTCTTAGTCCTAAAAAAGGTAAAAAGGTAAAAAGTTAGAATTGTTACATTTTAAAAGATATACAATATAAGAAAATAAAGTTCTACAATATATAAAAAGTGCGAATGTAAAATATAAACATTCTAACAAATCCAACACGTGGTAATAACTTCTAAAGAATGTAAACTGTATCAAAACAAAACTCTTTCGCAAGAGTTTCTCCTTTTTTGCATCTAACTTGTGACCTTTGTTCTTTTAAAAAATCGCAGTGCAACCGGGTCAAAGTGCTCAAGCGTGACGAGCGTGGAGGAGATCTACCCACCCGCGGTGGAGTCGACTCTGCTGTCAACAAAGTGCTACACGCAGGCGCATCATCTCTTATACAGCTGCGCTGGCGGCGGCTCGAACCACAAACGGGTATGCCCGTGTAGGGACTATATACGTGGACAAGTGGCGCTATGTCAGAGCTGTCGGAATGAAGCGTAAGGAATCCCTCCCATCATCTAGTATACAGCTGCGCAGGTGTCGGTGGCGGCCCGAACTACAAACGGGTATGACGGAGTATGGACTATATACGTGGACAAGTGGCGCTATGTCAGAGCTGCCGGAATGAAGCGTAAGAAATCCCTCCCATCATCTACTATACAGCTGCGCAGGTGTCGGTGGCGGCCCGAATCACAAACGGGTATGCTTGAGTATGGACAATGTACTTGGACAAGTGGCGCTATGTCAGAGTTGCCGAAATGAAGCCTGAGGAATCCCTCCCATCATCTAGTATACAGCTGCGCAGGTGTCGGCCGGAACCACAAACGGGTATCCACCTGTTTGGACTATATACGAGGACAAGTGGCGCTATGTCAGAGCTGCCGGAATGAAGCGTAAGAAATGCACCCCTAACCTAAATGTTAACAATGATGATGATGATGATGATGATTAGCTGTGTGTTCCCTTGGGTAGTCTCATCAATGCTTTTTGCACTGTGCACCCAAAGGGTGTTGTGTCTAGTATTATATAACCTCGGTCGTCAGGTACACTCCCACACCCAATCCAGCACTTATGTGCACTCTCTTCATTCCCTCGGGAGCATTCCAGCCATTGCTACTGTGTATAAAGTGTGCACACATGCTTTACACACATACCCACACACCCCATTCACACCGAGTACCCATTAAAACACCTGGGTGGAGAGCAGCAATCAATGTGGATTAAGTGCCTTGCTGAAGGGCACAAGACGCCTGGGGGGTGTTTCACACAGATTGAGCAAAGTTGAACTTGACTCTTAAGTTGAACCTAACAATTATGGAGAGCCATTAGTTTCTTTGTAACATTGTTGAAACAGTTCTTTTTTTATTGTTTAATAGAATCAGTTATGTTTGATATTATAAAGGAGCATTTTAATAATTGATATGTATATTTTGTTGTTGTTGAGTTCTCAAATACTTTTATTTTTTAACTTTTGAGTATGTTTTATTCCAAGGCTACAAATAGCTTTCCATAATAATTGTTAGGTCCAACTTAGAGTTAAGTTCAACGTGGAATCTTTGTGAAACACCCCCCTGGTATAGTGGGACTGTAGCACGTCTCCTTTCCTAAACAAGGGATGTTGTCAATGTATGTCCTCTGACTATCCTTTCTCGTGGATTTAACTTTTTTTAATTGCTATTTTAAATTACATATTGTATGAAATCTGCAGTATTGTTGTATGAGCATTGTTTGGGGCCTACCTCAATATGAAAGCGTATTTATTACAAAAGTATCTTTTTCTAAACTGATTCATCTATGAAAAGTCAATGATTTAGGCGAAGACCGTACATTTGGATCTTGATCATTCTGTGCTATGTGGCATTTCCATAACTGTACAGTGTACATTATGAGGTGCACATTGGGTCCATTGAATTTACCTCTTTAAACCAGATATCTCTTTGTATCTGGGCTTTACAAAAATGAAAAATCAAGCATTACTTATATGCATTACTTCTCTCGTTTTTTAGGGCAATCTTTTTTGAGGTATTGAAGGTCGTCCGTGGCGCCATTTTAACAAATTATTTATGAAGTTATTTGAATAATGTAACATTTTAAAATACATTACAAGTTTCTCTTATTGCTTCAGTATTCTGAACGTGATAACTTAATTAAAGGGATCTAGTAACTTTGTTGCCAATTTGAAAAATTTGTTAATGGGTTGATAAAGTGATACATTACTGTAGCCTGTCTTGTCCTCTGAGTAATGGGTCACCAAAATTCATGACATATGAATGTCGTTTAGCCAAATAATGAGTGATACTGCAAAGTGATATTTCCTGATACACTGCCATAGGTTACTACACAGTTGAAAACAAATCGTCACTTTCTTTAATATCTCGATAACTAATTTGAAATTTGATGAAAACTAATTTTTTACTACACAGTTGAAAACAAATCATCACTTTCTTATCTCAATAACTAATTTGAAATATGAAGAAAAATGATTTTTTTCTTTTCTTCATATCATAGTTCAGAGGAAACATAAACAAGATATTAAAGAGTTACAAGTTGTCAATTCAGACAAAGTTACTAGATTCCTAAAGTTAGTCAGTGGAGATGGGCTTTAGTGAGTTGTGAGTGAGAAGATAGTATATATTTGTATAATGAAGTGTGTGAGAAGTATTTATATTAGAGAGCAAGAACAATTTATTGTCGGGTGAGCGCGATAAGGGCGATAAGTCAATTTTTTGCTAAATTGAGTTATGCATACTTTTTGTAGATGGTAGCCTTCTCTACGTGATGCCAAATTTTCAGATTATAATTATGTCAAATTATATGAATATTTATAACATACAAAAGAGAGCAACATTTAAATTCTACATGGTTTTCAAACTATAATAATAGCTATTGACTTAATTATCTCAAAGGTACAAAACTACAAACAGTGTATAAAAAGAACTGATTTCTGCATGACTTTCAAATTATAATGATGTTTAAAGTAAGAAACTTTTTCTCAACCTATGTTTTGTCAGCAGAAGAGTACTTATTTAAGTTAGATCATTTATATTTTGATACGATTCTGTATAAATATATAGTTTGGTAATGCCTTTGGTTGGTTGTTCTTGTTTTTGTTTTGTTTGATATTGCATTCCGGCATAGAGGACGATTTCTATTTTAAAAAGTAAAATCTTGACCAATAAATGTTCAAAATTATGCTGACCAAAATAATTGTTTAAACTGTAAACAAAATGACTGTACTATAAAAGTGATCCATCAATTGTAAAATATTATTTTCCAAAGGTCATATTGGGTCTTCAATCTCATACCAATATCATTATAAGATTCTTCTGAATGTTATGTGAAAGATTTTATCCCCGGTCTTTTGCGCAAAGTATCCAAACTCGCATACTATGAACGATCAAAGTATCAGAATTTGGATACTTATGACTACAATTGAAAAGTTTTCTGGGCCCCGTAACATAAAGATTCACAATTAATCATACAATCAATTGATTGATTGTACAATTAATTGTGAATCTTTATGTTATGGGGCCCTGGAACGCTTTAAAATTCAATCTTAAACATCTCCATAATTAGGGAGAAATTTGACAAATCTAATCCAGTTTAATTATTTTGAGACCATAAGCCAAACAAGTGAAAGCTCCAAGTGATTTTGATCAAATTTGACGTTAATGGATCTCTTTAATGGTACATTTTAATGAGAAATTGAATGATTGACATTCCAACTTCTAGTTTGTTGATACTCAATTGAACAAAATTCCTCGTTTTTAATTTTTGCTGACCAAGAGAATTACTGATTGACCAAATGAATTCATTAACTGTATTAACCAAATGAGAATTATTTATATGCAAGGAATTTTTTATTGGTTTTATATTTAAAATAAGCAAATTTTGTAGTGAGCTTTAAAACTGACTATGCTTTGCAATACCATAATTCCAATGAATTGTATGGGTAGTCGGGTCGCTGCATATTGATTTTAATCTGTTGATGTTTGGAGGAAATTGTGATGTTGAATGATGTCATACAGGGCTCCACACTTACCTTTTTTGTCAGTAGCCCGCTCGGGCCAGTTAAATAATTTCTCCCCCCTTTCTGGTCCCGAAATGAAAATTAACTGGCCCTAAAATTTGTATTTCATGAGTAAACTTTTTAATATTGAAAATATCACTCTTTCCTGATCAAAGTCATAAGGTCTGTATAATTTATAAACAAAGCATGACATGGAACAAAACAAGATTTTTAGAATTTTGTCAATGTTGGGTTGAAAATCCGCTTGCCCGATCGGGCCACCAAAATATGACTGTTCTACATTTTTGCTGGCCCAAAGTGCAGTGTCACTGGCCCCGGGCCAGCGGGCCAGTTCTAACACATTGTTTCCCACTAAAACAAACAATTTTCAGTTTGTATACATTTTGAGTTTGGTGTAATTAATATGTATTGGTGTTTACTTGATATCTATTCTTATAAATATTTTATATGATATGTTTAAATTAACATTATTACATATTTTACTTTTTTATCTTGTTTAAAGATATTGTTATGATTTGCTAGACAAATGCTTGGAACTGTATACATAATATGCACTCCTTGGAAGATGTATCATCTTTCTAGATATGGGCAATTCCACGCCAAAGTGGACATAAAGTGGAACATCAAATGGGGATTATTTCTGATCTTGTTTATTTTTTCGGGATTATTTTTTCATAAATCATGATCACATAATGATATCTTTCAGTTTACATGATAAAAAAATATTGGGCGTCTCCTGATAGGAGAAACAAACACCATACATTAAACTATACACATGGGACTACACAGTTCCTATTTCCAGATTTTCTTCATTTTTTTTCAATCCTTTCTAGTATTTTTCTGTTTAAGGTACCAAATTGGATGATTGAATATCACAATATGTGTTCAGATGAAAATTTCAGTCTTTTGAGTGCCCTAAAGTATATTTTTAATGAATCAAAAACTCTGTCCTTCCGTTACCGAACAGTGAAGCAATTAACTTCTCGTAATTAATATACCAATAGACATATTTTGTTCTCAAATAAGTGTTGTAATACTCTTTGAACATTATGGAATGGACTATGAGCCAATATAACATGATAGTCCTCTTAACTTCAAAGAGATTGGATCATAACTAAAAAACTTGAAAATCCATGTCCATTTTGGCATCCTTCCGTTACCGGCCTAATTAGTGTCCATATCTAATTAACGTAATGTAAATAAAAATAATTAAAAAATAGGAAATCAAAGGTGTCCTACCAAGAGTCTCAGAAATGTAATTTACAATGATGAATCATAAGCAGGATCCTGGAATTATTTGATTTAATTTAAAAAATTGCGTCTGAATGTCCTTCCGTTACCGTGGAATTGCCCATTGGTTATAGAGCAGAATTTCAACTACTTAACTCCAAGAACATTTATATTTGAGGGAGATATGGCATTTTGAATCATGGCGATTTTGTTGTTGTTGGTAGTGTTATTTATCCAGGTTAGCCTCTTCAGCGCTTTTTGCTCTGTTCTCCCAGAGGGACCTGCATCTAATAATTAGTTTTACCTCGGCCACCGGATACACATCTGCACTTCATTGTGCACGCTCTCCACTCCCTGGGGAGGATTCCAGCCGGAGCTACTTTTACTTTTACACACCCTCATTCCTGCCAAGTGATTCATGCCATGGTTTTCTCAAACTAATTTTTATTTTTTATTAATATGATCATATTTTGAATGCTGGTTGGTCAGAATATTTTTGAATGACCTTTTTTCAATCTGATGCCATGATAGTATTTCAAATAGTAAAAAATACCTAATTTGTATAAATGTCTGATCCATTGAAAGCCCCGACAGCGTTTATTGGGTTCACATACATTAGATAAGATTGCAATTAAATGTTTATCACAGTCAAATCCTGATACTTGTGTGTGGGACCTTTTTGTTGCATTATGCTTTTAAAAAACAGTATGTTTGATTTTGTTAGAAGTACTCTATGGATATTTGTCCTATACTAGCATTCAATCGTAATATTTCCATTTATAAGAATCTGTATTCTGTCTTTATTAAACTTACATTTTTCTTGAAAATGATTGTCTTACATGTGTTACAAAGTTGCATTTACAGTGAACATTGTCAATATCAGTTATAGTTTGTGAGGGCAATATATGTTATTAGATAAGTATGATTTGTGCTAAAGTGTTATTAATTTCTTTTTTCTGGACGGATAAATGAAATTTGATAAATGTTTTATTCTGAGTGTAATTACATATGGCAGTATTTGAATTCAATGGAATTTTCAAAGTACTTACAGTTATTTGTTTTATATGCTTTTGTATCAATATACAGTATTTACCACCCTTTCTTATATGCACTCACAAACATTGATTCAGATCTAGAGATATTCGGATTATGACTGAATTTTTTTTGCACCAATAAAACATTTTGTTTAATGTCTTACGCATTTTATTTCAGAGATACTATTCTCCTTTTGCAGACATCTTCAAGTTCAGTAAAAGTCCCCATTAGCCAAACTGCACATCTAGTTATTTTTATTTTGTATTTGAATTAGTTAACAGTGATACGGGATTCAAATGATGCAAAAGATCTATTGCTTTGATGTCTTAAACATTTTTCTGAACTTGTTGGTGGAATGGACTACTAAAGATGTTACCTTTAATTTATGAGAATATTACTTTTGGGTGGTGGTACCCTTTAATGATATTTTCTTCCATATAATGACAATTATGTCGCAACTGTATAATTCTGGCTTGCAAAAGGAGGACAAAATCTTTAAGACGTGAAAAACAATGACAGACTTAAAGACAGAACAAAAGACCAGTTTTTGAAGTGTATCAGAATTGATAATAAAATTGGGTGCAATTCACAAAGGAGGTTTGTACAAACCATGGTTTGAGCATGGTTTACATTTATGGAATGCCATTGTAAACTGATGGAGAAGAAATGAAAACTGCTTATTTGTCATGCTTGTTAACAATGTTGATTTATAATTTACTTGTATACGAGCAGCATTCCATAGATGTAGACCATCGTCAAACCATGGTTTGTACAAACCTCCTACAAACCTCCTTTGTGAATTCCACCCAATGTCTGCGCAGGGACTAGTTATTTTCAGTCCAGTTTCAGTTTTAACTGTAGCTTCCAGGGGAAATACTTAGATCAAATACTTATTTTGTGTGTCTTGTGTTAAATGAACGTGAATATCTTTCACTACAAACCAACCTTTCAATATGTATAGGTGCAATGCTTGATTATAATGTATGCATGTTGTGTTAAACCATGTATTTGCAATCATTGTACCACCCTCTTTTATTTATTTTGTATCAACGATTTATAGCTTTCTTTTTAAACGTACACACAAGTCCAATGGTGTACACATATACATGTCAATTTTATAGTGGTATTGATTTGTAAAGACTGATGTTTTTAGTTTTTGTGTGTGCAAATGAATTAACAGTGAATTATAAAAGGCAAGAGTAAAGATTGAGTAATACCATTATATCAGAGAATTTCCACCTATTTTGATAGTTGAGGTCTTATTTTGCATATTTAGCATATTTGTGTATATATTTAGAAACCAGACTTATGCATTTTTATTTGGAGAACTTAATTGCATTTTATTTAAGAATTTTGTAAAGGGTTAGGGTCTGAAATATCAACCTTTACATTGTTCACACTTAATTCAATTTTATTTTTATATATTTTAATCGATACTTTGGGTACTTAATAAAAGTGGTAATGACAACTAATCCTTTGGTGATATAGTGATTTTAGATCATCACATTTGTAAAGTTTTTTTTTATGTCCAAAATTACCCAGCTTTTAATGTTGAGAATAACAAACAAACATTTTCATGCTGTAAACTATTTAAAGTTTGTAAGGTTTAACAGATGTTTTTGTACAAACTTTGTACCCCCTTGCTAAATGAAATAGTGTGATGGCATGACTGACAATTGAATCGCCTCCATTAGGCCATGACTGTAATATACATTGTAATGCTGTTTATGTAATATTTGTCTTTGACTTTGTATATATTTGGGTTTAAAGTATGTTCATTATGTGCGTTTTGAATAACTAATTATATTGTCACGCGGATGATAAATAAATTATTTTTTTCACACAAGTATCTGAATTGTTTTGCAGTCTTTTAACCCGTTCTTTGTACACAACCCACTCGGTTCCAGTGGTCAAGGGGTTAATTACAGGGATATGCGATGATCCACACAGTGACATGCTGTGATCCACATTTTAAAATTCTGTGATACACTGTGATCAGCTTAGTGAAAGAATGCACATTGTGATCCGTAATGTAAACACAGTGATCTACGATGTGAAACACTGTGACACGATGTGACACACTGTGATCCACATTATAAAACAAATTTACATTTTAAAGCACATTGCCACATGACCCACATTATGAAACAAAGTGACACTGTGATCCACACTGAAACACAGTGCCACACTGTGACCCACATTGTAGAAACACAGTGATACACTGTGATCCACACTGAAAGACATTGACACAATATGACCCACATTGTGAAACACAGTGATACACTGTGATCCACACTGAAACACAGTGACACACTGATCCGCATTGTAAAACACAGACTAGTGATACACGATGTGACACACTGTGATCCACATTATAAAACAAAGTGACATTTTTAAGCACATTATCACATGACCCACATAATGAAACAGTGACACACTGTGATCCAACTAAAACACAGTGACACACTGACCCACATTGTGAAACACAGTGATACACTGTGATCCACATTGTGAAACACAATGACAAACTGTGATCCACATTGTGAAACACTGTGATCCACATTGTTAAACACAGTGACACACTGTGATCCACATTGTGAAACGCAGCAACACACTTTGATCCACATTGTGAAACAGAGACACACTGATCTGCATTGTGAAACAGAGCGACACACTGTGATCCGCATTGTGAAACACAATGACACACTGTGATCTGCATTGTGAAACACTGAAACAGTGTGATCCACATCGATAAAAAAAGTGACACACTGTGATTCACATTGTGATCCACATCGAAACACAGTGACACACTTTGATCTTTATTATGAAACACAGTGACACACTGTTATCAGCATTGTTAATCACAGTGATCCACATTGTGAAACATTGGCACACTGTAATTCATGTTGTGACACACTGTGATACCACATTGAAAAACACAGTGACACGTGATCCACGTTGTGAAACACTGAGGCACACTGATCCACATTGTGAAACAGAGTGACACACTGTGATCCACATTGTGAAACACAGTGACACACTGTGATCCACTTTGTGAAACACAGTGACACACTGTGATCCATGTTGTGAAACACTGTGACACCCCGATCCACATTGTGAAACACAGTGACACACTGTGATCCACATTGTGAAACACTGACACACTGATCCACATTGTGAAACGCAGTGACACACTGTGATCCATATTGTGAAACACAGTGACACACTGATCCACATTGTGAAACACAATGACAAACTGATACAGATTGTGAATCACAGTGACACACTTTGATCCACATTGTTACACAGTGACACACTGTGATACACATTGTGAAAATCAGGAAAACACTGATCCACATTGTGAAACACAGTGAAACACTGATCCACATTGTGAAACACAGTGACACACTTTGATGCACATTGTTAAACACAGTGATACACTGTGATCCACATTGTGAAACACAGTGACAAACTGTGATCCATATTGTGAAACACAGTGACACACTTTGATCCACATTGTTAAACACAGTGACACACTGTGATACACATTGTGAAAAACAAAACACTGTGCTCCACATTGTGAAACACTGTGATCCACATTGTGAAACACAGTGAGACACTTTGATCCACATTGTTAAACACAGTGACACACTAATCCACATTATGAAACACAGTGACACACTGTGATCCACATAGTGAAAGACGGTGACATGCTGTGGTCCACACTGAAACACAGTGACACACTGATTCGTATTGTGAAACGCAATAACACACTGATCCTCATTGTAAAATACAGCGTCATACTGTGATCCACATTGTGAAACAGTGACACACTGATCCACATTATGAAACACAGTGGGACACTGTGATCCACATTGTGAAACACAGTGACACACTGTGATCCACATTGTGACATACTGGCACACTGTGATCCACATTGTGAAACACAGTGACACACTGATCCACATTGTGAAACACAGTGACACACTGTGATCCACATTGTGACACACTGTGTTTCAAAATGTGAAACACAGTGACACACTGACCCACATTGTGAAACACAGTGATACACTGTGATCCACATTGTGAAACACAATGACAAACTGTGATCCACATTGTGAAACACTGTGATCCACATTGTTAAACACAGTGACACACTGTGATCCACATTGTGAAACGCAGCAACACACTTTGATCCACATTGTGAAACACAGAGACACACTGATCTGCATTGTGAAACAGAGCGACACACTGTGATCCGCATTGTGAAACACAATGACACACTGTGATCCGCATTGTGAAACACTGAAACACTGTGATCCACATTGTTAAACAAAGCGACACACTGTGATTCACATTGTGATAGACATCGAAACACAGTGACACACTTTGATCTTTATTGTGAAACACAGTGACACACTGTTATCAGCATTGTGAATCACAGTGATCCACATTGTGAAACATTGGCACACTGTAATTCATGTTGTGACACACTGTGATACCACATTGAAAAACACAGTGACACGTGATCCACGTTGTGAAACACTGAGGCACACTGATCCACATTGTGAAACACAGTGACACACTGTGATCCACATTGTGAAACACAGTGACACACTGTGATCCACTTTGTTAAACACAGTGACACACTGTGATCCATATTGTGAAACACTGACACCCCGATCCACATTGTGAAACACAGTGACACACTGTGATCCACATTGTGAAACACTGTGACACACTGATCCACATTGTGAAACGCAGTGACACACTGTGATCCATATTGTGAAACACAGTGACACACTGATCCACATTGTGAAACACAATGACAAACTGATACAGATTGTGAATCACAGTGACACACTTTGATCCACACGGTTACACAGTGACACGCTGTGATCCACATTGTGAAACACAGTGACACACTTTGATCCACATTGTTAAATACAGTGACACACTGTGATACACATTGTGAAAAACAGTAAAACACTGATCCACATTGTGAAACACTGATCCACATAGTGAAACACAGTTGCACACTTTGATGCACATTGTTAAACACAGTGATACACTGTGATCCACATTGTGAAACACAGTGACAAACTGTGATCCATACTGTGAAACACAGTGACACACTTTGATCCACATTGTTAAACACAGTGACACACTGATACACATTGTGAAAAACAAAACACTGTGCTCCACATTGTGAAACACTGTGATCCACATTGTGAAACACAGTGACACACTTTGATCCACATAGTGAAAGACGGTGACATGCTGTGATCCACACTGAAACACAGTGACACACTGATTCGTATTGTGAAACGCAATAACACACTGATCCTCATTGTAAAACACAGCGTCATACTGTGATCCACATTGTGAAACAGTGACACACTGTGATCCACATTATGAAACACAGTGGGACACTGTGATCCACATTGTGAAACACAGTGACACACTGTGATCCACATTGTGACACACTGGTACACTATGATCCACATTGTGAAACACAGTGACACACTGATCCACATTGTGAAACACAGTGACACACTGTGATCCATATTGTGACACACTGTGTTTCAAAATGTGAAACACAGTGGCACACTGTGATCCACATTGTGAAACACAGTGACACACTGTGATCCACATTGTGAAACACAGTGACACACTGTGATCCACATTGTTAAACACTGTGACACACTGATCCACATTGTGAAACACAGTGACACACTGCGATCCACACTGAAACACAGTGACACACTGTGACCCACATTGTAGAAACACAGTGGCAGACTGTGATCCACATTGTAAACACAGTGACACACTGATCCACATTGTGAAACACAGTGACACACTGATCCACATTGTGAAACACAGTGGCACACTGTGATCCACATTATGAAACACTGTGACACACTGTTATCCACATTGTGAAACACAGTGACACACTGATCTACAAGTTGAAACACAGTGACACACTGTGATCCACATTGTGAAACACAGTGACACACTGATCCACATTGTGAAACACAGTGGCACACTGTAATCCACATCGTGAAACACAGTGACACACTGATCCACATTGTGAAACACAGTGGCACACTGTAATCCACATCGTGAAACACAGTGACACACTGTGATCCACATTGTGAAACATTGTGACACACTGATCCACATTGTGAAACACTGATCCACATTGTGAAACACAGTGACACACTTTGATGCACATTGTTAAACACAGTGATACACTGTGATCCACATTGTGAAACACAGTGACAAACTGTGATCCATACTGTGAAACACAGTGACACACTTTGATCCACATTGTTAAACACAGTGACACACTGATACACATTGTGGAAAACAAAACACTGTGCTCCACATTGTGAAACACTGTGATCCGCATTGTGAAACACAGTGACACACTTTGATCCACATTGTTAAACACAGTGACACTAATCGACATTATTAAACACAATGACACACTGTGTCCCACATAGTGAAAGACGGTGACATGCTGTGATCCACACTGAAACGTATGAAACGTATGAAATGTACTGAGATGTATGTGTGTGCATATACAGGGGGAGTTGGGTGTATTCAGCTGCCAGAAATATCCATTTAATCTGGCATTAGAATTTCACTTTTTTGATACATTGATGTTAGATTTTGGACATTTAATATCTTATAATCACCATGGACCTGTTATTTCTTGGTTTTTGGGTGATATTGGACCTGATTTCTGGACATGGATTTTTGGACCAGTTTAGCTTTTAGTGAGAATGTCATACTCAGTCCCATTCATACATCTTGGTGCTGTACATGTTGGGATCATACTTTCAGGAGATAGGTTCCTTGTGTCAGTCTTCTTGTATTGTGGATGATTTAAACCAATGCCAGTCAATCCATCAGTTGTCTGTGGTTCTTTGAATGCTCATTTGATGCCAAAACTCAAATTTTTGGACTGCTTTCCAAGTAATCTTTTGGAACATCAAGACTTCTACAATTGTTATTGTTGACTGTACCTGCTACTACCAGCCAAGAACATGTAACGTATTATTATGCTGACTCTTCCGTTTCATGATTTCAATCATGCCTAGAAAGCCTAAATATCCATGTGGATTATGTTCCCGGGCAGTTACTAAAAAAAACTACGGGAGTCCAATGTGAAGGGACTTGTGAAAAATGGTTCCATGCTGAGTGCATAGGCTTATCATCAAGTGAATATGCAGCTTTTAACAGTAGCTCTATTATATGGATCTGCAACCACTGTGGAGCACACAACATCAGCAGATCGAACTTGTCTCTCTCAAGTCTACAGCACAGCTCAAACCCATTTGATGTACTCAACCCGAGCTGTGGAAGCAGCGACCAAAATGAGTCTTCTTCACGGTCACGCTTTTCATCGAACCCGTCATCCCCTGGCTCACCAGCACGCTCTTCTTCCCCGCGTAACAGCAATCGAAGGAAAGCAACCCACAAACCTCCTCCCAGAATGCTCAGGATACTCAACGTCAACTGCCAGAGCATCCGAGCCAAGATGCAGCCCTTCTCAATGTTGTTGCAAAGACATAATCCGGACATAGTTGTTGGTACGGAGTCTTGGCTGTCTGATACCGTCAACAGCAACGAAGTCTTCCTTAACAACCAATACCACATCCTGCGCAGGGACCGCCCTCGTGACCCGCATGGCGGAGTCTTCATTGCCGCCAAGAGCGACCTCATAGTTACCAGAGAAGAGGAACTGGAGACCGATTGTGAGATACTCTGGTGTCGGATTGAAATGGCAGGAAGCAAGACACTCCATGTTGCAGCTTTCTACCGTCCACATGAAGGAGATGAACTCAGTCTTGTTGAGCTATCACGGTCACTCTCCAGACTTGACAAGAAGCACTTGGTGATCCTCGCTGGAGACTTCAACCTTCCTGGCTGGAACTGGCAGAACCTTCAGGTCGGCACGTGTGGACATCCTGCCCTTCATCACCACTTTGGCGAGGTTATGGATGACCACGGACTTAGCCAACTTGTCAAAGAGCCGACACGTCAAGCAAACACCCTTGACCTGATTCTTACCAACAATCCTACCCTGGTTAACAGTGTCAAGGTTGTGGCAGGAATCTCAGACCATGACTGTCCTTTGGCTGAATTTGACTTGCGGCCCCCACGAAGACACCAAGCAAAAAGGAAGGTACCCCTGTACAAGAAAGCTGACTGGGATGGTTATGCAGAACATATGCAGCATGTGGCAGACGACATATCAGAGAAGTCAAGTACTGCATCAGTCAATGAACTGTGGATGCTATTCAAGTCAGGCATTGAAGAGGGGTCTGAGAAATTTGTTCCCAAGAAGATGCTGCGCGGTAAACATGACATGCCATGGATCACTCCAGACATCAGACGACTCGTCAAGAGAAGGGATAGACTACACAAGAAAGCAAGCCGGATGAAGAAGGAACACAACCCTGTTCCTCTCCTTTTGGAGGACGAACTGCTAGAATTGAAACACAGAATCCAATCAGAAGCACGACAAGCATACTGGAACCACCTCGAATCTATCTTCACATCTGATGATGACTCAAACCAGTACGAGGGAATGCGAAAGTTCTGGAGATTTGTGAAGAACAACAGAACAGACCGTAGCGGAATTCCTGTACTGAAGACAGACAACCAAAATGCGACAAGCCCGAAGGACAAAGCAGAAGCACTGAACAACCAGTTCAAGTCAGTATTCACCAATGAGACAGACCCACCTGCTGACCTACTTCCAGATGTCTCCCCCTTCGATGCCATGCCTGAAATCCACATCACAACTGAGGGAATCTCTAAGATGTTGGAGAAACTCAAAGTTGGGAAGGCTCCCGGACCTGATGGGATCCCGGCAATGGTGCTACACAAGCTCTCGCGCGTCGTAGCTCCATCTCTGCGTGCAATATTCCAGCTCTCCTACGAGACAGGTGAAGTACCAGATGATTGGCGCCTTGCAAATGTGGTTCCTATATTCAAGGACGGAGACAAAACGGATCCTGGGAACTATCGCCCCATCTCCCTTACATGCATTGCCTGCAAAATGATGGAACATATCATTGCAAGCAGCATCATGACCCACGCCAGTAGGAACGACATCCTCTACCCTCTGCAACACGGGTTTCGGGCAAAGAAGTCATGTGAACTCCAACTTACTGGCTTCGTCAGTGACCTCTTGAACAACATGGAGGAGAACAAGCAAACTGACATAATCATCACCGACTTTAGCAAAGCCTTCGACAAGGTAGGCCACAAGAGGCTTCTCCAGAAGATGGACTTCTATGGAGTTAGAGGCAAAAACATCAGATGGATTTCCAGCTTTCTCCACAACAGGAAACAACAAGTTGTCTTGGATGGATGTACCTCATCTGATGCAGAAGTCAGGTCCGGTGTACCCCAAGGATCTGTGCTGGGACCATGCCTCTTTCTCTTCTACATAAACGACCTACCTGACCAACTCTCCTCCAAAGCTAGACTGTTTGCAGATGATGCCATCATGTACATGACCATCCAAGCTCCAGAAGATGCTAGGCTGCTCCAACAAGACCTGGACACCCTAAGTAGCTGGTCAAGGAAATGGATGATGGAACTCAATCCAAGGAAATGCCATGCTATAACAGTCACCAGGAAGAAGACCAGATTCATACACCAGTACTCTCTGAACGGTGAAATTCTGGATTCTGTGTCATCGGCCAAATACCTTGGAGTAACCATCACCTCTGACCTCAACTGGAAACAACACATCTCAAACATCTGTCAGAAGGCAAACAACACCCTAGCATTTCTCAGAAGGAACGTGCGTGTCCATTCAACCCAACTCAAGACAACAGCATACCAGGCTCTTGTACGCCCTCTCCTTGAGTATGGATGCACCGTCTGGGACCCGTACACAGTGGGATGCATACAACAGTTGGAGATGGTCCAGAGACGAGCGGCTAGGTATGTGCTGAATCGCTACCACAACACCAGTAGTGTCTCCGATATGTTGAGCCAGCTTGGATGGGCCTCCCTTCAAAAGAGAAGAGAAATCCACCGTCTCACAATGCTCTACAAGATGCATCACTCACTGGTAGACTTCAACACAAATCAGTACATCCAAACAGCAGACATCAACCGGACGACAAGAGCCACACGACTGTTCTGCTACATGATCCCACATTCCAGAACTGATCAACACCAGCAGTCCTACTTCCCTCGAACAGCTCGTCAGTGGAATGCCCTTCCCTTAGAGGTTGTCCTGGCACCATCTGTGGAGGCCTTCCGTCGCCACCTGACGGAAGGAACGAAGTAAACACCGGAATAGACTTTTACTTGCACTTTGTAAATAAGCACCTGCGCACCCTGTGTATGCACACACACACACAGTATCTGCAAGAATCTTCAGGATTGAAGGAGGCAGATTAACCCGAAGAAGAAGAAGAAGAAACACAGTGACACGCTGATTCGTATTGTGAAACGCAATAACACACTGATCCTCATTGTAAAACACAGCGTCATACTGTGATCCACATGTAAAAGAGTGACACACTGTGATCCACATTATGAAACACAGTGGGACACTGTGATCCACATTGTGAAACACAGTGACACAGTGTGATCCACATTTTGACACACTGGTACACTGTGATCCACATTGTGAAACACAGTGACACACTGTGATCCACATTATGAAACACAGTGGGACACTGTGATCCACATTGTGAAACACAGTGACACAGTGTGATCCACATTGTGACACACTGGTACACTGTGATCCACATTGTGAAACACAGTGACACACTGATCCTCATTGTGAAACACAGTGACACACTGTGATCCATATTGTGACACACTGTGTTTCAAAATGTGAAACACAGTGGCACACTGTGATCCACATTGTGAAACACAGTGACACACTGTGATCCACATTGTGAAACACAGTGACACACTGTGATCCACATTGTTAAACACTGTGACACACTGATCCACATTGTGAAACACTGTGACACACTGTGATCCACACTGAAACACAGTGACACACTGTGACCCACATTGTAGAAACACAGTGGCACACTGTGATCCACTTTGTGAAACACAGTGACACACTGTGATCCATATTGTGAAACACTGTGACACCCCGATCCACATTTTGAAACACAGTGACACACTGTGATCCACATAATGAAACACTGTGACACACTGATCCACATTGTGAACGCAGTGACACACTGTGATCCATATTGTGAAACACAGTGACACACTGATCCACATTGTGAAACACAATGACAAACTGATACAGATTGTGAATCACAGTGACACACTTTGATCCACATTGTTACACAGTGACACGCTGTGATCCACATTGTGAAACACAGTGACACACTTTGATCCACATTGTTAAATACAGTGACACACTGATACACATTGTGAAACACAGTGACAAACTGTGATCCATATTGTGAAACACAGTGACACACTTTGATCCACATTGTTAAACACAGTGACACACTGTGATACACATTGTGAAAAACAATAAAACACTGCTCCATATTGTGAAACACTGTGATCCACATTGTGAAACACAGTGACACACTTTGATCCACATTGTTAAACACAGTGACACACTAATCCACATTATGAAACACAGTGACACACTGTGATCCACATAGTGAAAGACGGTGACATGCTGTGATCCACACTGAAACACAGTGACACACTGATTCGTATTGTGAAACGCAATAACACACTGATCCTCATTGTAAAACACAGCGTCATTCTGTGATCCACATTGTGAAACAGTGACACAATGTGATCCACATTGTGAAACACATTGACACACTGTGATCCACATTGTGAAACACAGTGACACACTGATCCACATTGTGAAACACAGTGACACACTGTGATCCACATTGTGACACACTGTGTTTCAAAATGTGAAACACAGTGTCACACTGTGATCCACATTGTGAAACACAGTGACACACTGTGATCCACATTGTGAAACACAGTGACACACTGTGATCCACATTGTGAAACACTGTGACACACTGATCCACATTGTGAAACACTGTGACACACTGATCCACATTGTGAAACACAGTGACACACTGTGATCCACATTGTGAAACACAGTGACAAACTGTGATCCATATTGTGAAACACAGTGACACACTTTGATCCACATTGTGAAAAACAATAAAACACTGTGCTCCACATTGTGAAACACTTATCCACATTGTGAAACACAGTGACACACTTTGATCCACATTGTTAAACACAGTGACACACTAATCCACATTATGAAACACAGTGACACACTGTGATCCACATAGTGAAAGACGGTGACATGCTGTGATCCACATCGTGAAACACAGTGACACACTGTGATCCACATTGTGAAACAGTGGCACACCGTGATCTACATGTTGAAACACAGTGACACACTGTAATCCACATTGTGAAACAATGTGACACACTGATCCACATTGTGAAACACAGTGACACACTGTGATCCACATTGTGAAACAGTGGCACACCGTGATCCACATTGTGAAACACAGTGACACACTGTGATCCACATTGTGAAACACAGTGGCACACTGTGATCCACATTGTGACACACTGGTACACTGTGATCCACATTGTGAAACACAGTGACACACTGTGATCCACATTATGAAACACAGTGGGACACTGTGATCCACATTGTGAAACACAGTGACACAGTGTGATCCACATTGTGACACACTGGTACACTGTGATCCACATTGTGAAACACAGTGACACACTGATCCTCATTGTGAAACACAGTGACACACTGTGATCCATATTGTGACACACTGTGTTTCAAAATGTGAAACACAGTGGCACACTGTGATCCACATTGTGAAACACAGTGACACACTGTGATCCACATTGTGAAACACAGTGACACACTGTGATCCACATTGTTAAACACTGTGACACACTGATCCACATTGTGAAACACTGTGACACACTGTGATCCACACTGAAACACAGTGACACACTGTGACCCACATTGTAGAAACACAGTGGCACACTGTGATCCACTTTGTGAAACACAGTGACACACTGTGATCCATATTGTGAAACACTGTGACACCCCGATCCACATTTTGAAACACAGTGACACACTGTGATCCACATAATGAAACACTGTGACACACTGATCCACATTGTGAACGCAGTGACACACTGTGATCCATATTGTGAAACACAGTGACACACTGATCCACATTGTGAAACACAATGACAAACTGATACAGATTGTGAATCACAGTGACACACTTTGATCCACATTGTTACACAGTGACACGCTGTGATCCACATTGTGAAACACAGTGACACACTTTGATCCACATTGTTAAATACAGTGACACACTGATACACATTGTGAAACACAGTGACAAACTGTGATCCATATTGTGAAACACAGTGACACACTTTGATCCACATTGTTAAACACAGTGACACACTGTGATACACATTGTGAAAAACAATAAAACACTGCTCCATATTGTGAAACACTGTGATCCACATTGTGAAACACAGTGACACACTTTGATCCACATTGTTAAACACAGTGACACACTAATCCACATTATGAAACACAGTGACACACTGTGATCCACATAGTGAAAGACGGTGACATGCTGTGATCCACACTGAAACACAGTGACACACTGATTCGTATTGTGAAACGCAATAACACACTGATCCTCATTGTAAAACACAGCGTCATTCTGTGATCCACATTGTGAAACAGTGACACAATGTGATCCACATTGTGAAACACATTGACACACTGTGATCCACATTGTGAAACACAGTGACACACTGATCCACATTGTGAAACACAGTGACACACTGTGATCCACATTGTGACACACTGTGTTTCAAAATGTGAAACACAGTGTCACACTGTGATCCACATTGTGAAACACAGTGACACACTGTGATCCACATTGTGAAACACAGTGACACACTGTGATCCACATTGTGAAACACTGTGACACACTGATCCACATTGTGAAACACTGTGACACACTGATCCACATTGTGAAACACAGTGACACACTGTGATCCACATTGTGAAACACAGTGACAAACTGTGATCCATATTGTGAAACACAGTGACACACTTTGATCCACATTGTGAAAAACAATAAAACACTGTGCTCCACATTGTGAAACACTTATCCACATTGTGAAACACAGTGACACACTTTGATCCACATTGTTAAACACAGTGACACACTAATCCACATTATGAAACACAGTGACACACTGTGATCCACATAGTGAAAGACGGTGACATGCTGTGATCCACATCGTGAAACACAGTGACACACTGTGATCCACATTGTGAAACAGTGGCACACCGTGATCTACATGTTGAAACACAGTGACACACTGTAATCCACATTGTGAAACAATGTGACACACTGATCCACATTGTGAAACACAGTGACACACTGTGATCCACATTGTGAAACAGTGGCACACCGTGATCCACATTGTGAAACACAGTGACACACTGTGATCCACATTGTGAAACACAGTGGCACACTGTGATCCACATTGTGAAACACAGTGACACACTGTGATCCACATTGTGAAACACAGTGGCACACTGTGATCCACATTGTGAAACACAGTGACACACTGTGATCCACATTGTGAAACACAGTGGCACACTGTGATCCACATTGTGAAACAGTGGCACACCGTAATCCACATTGTGAAACACAGTGGCACACTGTGATCCATATTGTGAAACAGTGGCACACTGTGATCCACAATGTGAAACACAGTGACACACTGTGATCCACATTGTGAAACACTGTGACACACTGATCCACATTGTGAAACACAGTGACACACTGTGATCCACATTGTGAAACAGTGGCACACCGTGATCTACATGTTGAAACACAGTGGCACACTGTAATCCTAATCGTGAAACACAGTGACACACTGTGATCCACATTGTGAAACACAGTGACACACTGTGATCCACATTGTAAAACACAGTGACACACTGTGATCCACATTGTGAAACACAGTGACACACTGTGATCCACATTGTGAAACACAGTGACACACTGTGATCCACATTGTGAAACAGTGGCACACCGTGATCTACATGTTGAAACACAGTGACACACTGATCCACATTGTGAAACAGTGGCACACCGTGATCCACATTGTGAACACAGTGACACACTGTGATCCACATTGTGAAACACAGTGACACACTGTGATCCACATTGTGAAACACAGTGACACACTGTGATCCACATTGTGAAACAGTGGCACACCGTGATCTAATGTACATGTTGAATCACAGTGGCATACTGTAATCCACATCGTGAAACACAGTGGCACAATTTTTTTTCCGATTTGAACGATATTCATGCAATACTTTTTTCCTTTATAAATATTTGCTATGAAAAGGATAGTCAAGTTCTGGTTGAAATGGAGCTTTAAACATATCTTTGAATATATAAATTGATAGAGCAAATAAGTATTTTCCAAAAAACAAAACAACATTTTGCTTGATTAAAATCTGTATAGATATCCATAAATGCATTCATTAGAATAAAACTCGACGGCGTTGACATTTAGATTTTATCATTCAAGCATTGTAGAATGTTAGCAATAATATCAGGGGGGTGTTTCACAAAGATCGTAAGATGAATTTAAACTCTAAAGTTCGACCTATTCGAACTATTCGAACTATTATGGAAAGCCATTTGTAGCCTTGGAATAAAATATATTCAAAAGCAAAGATGACGGAATTTTAGACTTTCATAAATGTTACATCAAGAACAGGAAATCTCATTGATAATAGAATAATATTAATGATTTGAAACAACATTTTATGCATTTTAAAATAATTTGTTTACATTAACGGCTTTCCATACTGTTTAAGTCCAACTTAGAGTTAAGTTCAACTTAGGGCACTAAAGTAAGGTAAGATACAATCAAAACAATAACGCAAATATCTATAAGTTAAACACACGATTAACAACACTTTACCGGTTGTTACCCCCAATTTTTCGGAAAAATAAGTGTTGGAATAAAAAGAGCAAATACTTAAATAAAAAAAAAAAAAGATTTGACGAGTTAATTATAAAAGGCGCTAAATCTACTTGTTCAACTTTGTAGTAAAAGAGGTGTCTTTGTCAAACTTTGTGCATATTCCTATGGGAATATGAAAATGAAATGTTCCATATTTTGGTTTTGATTGTGTAATGTGCCCTTAAAGGGATATATCTCGATAGCTACGTAGCTTCTTACTGATATCGTTATCTCATTTTGTTTATGGATAGTGGATTTAGCGCCTTTTGGAACTAATTTCTTCATTTGTTTGATTAAAATCCCTTCAGATATCCATTGATAAATTAGTGATAATCAAACTGAGGGCATTCACCTTAATCCACGATTTCACCGATATGAAAATTAAAGGGATAGTTGAGTTTTGGTTTAGAGGGCGCTTCAAGAATTGTTGTTGTTATTGTTGTTGTTGTTGTTGTTGTTGTTGTTGTTGTTGTTGTTGTTGTACGGTAATGAAAAACTCAGTGCCAAATTTGAAAGAGCATACAATTTTAATGACAGAATAAACTTTATTTGATCAAAATCAATATATCAATATATAAATCAATATATATACATTTATTCGATGATTAAAGACAAAATAAATACAATTAACAAGAGGTTTTTAAATAGTTGTTGATGATAACTCTATCTAATCATTATTTTATCAAAACATCACATGCACAATTTTTCATTAAAAATGGTTGACCAATGCTTTTTTAGAGAGCGCTCTCTTGTGTTTTAACGGCTCTTTATGAATGATAACGGGCTTTTTTTACTAAGTCGCTTGTAATTTTGTGTACCTTTCGAGCATGGTGGAATTATAACTAATATTTTGTAATGTTATGGTGCCGGTTTTGGGTTACTAAAGTTCAGTTTTACCAAAACTCAACTATCGCTTTAAATAAATATTTGAAATATAATTATATTCATCAGAATATTCACCGTTCGTATTCATCAGTCGAGAGATTGACGCTTTTTTGCGCGATTTAAACGATAAAACATAAACTGACATGAAAATATACTATTTGCCTAATACTAACTATTGGACATAGGATGGATTCTTATAATCTCCCTATGAATATTTTCTTGTTAGAAAACCTTCATTTTTTTTCTTCAGTCTTTGAAGATAGGGGTTAGTTTTTCTTCTTCATTTGTCTGTATACAGCGCTCTCTTGCGTTAACGGGTGCAATTTGAATCATATCGGTCTCCTAATTGAGACGTTAAGATTATTGTAATTATATAATTCAAGCATTGTAGAATGTTTTCAATGATAACAGGCCAGTTTTAATCACTTACAGTTTAAATCACTAGTGTGACAGTTTTATTTCCCTTTAAAACTAGAACGATGCTTGACCTCATCTTTACCTCATTATCATTAAAACAATAAAAGGGATACCTCAAAATATACATTTGACGTATTATGAACACAATTATAGCAACGCTTTACCGCATTTTGACCCCATTTTCTCGGAAGAAAATATCATTAGATTTTGTCGCGAATAATCATCGATGATCAAGGTATTACAGTCGCAAATACCTTAAAAGGGATCTAGTAACTTTGTTGACAAGTGCAAAAAAGTGATGCGTGATTAATAAAATGTGTATTGGTGTGATCTGATATGTCCAGAAAGTAATGTGTGAAAATTGTACGTTAATTAGATGTTATTTGGCCGAGAAATGAGCGAACATGCAAAGTGATATTCGCTTACTCCATGCGCAATGACTTTGTAGGCCTACGCAATGGATAATTAAAAACAAAAGGGAATTTTGAAAAAAACAAAATCTGTTCCATGCTTCTATTGGTAATACGAGTACATCAAGGTAAAAGAGAACCATTAGAGTTTTAGGTAAGCTTGGTTGATTTGGACAATGTTGCTAGATCTCTTCGAGGGCGATCAGGTCTATTGGGGGTATAGTGGAGCAAATGCCGCCCCCGAATTGGGAATGGTTGCACTCGCCGTGTATTTCCCTCCCCTTGTCGTGCGTGTAGGCAGAACAAAAAATACATTGAGAAATGCATGACGCCATAGCCTGTAGACCTACTTATACTGTTTATCTCGAATTGCCTAGTTATTGGAGATCTTTGGGTTCTATTGGGAGTACACAATGACGAGATGTATGATGATAATTAATACAAGTATTTATGTTTGATAAATATATTGGACTTTCTTTACCCCAATGGTGAAGGAGGGGGGGGGGGGGGGTGGGGGGGGGGGGCTCGTGGTCCCGGACCCCCCCCCCCCCCCCCCCACCGCCCTCCCTCTTCTGGCCCGGCAATTACTTTAATTGCGGTTTTATTATTAAATATTAGGCGCAGGTTACAGGTGGATAATTCATTTTTTAATTTGAAAACGAAAAAACAAAAACGAAGAAATTGACCAGAATCCCATTTTTTTTTGCGATTTTAAAAATGGAAAAACGACCGGAATTCAATATCCATTTTCAAATAGAAAAAACGCATAATGGCGAGTGTTTTTCATTTCAGAATTCAGATCCCGAAATCCGTTTCAAATTGAAGCCCGCCCTCGTGCGTTCATTTTTCTATTTGAAAACGAAAAAAACAACCACAATCCGATCGCAAACTGTCCCAGTTCACGAACGACCGAGTCGAAAATGCATCGCGTTCGGAAATGTTTGTTTACCAAGGAGGTACACCTTGTCAGAGATTTTTACGAGCGAAAGTATTACACAACACGCTCAACCGGACTGTCATCAAAGTGCCGCTGCGATTTTATCAGCGCTGTATTGCTCAGGGGACAGCCCGAGCAATGTACAGTTTATCGCTCGGTACATAATAGCTACCAGCTGTGTGCTGCATGCAATTTCATATGAAGGCCCGTGTTTAGATATCCGAAGCACCGCTCTAAATCGATCCAACACACATCGTGAGTTTACATCACGATGACATATCGGACACACACACACACATTGACACATGTGTGTCAATGTTTGGCTTTCATCATGATACACACATTTTAAGGAACATACTGAGAGAAAAGAATCTAACTGAAGAACAAATGTGTTAATTTATTACATTATACGTACGTATATATATATATCATTTAATTTTACCATTAGTAATGTATTATATGAAAAATGTGTCAATGCAATTCAATTATATAAAGGTATTGTTAATGATATTAGATATCATATTATAGTGCAAGGTAATTTTCATTAGTTCACTTGTTAGATTACTGACCGATTATAGCAATAATAAAGCATAATAGCAATAATTATTCACACCATTATTCACACCATCAGGAGATTACGGTGGAGTGCGAGTTGGATTTTGCTGACTACCCATTTTAACCCACGTATATTTGCCTTTAAAGGGGACCACCAGGCAAAGGACAACACATTATTATATGTTTTGGTACCGTTTTGTGATATCAAATAGATACCCAACATTTTGCAAAAGGGTTGTGTAATTCATAAACAAAGAAATTAATTTCCACCACTTACGGAACCACTGCTATTTCTGGTTTCATTCGGGCCAAGCATTTGCGAGTGCGCCAATGCTTTCACGCGTACGTCAATAGATTCCCCGGATGATTCATTCGCTCTTGCACAGTGCGCTCTGGCTCTGCACGCATATAGTTTACGCAATTCAGACCGCATGAACGCATGTTGAGAATGGTGATGCGTTTTCCAATTATATATTTTTTTCTGAAACATATTTGTGTGAACTTGATGAAGGAATGGAATACTAAAGATGGTACCTTTCTATAATAAGAATATTATTTTTGCGTGGTGGTACCCTTAAAGATCGTGGCGATTCGTGATCAAAATCGTAAAAGTGGG
>JBAMJV010001468.1:0-90000 GCA_037951105.1 Echinarachnius parma
GGCGTAAATATTCATTTTGAATGAACGCCAAAATAATAAAATAACAACAACAACCAATTTGTTCGCGGCCGAGACCACCTGTCGAAATACTGCGAGACCAAGTCCTCTTAGTGCATAGGGTGGGGGGGGGGGGGGGGGGGTTATATAGATGTTAGGATGGTCGAGACCAGGCGGGGCGGAAGCAGTTTTGGATTGAGGGCAAAACCTATTGGGGCTCACGATTTTGTGTGTGTAGGCGCGCGCTCTTGCCCAACCACACTCGCAGTGCTGCCAACTTTGAGTCAGATGTGACATTGAAAGGAGCGAAGGAGCCCGAGGGAGCGAAGTGAGTATTGACTGAGCGGGGGAGGGTGAGGGTGGGGGGGGGGGGGTGTCCCCCCCCCCTCTCACGGTAGGGAGATTTTGCATTTTTGGACTTGAAATTGTGCAATCTGGTGCTTACCTAAATAGGAAATGTGGGAAAGCATGTTATGATTTGATCGACCAGAAAATTTATATAGGTATAGGCCTATATATATATATGTATTTTCATGCACAACTTATGAATATGCATATGAATATGCACCCAAGCAGGGGCGTAGATAACGGGGGGGGGGGGGGGGGGATGAGGGGGATGCATCCCCCCATCTCACAAGGTGGGGGGGATGACATGTACAATCATCCCCCCCCCCCCCCCCCCAGGTTTTAGGGAAGGATATTTTTTTTTTGTGTGTAGCTGTATACGAGTGGGAAAGAAGACATAAGTTGTATGAGCTAAGACTTGTTAATTATAACGTTAAAAAGGTAATGTATACATCAACTTTCAATTTTTGCGGCGCGCTTCGCCCGCGAACAGATTATCTCAGTTTGTTGTGTAACTTGCGTATGGTCAGGGGTGAGTATTTTTTTGTCTGTAGTTCCACGTAGTTCCAGTGTAGGCTGGCATTGCTCTGGCTCCTTGTGTGACGTGCACCAAATTGCACCATTTCAAGTATATATACAGTATATATAAATGCAAAATCTTCTCCGTGGGAGGGGTTACCCCCTCCCAAACCCTCCCTATTTGGCCCTGCCCCAGTCCTCGGTAGCTTCGCCCCTCGGGACTCATTCTTGGCAATAGGCTAAGTTGTTGGATCATACATAATGTGGCATATGGTGATGTTGGAACTGTGTATGATGCTAAATATAAATACAATATTTGTGTTGGGGTGCATATGTGTCAATTATTTGTTTTCTTCGTGAAAATATGTTTAAAATTTCTGGTCGATCAAATCATGACACGCTTTCCAGATACAGTCAATGTTAAGCCTGAATTTCCTATCTAGGTAAGTACCAGAATGCACAATTTCAAGTCCAAAAATGCAAAATCTCCCTAGGGTGGGAGGGGGGACACCGCCCTCCCACACCCTCCCCCCGCTCAGTCACTTCGCTCTCTGTATTGAGGTGCATATTTATTAGTGTGTCAATTATTTGTTTTATCGTGAAAATATATTTAAAATTTCTGGTCGATCAAATCATGCCACGCTTTCCCAGATACAGTCAATGTTAAGCCTGAATTTCCTATCTAGGTAAGTACCAGAATGCACAATATCAAGTCCAAAAATGCAAAATCTCCGTAGCGTGGGAGGGGGGACACCCCCGTCCCACACCCTCCCCCCGCTCAGTCACTTCGCTCTCTGTATTGAGGTGCATATATATTAGTGTGTCAATTATTTGTTTTATCGTGAAAATATAAAAAAAAAAATATATATATATTTATCTAGGTAAGCACCAGAATGCACAATTTAAAGTCCAAAATGCAAAATCTCTCTAGCGTGGGGGAAAAAATTGGTCTTGGTCCGGTGAACGGCAAATCATCCCCCCAGGTGTAAGAACCTGTCTACGCCACTGCACCCAAGACGAACACAAATATTTTATTTATATTTAGCGTCATATACAGTTTCATCATCACCATATGACACATTAATATGTATGATCCAACAACTTAATTAGCCTATTGCCCCCAAAAAAGTAGCTACCGAGTGCTGGGGCAGAGCCAAATAAGGAGGGTTTGGGAGGGGGTATTCCCCTCCCACGGAGAAGATTTTACATAATATACTTGAAATGGTGCAATTTGGTGCACGTCACACAAGCAGCCAAATCAATGCCAGCCTATGCTGGAACTACGTGGCCCGGTATACAGAAAAAAATACTCACCCCGGACCATACGCAAGTTACACAACAAACTGAGAATTGAGATTATCTGTTCGCGCGCGAAGCGCGCAGTGAAAATGGATTGTGAATGTACAAATTACTTTTTTAACGGTAGAATTAACAAGTATTAGCTCATACAACTTATGTTTTTTCCCACTCGTATGCAGATACAGACTCACAAAAATTAGATCCTTGCCTAAAAACCGTGGGAGGGCGGGGGGGGGGGGGGGGGGTGATTGTACATGTCATCCCTGCACCTTGTGAGGTGGGGGGGGGTGCATCCCCCTCATCCCCCCCCCCCCCCGTTGTCTACGCCCCTTGGTTGAATCCATAATTGTTCAATGGTCGAAATCTGACCTTGTGACATGAGGTCAGCTTTACCCACGGAAGTAAATAAACGACTTCTTCTTCGATCTTCTTCACTTCTTCTTCTTTTCCCCCTGACAGGTTGCTCCATTATGACATACCTTCTGATGCAACTTCCCCTTTTTTCAAAATCATCCGTTAGAAAAGATTCTTGTCACACCCACGCGCCCCACTTAATACTGTTTTTGCTTGATTATTATCTACTTTACTTTTATACTCATTTTCTTGTTTTTCTTTGTCTGATTTTTCTCCAGGCATATTCACGGCCATGAACGCGGTCGGGCCTGCCCAACATACTAGCATCTTTTCGCACGACGACGCAAGTGCTAGTATACGGGATCAGCTTTAACCGTCTCCGTACTCTGGCTACCGTCGCGATATATTTGCAGTTTCGCAGTGAAGAATTTCATACGCGGAACGTCTCCTTGATCGAGTGACCAAGCGCTCTCATTGGCTAACGCCACGTGACCTCTGGCTGACCCATTGAAGTAAGGGCTTACCAGACCTCTCCGTAGTAGCTGTACCCACTACGCTATTTCGGCCAACTACCGTCGTAGGTTTGGACGATACGCGGAAATTTTCGCTCTGAGTGCGACTCCCCGCTAAGATTAGCGTGGTAAAATTTCCGCGTTGTCGTTGCGAAAACAGCCTACTATCAATCTGACCGACTGCAGCTGGAAGTATGCTGATGACTTCATAACCCACGCCATCTTACGTTTTCCTTCACGGCGTCTCCTGGACCGAGCTCGAGCTTGCTCGCCTACATCTTGCTCTTTCAGCCACCTTTCCTGAACTTTTCTCCGCTAGTGGACTTCGACGCTCGGTCATGGGTCATCCCATTCTTTCGGACATTTCTTTGCCTTGTCCGTTTATTGTGAAGACCAGTGATAACATAGACATGCTTACAATACCTTCTAAGAAACTGTATTGTATCTTCAGCCGCACGATTAACCCTCTGCCTGCAACGTCACACACATATTGGAATGACGTTGACGCTCTCTCGCTGTCCTCGCGCATTAACTGGACGGAGGTTTATCAGCTTCCTCGGCCAAGAAAGATGGTGGTCGATGTCCAGTATATACAAGCTTCTACACAACGTTCTTCCCCCTCTCGCCGTTCTTCACCACCTTAACCATGATATTCCGTCTTCGTGTGGATGCTGGGGAGAAAATTACTATCACGCATTTATTCATCCGATGCCCCCTTATCCAGCCGTCATTGGACCATCTTCATCGTCTCATTGCTTGCCTTCTTCCGACCGTCAAGATTGACTTTGAACTCTATTAGGCTCTAGTTCCATATGCAGAGTGACCAATGAGAGAGCTAAAAGCCCCACATTGGCATGCCCGGAAGTTTCATTATGCGCTCATTGAAAGTGTATTGATGGCTCGAAGACCTGACTTTGGGGGGCACCCACATTTGGGGATTGAGCCTTGTATGAGATGGGTCCACGTGATCCTGTATACTATAGAGCCATATAGTCTAGGGCATTGGGCTCCCATGAAACTAAGCATGCAAGGGCGTCAAGAACTTCTCAAAAGTGTAGGGGAGACATTGCGAGGAAGCGAAGCGACCGCGCGGAGGAGGGTATGGGAGGGGGTGTCCCCCCCCCCCCCCCCCCACAGTAGGGAGCTTTTGTATTTTTGGGCGTGAAATTGTGCGATTTGGTGCACACCTGAGACAGAAATTTCACGTAATATGAAGTATATAGGTATGGAACCAAACATACATAATGACAAAAGGAGGGGGACAATTCAATCAGCTCCTTTTTCAAATGTGGGGGGACATGATATTCCAATTTGATTTGCGTGCAGCGCATATATATGTACCGAGATTTTTTTATTTTCTGTGACGGTGTGCTATCTATAGATGAGAGGTTTAATAAACTTCGTTTGAGGTGTGCGTTTGAGAAATTACGTTGCCCAACACATTTCAAAAGGTGAGTTCCCGCAACCCAAATGAAACTTGCAATACGAGAAACTATACGCGCGCAAAGCGCGCAGCAAAACAAAGATTTACAGTCCTTTTCAAGCTAAAAAACGGCTATTTTGAAGATTAATTATTGATAAATGTGTCTTTCCCCTCTTTAGCATTATATCACTCGATTTTTTTCTTCCTCATTTTCGGAATTATTTGGGGGGGGGGGGCCAAATGATATGTTCGCCCCCAATATTTTCATTGGGGGGGAGGGGGCGACCGCCCCCCTGCCCCCCCCCCCCCCCCCCCCCAGGATCGACACCCCTGTGTGTTTGCATACATTATGTATTCTATTTTGTACATTGTTTTTATTGTATACATTTGACTTCGATGTATTATTTTTTTTTTAATAAAGTTATTCTTTGAAAAGTAAAAACAAAGTCTTCTTCTTCTTCTCAATCATGATGATGATCATCATCATCATCACCATGCACCATACTCATCACTGTCACTACCCCAATCATCATTACCATCATCATCATCACCATCCTCAACAACGTCATCACCGTCATCCTCATAATCACAATCATCACCATGCACCACCACCGCCATAACCATCACCATCACCATCATCAACAGTCATAACCACCCAACTAACAATTTGACGTTTTCTGAACGTTCTAAACATGTTCAAAGTTGGTTATTTGGACGTTATGTGAAAACGTTTTTTAAAACGTGTATTTGTGGAAGGTTGAAAACGTTTTTAGAACGTTCCAAATGGACGTTTTTTAAACGTTGATTGAACGTTAGAAAAACCAATAAAAAACCTTTCATGTATTTGCTCTCAAGTGCAAGAACCAGCAGAAAACCGGTCGGACGCTGGAGACGTTTTAAGAACGTTTTGTAAACGTTGATTAAAGATGAAGACCTACGTGACCTAATAAAAACGTTTTGTAAACGTTTTGTGTTTGCTGGGCATCACCATCATCATCATCACCACCTTCATAACCATGCATCACCATTATCACCATGTAGGCTACCATCATCACTGTCACCACCCTAATCATCTTCATCATTAATTACCACCATCATCATCGACCTCATCACCGTTACCATCACCACCATCATCATCGTCATCACCACGATCATCATTTTCATCATCATCATCGTCATCGCAATCATCATCATCCTCACCATCGTCATTATCACAATCATCACCACCGTCATAACCATCACCACCATCATCATAACCATCACCACCACCTCATCATCATCATAGTTGTTGCTATGCTACACACTAAGAAATAGGAGTGCAATTGTGCACCCCTAGGGGTGCGCGATCTTGTCCAATATTTTGGTAGCCTAAAGGTGCACATGTGCACCCTTAACATGGGTGTACATGAGCACACTTGAAAAGGTGCACATGAACACCCCAAGAGTGCCCATGTCTACCTTATAGGGTGCACGGTCTTGTCCCATATTTTGCACGCCTAAAGTGCACATGTGCACTCCTTAACAGGGGTGCACATGAGCACCCTTGAAAAGGTGCGCATGTCCGCCCCTGGAGTAAACATTTCCACCCTTCGAGGTGCAAACTTGCACCCACTAAGGAGCAGATTTGGTTCCTAAAAGGTGCACATGTCCACCCCTGGAGTAAACATATCCACCCTTTGAGGTGCAAACTTGCATCCATAAAGGTGCACATGTCCACCCCTGGAGTAAACATTTCCACCCTTTGAGGTGCAAACTTGCACCCACTAAGGAGCAGATTTGGTCCCTAAAAGGTGCACATGTCCACCCCTGGAGTAAACATTACCACCCTTCGAGGTGCAAACTTGCATCCATGAAGGTGCACATGTCCACCCCTGGAGTAAACATTTCCACCCTTCGAGGTGCAAACTTGCACCCACTAAGGAGCATCTTCTTTTTTTTTCTAGCATTATCAAAATCGCTGGGTATATGAGCGAATCGATTATGAGTAAATAGTGGTTAGAATTATGGATAATTTATGGTGGAGTTGAATTAGGATGAAGGAAAGAGGCTATGGATTAGATGTTACCGGGTATAATTGTGGATAAAGATTATGTATAAGATAGGACAGTTTGGTAATTTATGATGGATGGATAATATTTGTTAAGGGATTAATTGTGATTAGGATCGGGGAATCGATGATGATTAAATAGGGATCGATCATGAGATATAGATCGAACGATCATAGATTGTGATCGATTGTAGAACGTTGTAGTAGTATGTGCCAGTTTGCACATTTGGATTAGTTAAATGGTTGTAGTTGTAATAGTTATGACAGAGCCTGATGGTTAAGTATTAGGTTATTGTAGTAATGAGATATCGAGTAATTTGACGGGTTAAGCACGTGGAATGATTGAAGATTGGTAGAGTTATGATCATGTAAAGATTATGGTTTAAATCAGTAACCAATATTATGCATTGTTGAATGTTGTATATAAATGCAAGCATGACGCTCTGTGTCAGACCAAAGATCCTACATACACAAGATGCTCAACTCTCGGTCAAAAAGTGAAACGCTAACGCGCGGAATTGTGGGAGTTTGAAGGAGTGCGCCAACTAGCGGTGAGCGGGTAAAGTTTCCAGGTGAGCGCTGATTACAGTACATTAACATTGGCAGGATCATGGTATTATATAATAAAAATCAATATATTTTGGGGAAAGATATGACTTAATTTACTGATGACACCAATGGCTCTTTGATATTTTGTTTGAAATGGCAAGTATATAATCTTTCCAGGCTAAATGTTGGTCAATAATTACACCTAAGAAATAAGTTGATTGAACACGCTGAATTAGAATATCATTAATTTTAATTATTAAGGAATTTATTGAATCATTTGAAATAGCACTTTGCTTATGATGGTAGTAAATGAAATTATATTTAGAAGTATTAAGAGACAATTTATTACAATTGAACCATATAGTGATACATGTTTCATTTCATTATTTATAATTTTATAAAGGTATTAATATCATTGTGAGAAAAAAGAATATTGGTATCAGCAGCAAAAAGCACAAATTTAAGAGTATGGGGACAATTAACTGAATTATTTATGAATAGTAAGAATAGAAGTGGTTCTAGAATTGATCCTTGGGGTACTCCACATGTAACTTGTAACAGTTCAGAACAAACATTGTTATATACTGCGATTTGATAGCGGTGCTTAAGATAATTTTCAAACCATGAAAGTACTATACTTCTTAATTCGTAAGATTTTTCTTTATGTAAAATAATATTGTGATTGATAGAGTCAAAAGCTTTACTCAAATCCAGAAAGCTGAATAAGTAACGTAAGTGTAACTCTTAATCAGTATTGTGTATTGTCATAATTTTATTGTAGTTGTTTCAATCATGAAAATCCAAATAAATAGAGGTCCAGTTTATATCTAAGCCGTCTCTATTTCTGTAAATACCATGTTGAGTTAGAAGTTTGAACTGACAGCCCCTGTTGTGTAGCCTGAAGGATCCCGGGAAGGTGTGAAAACTCTATTGAGAACTATGGATTAAATTGAAGAAACCGCTGAATAAATTAAAGAAACCATTGTCATTTAATGAGCTCATTATATTTGGTGACGTTGGCCATGCATGGTCAAATGTATACTCACATAACTGAACCCATCCCATTGAAAAAAAAGAGCAGATGAAATTCTCAGATTGAAATGAAATCTTGAGATATTCATAATGATAAGCTGTGATATTAAGCTGCAGCTAAAGGCCCGTTTATTTTGTTCCTAAAAATAGATATTTTTCTTTTAAAGAAAATGGCAAAAACAAAACAAACCAGAACGTCAATGACGTAGCGCTCATCCGGCATCTCGCAACATCAAATATCGCAAATTTCATGTGGTACACTTTTCAACTGGTCAAAAAATAAAAATGTGATGCCCTGGAAGGGACATAAAAATTAATTTAAAAAAAATTAGAGTGAAAAAATATAAATTTGATGCCCCAGAAGGGAAAAAAAAAAAAATAAATAAATAAATAAATAAATAAATAAATTTAAAAAAAATAAAAATAAAAAATAAATAAATAAAATAAATAAATAAATAAATAAATAAATAAATAATAAAAATAAATAAATAAATAAATAAATAAATAAATAATTAAAATTTACCATAATTAATTAATGGAGAAAAATTTCAAAATTCTGTGTAGAAGTTTAGTGTACCAAAGTTAGCTCTACCAGATAAAGCAAACCAAATCAAAATCGGTCAAGAAATGAAGGAGAAGAAGCATTTTTTGTGATTTCGAATAAATTTGCATAAATTAGCATATATCATGAATTTCACGATTCTGTGTAGAAGTTTTAAATCCCCCTCCTAGCCCTATCTTATGAAACAATCAGAATCAAAATCGGTTGAAAAGAAGAAGAAGCATTTTGAAAACTGTGGACGGACGGACGGACGGACGGAAGGACGGACGGACGGACGACGGACGCCACGCCATGGCATAAGCTCATCGGGCCCTTCGGGCCGGATGAGCTAAAAATGAAAAATTTTTGTGGCTAAGAAACTTAAATAATTTGAGTTAAAATGCTCAAATTGCTAGAAAATCAGGCTTGTTTGTTTTTTCCAAAAGGATTGAGTTGGGCTTTATTTTTTTACCGGAAAGAGGCAAAAAATTAAGTTATTACCTTTTTCATCAATTCAGATTTTAAATTGCTTAAATTCAAAATATAACAAACCTTTCAAGAGTTGTATCACGATTTTCAAGCGAGTTTAGCATTTTAAACTCAAAAATCAAAAATTTCAACGAACAAGTGAAGTTGACCAATATTTCTTGCCATTTTCTTTAAAAAAAGAAGAAAAGCTAGCATTTTGAGTGAAATATAATATTTAAAAAAATGGATTCTTTGACTATACTTTCCATTCCAAAAATGTATACTTTTATTCACATTAAGAATAGTTTGAAAGTAAAAGCGCTGAATATAATTTCAAAAATTCCCAGGTTGACACCCGCCAGCGTACGCCACCCGCCAGAAGTCTTCTGACGCTTGTTCGAGTTTACCCGCTCAACGCTAGCGGGCGGCAGACTCCATGTGCTCAAATACCGCTTCCGCTTCCGTTTCACCAGCGGCCGTGTAAAATCGGGAGAGTTGAGCATCTTGTGTATGTAGGCAAAGATCCTACATACACAAGATGCTCAACTCTCGGTCAAAAAGTGAAACGCTAACGCGCGGAATTGTGGGAGTTTGAAGGAGTGCGCCAACTAGCGGTGAGCGGGTAAAGTTTCCAGGTGAGCGCTGATTACAGTACATTAACATTGGCAGGATCATGGTATTATATAATAAAAATCAATATATTTTGGGGAAAGATATGACTTAATTTACTGATGACACCAATACTCGTTGATATTTTGTTTGAAATGGCAAGTATATAATCTTTCCAGGCTAAATGTTGGTCAATAATTACACCTAAGAAATAAGTTGATTGAACAAGCTGCATTAGAATATCATTAATTTTAATTATTAAGGAATTTATTGAATCATTTGAAATAGCACTTTGCTTATGATTGTAGTAAATGAAATTATATTTAGAAGTATTAAGAGACAATTTATTACAATTGAACCATATAGTGATACATGTTTCATTTCATTATTTATAATTTGACATAAGGTATTAATATCATTGTGAGAAAAAAGAATATTGGTATCAGCAGCAAAAAGCACAAATTTAAGAGTATGGGGACAATTAACTGAATTATTTATGAATAGTAAGAATAGAAGTGGTTCTAGAATTGATCCTTGGGGTACTCCACATGTAACTTGTAACAGTTCAGAACAAACATTGTTATATACTGCGATTTGATAGCGGTGCTTAAAATAATTTTCAAACCATGAAAGTACTATACTTCTTAATTCGTAAGATTTTTCTTTATGTAAAATAATATTGTGATTGATAGAGTCAAAAGCGTTACTCAAATCCAGAAAGCTGAATAAGTAACGTAAGTGTAACTCTTAATCAGTATTGTGTATTGTCATAATTTTATTGTAGTTGTTTCAATCATGAAAATCCAAATAAATAGAGGTCCAGTTTATATCTAAGCCGTCTCTATTTCTGTAAATACCATGTTGAGTTAGAAGTTTGAACTGACAGCCCCTGTTGTGTAGCCTGAAGGATCCCGGGAAGGTGTGAAAACTCTATTGAGAACTATGGATTTAATTGAAGAAACCGCTGAATAAATTAAAGAAACCATTGTCATTTAATGAGCTCATTATATTTGGTGACGTTGGCCATGCATGGTCAAATGTATACTCACATAACTGAACCCATCCCATTGAAAAAAAAGAGCAGATGAAATTCTCAGATTGAAATGAAATCTTGAGATATTCATAATGATAAGCTGTGATATTAAGCTGCAGCTAAAGGCCCGTTTATTTTGTTCCTAAAAATAGATATTTTTCTTTTAAAGAAAATGGCAAAAACAAAACAAACCAGAACGTCAATGACGTAGCGCTCATCCGGCATCTCGCAACATCAAATATCGCAAATTTCATGTGGTACACTTTTCAACTGGTCAAAAAATAAAAATGTGATGCCCTGGAAGGGACATAAAAATTAATTTAAAAAAAATTAGAGTGAAAAAATATAAATTTGATGCCCCAGAAGGGACATGGGAAAAAAAAATTTAAATAAATAAATAAATAAATAAATTAATTAAAAAAATAAAAATAAATAAATAAATAAATAAATAAATAAATAAATAAATAAATAAATAAATACATAATAAAAATAAATAAATAAATAAATAAATAAATAAATAATTAAAAAATTACCATAATTAATTAATGGAGAAAAATTTCAAAATTCTGTGTAGAAGTTTAGTGTACCAAAGTTAGCTCTACCAGATAAAGCAAACCAAATCAAAATCGGTCAAGAAATGAAGGAGAAGAAGCATTTTTTGTGATTTCGAATAAATTTGCATAAATTAGCATATATAATGAATTTCACGATTCTGTGTAGAAGTTTTAAATCCCCCTCCTAGCCCTATCTTATAAACAATCAGAATCAAAATCGGTTGAAAAATAAAGAAGAAGAAGCATTTTGAAAACTGTGGACGGACGGACGGACGGACGGACGGAAGGACGGACGGACGGACGACGGACGCCACGCCATGGCATAAGCTCATCGGGCCCTTCGGGCCGGATGAGCTAAAAATGAAAAATTTGTGTGGCTAAGAAACTTAAATAATTTGAGTTAAAATGCTCAAATTGCTAGAAAATCAGGCTTGTTTGTTTTTTCCAAAAGGATTGAGTTGGGCTTTATTTTTTTACCGGAAAGAGGCAAAAAATTAATTTATTACCTTTTTCATCAATTCAGATTTTAAATTGCTTAAATTCAAAATATAACAAACCTTTCAAGAGTTGTATCACGATTTTCAAGCGAGTTTAGCATTTTAAACTCAAAAATCAAAAATTTCAACGAACAAGTGAAGTTGACCAATATTTCTTGCCATTTTCTTTTTAAAAAAGAAGAAAAGCTAGCATTTTGAGTGAAATATAATATTTAAAAAAATGGATTCTTTGACTATACTTTCCATTCCAAAAATGTATACTTTTATTCACATTAAGAATAGTTTGAAAGTAAAAGCGCTGAATATAATTTCAAAAATTCCCAGGTTGACACCCGCCAGCGTACGCCACCCGCCAGAAGTCTTCTGACGCTTGTTCGAGTTTACCCGCTCAACGCTAGCGGGCGGCAGACTCCATGTGCTCAAATACCGCTTCCGCTTCCGTTTCACCAGCGGCCGTGTAAAATCGGGAGAGTTGAGCATCTTGTGTATGTAGGATCTTTGGTCAGACCCGTCGCTGCGCGCGTTGATCGAGGTATGTACTACACACAAGGAAGTTGGGCATGCTAATAAAATAATTACCAAAGCTACGCTTCCCGTATTAAGATGGCGGACGGCTCGTTCATCTCGTCACAGCAATTTCAGGGAGTGCGCCCTCTAGTTTTCTTTAGTATATAACTCTATGTTCCCAAACCATTATCCTAATGATTTATTCATAAGCAGTGATGTACGTCAAGGGTTACTCATGCATATTCATAACTACGATTAGGGTTTGGATAAGATTTGAGGGATATGTTTAAGATAAGACCATTCTAACCATCAGCAGTATATGTAGCCTATTGGTCACGCTGAGGACTCCAAAACTAGGGGTAATGGGTTCGAATTCTCTCTTATGCCTCTTCTTTTTTTCTTTTGCCATGATTCATGGGCACTCTTGGGGTGTTCATATGCACCTTTTCAGGGGTGCACATGTGCACCTTAATGCGTGCAAAATATGGGACAAGACCGTGCACCCTATAAGGTAGACATGGGCACTCTTGGGGTGTTCATATGCAGCTTTTCAAGGGTGCAAGATGGGACAAGATCGTGCACCCCTAGGGGTGCACAATTGCACTCCTATTTTTTAGTGTGATACAGGAGGTAAGTAAACAGATTGGGCTTTCAAGTTGCATGTGCATAATTAATTTCTCTTCATACAAAGTTAGTTTCAGTCAATCAATCAAAATCTATTTGTTCTAATTACATAGTCTATCAGTGCTCTTTGATGAGCCTTGATTTCGGAATTTAATAAAAAATAAAATCTGATCTGATAACATCAGTCTAATCTTTGTTCAAGGAAACAATATGGGAATAATCAATCTGGCATTATACAAAATAGAACACATATAATTTATTTCAAAAATATATCAACACCCAACATTCAAATGCATCTTAGCATTTAATAATGTGCCTATTATCATTGTAATTTGTTCAAAATTAGGAGGAAGATACGAAAAATATAAACCTATCTGCTCCGACTACGACTACACGTAGGGTGCACATTTCCACCCCATACATTGTGCACGCTCAGACGATAAAATGTTGGGTGCGGTTCGTTATTCCGAAGGTTCGTTATTCCGAAGGTTCGTTATTCCGAACACGCAAAATCCTATACCTGAGTGTTCGTTAATCCGAAAATGAAATAGGGTTCGTTAATCCGAACATTTGTCTGCATTATTCCGAAGGTTCGTTATTCCGAAGGTTCGTTATTCTCGAAGGTTCGTTATTCCGAAGGTTCGCTATTCCTAAAATGAAATCGGAGTTCGTTATTCCGAAGGTTCGTTATTCCGAAGGTTCGTTATTCCGAAGGTTCGTTATTCCGAAGGTTCGCTATTCCTAAAATGAAATCGGTGTTCGTTATTCCGAAGGTTCGTTAGTCCGAAAATGAATTAGGGTTCGTTAATCCGAAAATTAAATAGGGTGTGTGTGTGCGTGTGTGTGTGTGTGTGTGTGTGTGTGTGTGTGCACTGGCATAGTGGTGGGGGGTGTCATGGCCCCCCCTCCCAAATCAATTTAAATCATGGCTTTTATCTAATTTTATTGGGAAAAAAGAGTAAAAACTCAGATTGCACAGTTTCAATTAAACAATGCCAAAGCTCCCTAACGGGGGGGGGGGGGAGGGGGGGGGGGGGGCGGCGGCCCGCACCCTATGCAATATTTGGGGACGTACGTGTCAAGCTCTACATTTTTCCAAATATATTTATAACTGACAAATATATACAAAATGTTGCTATTTATGATGAAATACATACAATTCAGACAAATAAAATGTGATTTTGGACTGATATCAAGCAGCAAAATCTAACTTTATGACATTATTATAATTATATCAAATTGATTTTTGGTTTTATTTCATGTTTTTTTACATGAGAAATATATAAATATATATATCTCATTCTTATTGCACTGTTTTACAAAGATAAATAAAATACAATTTGACGAGAATTGTTAAGCCACTCTTTGCCCCCCTCCCCTTCTCCCCCCCCCCCCCCCCCCCCCCCCCCATGCAGCCACGGCAATTAGAGTAAGATTGATCCCCTTTCCCAAGTCCACACTGCTCAAAATCAAATCAACTCAATTCTTTTCTACGTCGTATTTATTTAATTTTCGGATTAACGAACCCTATTTCATTTTAGGACTAACGAACCTTCGGAATAACGAACCCGATTTTATTTTCGGATCAACGAACCTTCGGAATAACGAACCTTCGGAATAACGAACCTTCGGAATAACGAACCTTCGGAATAACGAACCTTCGGAATAACGAACCTTCGGAATAACGAACCTTCGGAATAACGAACCTTCGGAATAACTGAACCTTCGGAATAACGAACCTTCAGAATAACGGACTGTAACCAAAATGTTGACGTATGCGGGACATGCACCTTTACAGGAGTACGCGGGCACGGAAGGGGTTGAGGGGGAGGATCCTACACGCCAAGTGCAGGCCTAGTTCTAAGTGTGTAGGCAATCATCTGGCAAGACCTGGTGTAAATTTGGAATTGCTAACATAAAATAAAGATAAAGCGGGTGGCATTAATCAGACAATTCAAATTAAGAAATAAATATTGCCATTTATTTACCAAACATATTGTATAAGGTCCGGGAAGGCATGGGGGGGGGGGGGGGGGGGGGGCTGGCATATCCCACCCCCTGTGGCAAACATTATGGGGGGGGGGGGGGCACCTTCGCATGACTATAGCCGTTTACGTTTGTAGTATACAGCAGAATTTACAAGGGCAATTGATATTCTAGTTCTGTGATATTAATGCGATTGCTGTAGAGTAAATCATTAATTTTTCTAATTGGTTCAGGGTTAATAAACTGGGTTCCAAAAGAAACTTATCACTTCTTAAGAGCGCAACACATTAAAATCCAAAGCATAAACATGAATCATGATTGGGCATAGATTAGCTATAATACCCCCTACAAGGTCATCTAAAAAAAAATTATGTTTGCTTTAGCAAACAAAGAATAAAATAAGGTGAAATCGCAAGAGGTAATTTTTCAAAAATCACAGAAACTGCTCGCTTTCCGGGCACAGAGCTTCTGGATGATTTGCAGGGCCGCAATCGACACGAAGTGGATGTTTTAGCACCAAGATGATAATTATTCCCTAAGAGTTATGTGACACCACTCATTTTTCAAGAATCCATTCATAAGCCCAAACTTGCAAAAAATGGGTTTTGCACCTGTCATATTCAACAGCAAAGAACTCAGCGATGCGTGACATTGTTGATCTAGAAAAGCTATCACATTAAAGCTAATGAGTTACTCTTTACATCCAAATAATTGACCTTTGAACTTCGATTACCTTTTTTTTGACACGCTCTGTATAAGAACTACTAGAGTTCTAAGTAAGTTTTGTGGATTTGGACAATGTTACTAGATCCCTTTATTACTAATAGAACTCGGCCTTTACTAAATTATTGTGCTTGTAAGATTTTCACACAATCAAAAACAAAACAAAGAGAAGGCACACAAAACATCATGTTGTGGTTTAATTATATATTTCATACATTTATTCCAAATACATGTAACATTAAATTGGTGGTGGTTCATAATAAACGTGACAAACTAAGCAATGTACGGTGTACAACATATTCATAGTATAATTATATATATTCTAATTTTTCAATTTCAACAGTGAAAACATACTGTGTCATATATAGCTCGAGTCGATCGTACAGACTTTAACGCAATTTGGACAACAAAAACCCAACCCAGCACATAAATTGATTGAATAGAAAAAGGACTCATAATCAGCCTCCAGAAAGGTTAATACAGAACAGAGTTAATAATTATTTCAGGAGGTTTTACTACACAGTCACCTCATGTAAAAAGAAGAACAAAAAGGATAAGGTAGGGTAGGATAGAAGGACGTATTTTTACATAAGACAAGCAAAGTGGCCACTCTAGACAGGTGACCTCTATAGAAAGGTTCCAAAACATTGTTTACCTCTGCAGAGGGTTGGCCTCTATAGATCCCTAGGTTGGCTGCTAAAACAGGTTTGACTGTAATGACAATTGTAATACTCTTGGGGATTTGGGGAGGGGGTGGTAAGGACGGTTACAGTCCGTTATTCCGAAGGTTCGTTATTCCGAAGGTTCAGTTATTCCGAAGGTTCGTTATTCCGAAGGTTCGTTATTCCGAAGGTTCGTTATTCCGAAGGTTCGTAATGCCGAAGGTTCGTTATTCCGAAGGTTCGTTATTCCGAAGGTTCGTTATTCCGAAGGTTCGTTGATCCGAAAATAAAATCGGGTTCGTTATTCCGAAGGTTCGTTATTCCGAAGGTTCGTTGATCCGAAAATAAATCGGGTTCGTTAATCCGAAAATGAAATCGGGTTTGTTATAATACTATAATTTGTGTTTTGTTTATTGTATTTACAGCCTGCATTAAGCATACCCCTCCTTCTTTCCCTCCCTTGGCCAGACCAATCAAACATTTAAGTTTATTTTATCTCTTTATATGAAATTATAGCATTATAACAAACCCAAATTCATTTTCGGATTAACGAACCCGATTTCATTTTAGGAATAGCGAACCTTCGGAATAACGAACCCGATTTCATTTTAGGAATAGCGAACCTTCGGAATAATGAACCTTCGTAATAATGCAACAAATGTTCGGATTAACGAACCCTATTTCATTTTCGGATTAACGAACACTCAGGTATAGGAAATTTGCGTGTTCGGAATAACGAACCTTCGGAATAACGAACCGCACCCGTAAGGACACCGCATACACTTTTCGGACAATTGCATCATTAAAATTCACAAATGCAAGAGAGAGAGAGTGTGTGTGAGGGGGGGGGGGGGGGGGGGGGTGTGAAGTTGCAATGGTTAGGGGGGGGGGGGGAGACTTTATACACCATAATTGACAAATACACTTCATTTCATCTTTATACAAGTACATGGAGATATTAAAATAAAGCAGCATAATAATAGTTATTCATATATTCCACTGCTCGTATATATTCTGTTCTTATTTTTGGCATATCGTGAGTTGCTTGTGTTGATAACCCGTCATTACGCCGCCAACTAGAAAATCAAGAGATGGTCATATTAACTACCAATTTGTATTACATACCAGTATATAATTATATCTCTCTCTATATATAAATATATAAGTATACAAACAAAATTTATGATTACACTCATATATCATTGGTTGCGAACAAGAAGGGCATAAGTCACTCTTTGTACTGCAGAAATAACCATGTTGTAAGTTTGGGAAACCTGTACAAACCAAATCGAGCTCTTTTACAAATTGTGATAAATATTCCCTAAATGAGAAATAACTATTATATGATTGATAAAGAGCAAAGAAGATGGGATTCCAACGGGATTCGAACCCGAGACCTCCGGATTGCCGACTGAGCTATAGAAAACCCTAGTATGCCGTTCGTCCCTGAAACCCCTTAGTTTGTATTACTCATGTGGTCAGAAGCTATTATTTTTGTCAGTTTCTCTATGTTTGAATTAGTTATAAAAATCATTATCTGAAAATGTGGCATCACATAGAGAAGGCTCCAACCTAGAAGATGGTATGCCGATCACTCAATGTACCAACAACTAAAAAAAAAAATGACTTAAAGTGATCCATTAACTTTGTACAATTTCAACCAAAATCACTTGGGAGGTCTCGCACATCTCTTGCTTGTACCTTGTTGTTTGGCTTTATATGGTAACAGAAGAATGAAATGGGTTTGGATTTTTTCAAATGTCTCCATAATCATGGATAAATTTAAGATTGAATTTGAGAGCGTCTATGGACGGTTTCCGACCGCAGTCAAGAGTATCTGAATTTGTATACTCACTCAATCGTCCATAGGCATACATGTATTTGGATAATTCATGCGAGCGATCAGGATAAAATCAGACATTGGTTTTCTCTGTTTTCACTAACATTAACTGTATTCCTTTTCTCTGAAATTCTCAGACAAGGAAACTGGTATATGATAACATTACTTTTTTGGGGAAAAATATTAAGTTAATGGATAACTTCACAGTTTATTTTTGATAACAAATATTATTACTCCTAAAATTTGAAATAATTTGTATCCAAACATTTAGCATCACATAGAGAAGGCTCTGACCTACAGGTATCACTCAATGAACCTATAAGGTACAAATCGACTAAACACCCTTTTTGTTCTCAACCACAGTTTTGTTGTTTTTCTAGTTTGTACTACACATCATTGTTGACATGTATAATACATTGTACATGTGACCATAAGTATTTACACACACAATACACATAATTTGATATTAAAGATGACCCAATATCATGGACTAATAAATTGTACTATTATTACTAACTTTTCATATGATGTTGATTTTATAAGATGGGCACATAGGCTATCAAAGTTAAACATTCAATTAAAGGGCAATGAAACCCAAGCAAACTGTTGCTTTCATAGTCTTAAAGAGATTAAGAAGAATAATCTCTGAAAGTTAGAGCATAATCGGGTAAGAAACAAGAAACCTACGGCTCTTTGAAGATGTCCATTTATTCCTATGGGGAACTCAAATTGGCAACGCACTCTGATAAGTGTGTGGACAACTCCCCATATGTTTTGTACACAAATGTTCCCATTTTTACAGTTTTCTTCATAGTCACATTTTCCATTCCCCCAACTCATGATATGTTATGTATAAAAGCATTCTACAAAACATATGTTGAACTCGAACGAAGGGTAAACATAAATTTTGAGAAAATTTAACAAAACTGAAATTTTGTGTACAAAATGTATGGGGAGTTGTCCACAACTTTGCCAGAGTGCGTTGCCAATTTGAGTCACTCAAAGAAATACATGGCTCTTTTCAAAGAGCCATAGTTTTCTTATTTCTTGACCGATTGTGCTCAAATCTTCAGAGACTATTCATTATATTTAGTGTCTCATAGTGCATACAACAATTTGTCTGGATTTCATTGTCCTTTAAACAAAATTAACAATTATATCATGTAAGTATCATGTAAATATCATGCACAATAAATGAACGTTCAGAGAAGTAAACATTCAAAATGACAAGCTTGAGAACAGCATTTACTATACAATGTGCATTTTTTACGGCAAAAATTAAATTAAGTCTCTGTTTTGAAAATTGTTCCACATTATAGCTCTATCTGGGGTGGTACATAAAAGTCACATTTAACCAATTTTGATTACCTCATGTAAAAAAAATTTATTTAAAAAAAATTGTTATTTCTGATTTAAGACAGTTTTCTTGATTTGGTATAATTTATCAGTGCTCAATAATTCACACACAAACAAAAGTTTACAAACAAATGACAAAAAACAAACAAATTTACAGAAGACAGATATAGTGCCCAAATAATATGCAACAATAATTATTTATAGTCATTAATTAATAAATAAGGCCGTACCCGTACACACATATCAAATATCACTTTTAAGTGTCTAAATAAAAAAATGTGGCAAGTGGAACCCTAAATAAAGTTACATTTTAGTTCATTGAGAAGGAAATGTGTTACAGATTGTGCGTAAGACTTAAATAAATTGGTTTTATGTATACATAGACATAAAGTCTAAGCCTCCACACTAACTTTTTTTTCCTCGCTGGCCCATTTGGGCAAGTAGAATCATAACTTTTCAAATTTTACTTGCTGATTTGCAATACATGAACATATCAAATATAATTTGAAGGGAAAAACAATGTTACTATTACACCCTACCTATTCTCAATATAAATTATTTAAAAAAACATTGGCATGGCAACTACAGTGCTTGAAAACACAGACACAAAATAAAACAATATCAAAGCAAACACACATATAATACTATGATATTAAAGCTCAAATTAACTGGAATTGTGCAATACAGTAGTCAGCATGTAAATGGTGTTATCAATATGTAAATCCAATACTAAAATAAATCTAATTTTTCTAAATTCAAACAATCATACAAACAAATAATGACCCCATAACAAGCACATTTCAGGAACCAACATTAATGTAGTAGGATAAAATAAAACATCAAAACTCAACAAGAACACAACATAACTGTCAGGAATCCAAAAGCAAAAAAATGCAAAAAGCTGTCCTTAGTAGACAGAACACAGCGTGTCATGGTGTGAAGCACACTGTGAACAACTGTGACATACCCTTTGTTCACAGTGCACACATAGTGTATCACATTGTGAAGTACACACTGACATACCCTGCATTCACAGTGTGCACTAGAGTGTCATGCACAATAGTGTGTTCACATAGTATGTGTTCACTTCATAATGTGATCACATTGTGTTCACAGTGTGTTTAAACAATGTATAATACAGTGACATACCCTGCGTTCATAGTGCACACATAGTGTATCACATTGTGAAGTACACACTGACACACCCTGCATTCACAGTGTGCACTAGAGTGTCATGCACAATAGTGTGTTCACATAGTATGTGTTCACTTCATAATGTGATCACATTGTGTTCACAGTGTGTTTACACAACGTATAATACAGTGACATACCCTGCGTTCGGTGTACAATCGTGTGCTCAGTGTCTTCATGTGTTCACTTCAGTGTGATCGCATTGTGCTCACAGTGTTTTCACACAATACAAAGTACAAAGTGACATACCCTGCATTCACAGTGTGCACAATAGTGTGCTCAGTGTGTTCATGGTTAGTTCACTTCTGTGTGTTCATAATTAGTTCACTTCAGTGTGCTCACATTATGCTCAGTGTGCTCGCACTCATAAAGTCTGCATTCAGTGTGCACAAAAATGTGTTTGCACGGTGTACTCGGTGTGATCACAGCATGCTCAGTTTGATCACAGTGGGCTATACCCTGCATTCACACTGTGCATAATAGTGTGCTTAGTATGTTAAATCGCTTAAATTTTACAAGGTCTACATAGTGTACAAATTCTGGCATACTACGGAGAAAACATGTGAAACTGACAAACACTGTCTAATACATGTAATGTACATACAAACTTCATACTCATTTTCTATACATGTATATGGAAAGATCAATAGTAAAAATCAATATGTTGTGAGAATACAACATAGTTCTTAAGATCACATATCATGTAAACCTATCAGCAGCATTCAATTTCACCAAATCCGCGTTTGGATCGACACATCGTCATTCAAATTCGTATTAAGTAACGGAGCAACCAATATCACACTTGCGTCATTTCAATGTAAGCGATGGGCGCTCATTTTCAAATTCATCTCTAGCAGTCATTCTGGTCTCATTTTGGTCATTCAAATTCGCGCATGAGCAAACAAGTTCATTATCATTTCATTCAAATTAAACATACAGTGGAAATGTCATGGATGTGTAACATCATGGTATATGGTATAGTTATTTCGTGCATGGGCAATCAATAAACAAAACATGATTGACATACAGATACAGATTATGAAAACAAATATAATGATGAAATAAAGATCAGATGATGACAGAAAAGAAAATGTTATGAAAATAAAGATCAAAATTATGAACTAAATATTGCATGATGATGAAGTAAAGAATAAAAAGCACAATGTGAAATGAATATAAAATTATTGAACATATTGACAAACAAATCTAAACAAAATGTGACTGATGAATATCGAAAAGTGAAGATTAAATGTTGACAAGTATATCTGAAAAATGAAAGATATTACACAATGAAATGAAAAACGGTGATGATGATATAAAAAGAGAAATCAAAGTCATAGTATGTTATGAATGTGTGTGTTTGTATACTTATGGTTGTATACATGCATGAACATGAAAATATGTTTATATGTGAGTATGTATGGATGTTGTTTGAGTAACTTAAATCGAATGAACATTTCTGGAAATTGGTCGCCCATTAACGAAATTGAATGCACAAACCAGCGATTGTCCAGCTTGCCGTATTAAATTGAATGCCGATTTGTTGAAAATAGCGCCCATTGATGAAATCGAATGCCCATTTGCAAATTTGAAGTTCGTGATTTGACATTTGAGTGCCCATATACGAATATGCACGCTCGGAATATGAATTTGAATGACCTAATCGACTCCTCCACTGCCATTGCAAGAAATTGAATGCACATTTAACGAATTTGGGCGCGTAATGTTGGAAATTGGCCAGGAAAACCTATACAATGGAACAAGCATTATGGAAAGATTGAGCACAATGATTTAATGTTTCTAATATGATAATCAATTTTGCACAATATGTTATCTATTAAAAGGATGTAATGTTCAAGTGTTATAAGAAAAAAGTTTCAAAGCCACGGCTACGGGATAGGTGAGAACTTGATGATGTTACACACAATGCTTTTTTTAACAAACACCAAAGCCTAAGACTGTTCTCGGATAGTTATGACTTTAGTTTGTAGTTCATTAAGCATGATATTATAATAATTATTATTTGTTGTATGGCTATATTCATGTCCATTATTAAGTAAGTCACTTGCTAAAAGTTAATTCAAAAATGATATTGTTGCTCAAATTTAAAATGTTTTGTTATTATGGCATTCTTTACAAAGTCGACGTGCTAACATGTACATGACTTAATTCTTCTCTGTGGGCTCGTTTTCAAAGAGAATGCTGGTTTATAAAATGTCATTGATTACTTATCCCTTGAACATTCCAGTTAGCAGGTGAGCATGGATTGGATATGATGTGACCAAAAACAAATGCTTTTAATTAGTTTTTTTTTAATCTCTGTGACAGCTAGTACCGTGACATTTCAAAGTGATACGTGCAAGACATTGACTGTGGGAACAAGACTTATAAATCTGAATGATGAAATTTTGTGTCATTGAATGTAGCTTAGGTAACTAGACTGTATACTATATTTTACAATCTATTGAGTACAACTTTGTTTTTATTTTTATGTTTTGTATTATATTTCAGCTCATCAAGCAGCCTCTTTTGTCTGCAGTAGACGCCTGGATTTGCGGGGCTGCCTATCAGATAGAAGACCACAACAGAAGGGATCCGCCCAAGCTGGAGAAGGAAAGACGGGTTGGCAAGACGTGGTGTGGCAAGATTGGTAGAGCGCGTGCCTTCCAATGTGAGGTCCCGATTTCGAACCCAAGGTATGCCCATAATAATTTTATGAACATTATCCACCTGCTCTCGACCCAGGTGTGTAAATGGGCACCCGGAAGGATGGAAAGGAGTTACTTAGCACTGTGTGCACCTTGGAGGCTGCCTAGCTGGAATGCTCCCCAGGGAGTGGACAATGTGCACTTTGTGTGCTGACCGGTTAAAGTGATGCACCGCTAGTGTCGAAAGACAGAACGTGCGCTATATTTAAGTAGCCACCATTATTATTTGGAAAACAGAACTGGCATAGTGATAATCACTAGAGAATGTATTCATTTCACTACAAAATGATAACATTCTATTTGATGGAATGCATCGAAAGTCATATGTGTTGTGTACTCTTTTTGGATTAAAAATTTGAAGAATAAAAATACATGCACTTTGTTGGCTATTTCATTCTCAGTCAAGTAAAGCATTACCCTTTGTTTCTATACAGGCCTTTACGGTTTAATGTAGTCAAACCTTAGTACTATAATGACCACTGCAGAGTAACAAGAAAAGTTGCCACTGTACAAAAAAAGGTGCCCTCTACAAATAGATTAATACCATTGTTTTATTTATCAGTTTATAGTGGTCACTGTTGACTGGTTTGCTGGTATAGACAAGAGGCTGCTGAGAAAGGTTTGACTGGATGTTTGTGTGTGTGTGTGCGCGTGTGTGTGTTAGTGTGTTTGTGTGTGTGGATATATGCATGTATGTGTGTGTTTATGTATGTATTATGTGTATATGTCTCTATTGTCTGCATAATTATATATGTATGAATCAATGTGTAACACTGTATGAGTTAATAAGGATGAGTTTTATCTGTAATTATGCGCTTGAATGAGTGTGTATGTTGGTATGTTTGTCCATGTACATCCCCTTCTAGGATTGATCGTAAGTTACGCCACCTTTTTATATATCGTATTTTAAAATTTTAAAACTTACGACCAATAGTTACGATTAATATCAATCGTAACTCTTCCTGCAACGGGGCCCTGATCTTATAATTATTTGGGGCCCAAATAATTAGATGATTTTTTCAAAAAATAAAAAAAATGCTTGCACTTTTTTTCAAAAATGTTCAAAAGCATTTTTTAAATAGTTGTTGATGATCTCTCTATTTAATCATTATTTCAATAAAACATCACATGCATAATTTTGTATGAAAAATGGTTGAAACCAATGCCTTTTTAGAAAGCGCCCTCTTGTGTTTTAATTGCTCTTTTTGAACGATAACGGGCTTTTTACTTAGTCGTTTGTAATTTTGTATACCTTTCGAGCATGGTGGAGTTATAACTATTAGTTTATAATGTTACTGTCCAGGTTTGGTTACTAAAGTTCAGCCTTTCCAAAACTGGACTACCCATTTAAGCAAATGAAGAGCCTATAGATCTAAAAGACGCTTAATCAACTTTCCATACAAATTGATATGCAAACGATGTCAGTTATACATTAATAAGATACGAACTGGAAATCCAAATTTTAGGACAAATTACACAATCAAATCAAAATATGGAACGTTCCATTTTCATATTCGCATATACAGTATAGGCATGTGTACAAACATGACAAAGTTCGACAAACTTTAGAAACCTGCTTTTCTCCAAAGTTGGAAAAGTACATTTAGGGCTTTTTGGAATCAAACTCTTCAAAATACAGTTTGTCGTTAATATTTTCCAGCACAAACTGACCCGGCCTAAGAAAAAGCTTACTCTCGTCTCCCCCAACTTCGGGGTAACATGGGGTAACCCTGATTATGTCAACCGCCGTACGTCATTCCTCAACACATTCGTTTCTCACCGTTTGTTTATCATGTACTACCAGGCACTGGCACCCACATTAAAGTAATAGGCCATACAAAATGCCATTCACACTTTGCAAATTACGCGGGGGAAGGAAGGGGGGGGGGGGGGGGTGGGTGGGGGTGGGGGCTGTGTAGCTTCCAGCCCTTATCAGACTTTTGAAAACGTCAATATTCATGATATTCAGGCAATGAGCACCTCGTATTTATGCCAAATCATCTTCTTTTTGTGAAACTAATATACAATTTTCAATAATAATGTTTTCATGGTTTTAGCAATCATCTTTATCACCTAAGTATACCCAGATCTACAACAGATGCCTACAAAACAATCCATCTTTGCAAGAACAATACGAATTTGGAATCAACTACCGCAACCAGTCGTCCACATAATTGCACGGCCTGGCTACATCTGAAGAGTTCATCTTCAATTAAACACTTTAAATAAAATGCATTACATATTCAAGATAATTGTAAGTAAACCTGCTAAAAGCCTATTAAACTACAAACAAGGTGTGATACTTTTTTGGTTATCATATCTTTACAAATATACTTTGATATAAAATGCAAAGAACCGATAATGTTTATCATTCATACAAGACAATATTTTGTGATGTACGATGGAATCTTAATTTGTCTTGAAAATCACGACTTGCTACGCCGCTACCAAATTATTAGCAAGAAAGTACGTGACGTTAGTTCATAATTTATATTAATGTGCGTACGTGTATACTGCAGCTGGGCCCAGTGGCCATTGCTGAGAAATTATAGGTAATACGGCTATTCCGATCCTATACCTTCGCTATAACTATAGATGGTAGCTGTCTGACTGATTCGGCAAACAGTGGTGCATACATGCCGGAGGAGGGAGGAGGGGTGGGGGGGGGGGGGGGGCAAGGGCGTATTAACCCCGTCCCGATGTCAATCCTTCATCCCTTACTAACTTCCATGTAATGTAATGTAAACAGAGTATAATATGATACAAAAGAAAGTAATACTGGGTGCATGTATACATTTTCATGTGCACATTATTTTCTGTAGACAAGCTACCCCCCCCCTCCGCCCCGTGGAAATATGCCTGCCTACCGCCGGGCCTTCTTTGCCATACGCCTATTGATGTCTGGATATCCAATCACTAACACGTTTCTTCTTCTTCTTCTTCTTTCCTTTTTTCATCGAGAGGTTCCGAACCGCCGCCGAATTAGATGAGACCTCTTTACAGGTGACAAAACAGACGCCCTCACCAGTTTGTATAATTACTATACACCGTGTCCCAGAAAAAACGAAACCGGGTTTCATGGCAGAAATTTTATGTTATAATGAATAATTTCCTTCATGATATATATATGTCTGAAAAGCTATGTGTCTCTTCTTTTATTTGATATACAACTTATGGCACATAATTCACGCATAACTGAATTAGAACGATAGAAAGTGGTGTTACCAAAATTCAATTTGCGCGCAGAAATTGCAAGTTTGGGTGAGGTTTTGGGGAGAGTTTTAAGAGTAGTAAACGTACTTATTTTGAAAAAGGACAGACACCGCATGAAAATTCATAATTTGTGACCTTACACCACAAAGCGACCGTTATGTCGCTGTGGTAGTTTCTCTTTTATTAGCTAAAATAGTCAATTTTGTTTTTAAATATGTGATTTAGGATTTTCTTATTTTCTGAATAAACATATCTTAATCTACCTTCTGACAAAATTTGAGCGTCAGAAATCATGTTTAAATATTAATTTTTAATTTAATAAATGTAATCTTATTACAGCCCATGAATAGACACAAATCTTTTAAATGGCCCATTTCTCCCTTATTTTAAAAATGCATCAACCATATTCCATATATTTGGCATTCATTTTGAAAGGGTTTGCTTAGTCCAAATATGACAAATTATATACCATTTTAAAGGTAATCACTTCTATTTTAATGTTATATGAAAATCAGCAAAATCAGTTTTCTCGACTTATTGGTCGTTTTGTGGTGTAAGGTCACATTTTATCTTTTATATGACACCTCATGATTAAAAAATAAATTATATATGCCAGAGAACGAATACAATGAAAACATGCTTGATTCCAGCCCAAATGAGTAATTTTCCTGATCTAGCCTGTTTCCTGATCCCCATGTTTGTGTAAATGCACTCATGCATCAAAGTCCATTGTCAGCTGCTAGTCAGGAAAGCTGAGCGACTTCTTACTCAACTTTGACTCATTCGGGCAGAAATCAGGCATGTTTTCATTGTACTCGTTCTCTGGCATAAATCATTTATTTTTTTAGCATGAGGTGTCATGTAAAATATAAAATATGAACTTTTATGTGGTGTTTGTCCTTTTTAAAAATAAGTACGTTTACAACTCTTAAAACTCACCCAAACTTCAAATTTATGCTTGCAAATTGAATATTGGTAACACCACTTTCCATTGTTCTAATTCAGTCATGCTTGAAGTATGTGCCATAAGTTGCACATCAAATGAAAGAAGAGACACAGAGCTTTCCAGGCATATATATATCATCAATTAAATTATTCATTATGACAGAAAATTTCTGCCATGAAACCCGGTTTCGTTTTTTCTGGGACACGGTGTACATACACGATTTCAACTTACTCACGATACGGGGATACGGGGAGGGGTGTGGTTGGGGAGGGGTGCTGGTTGTTTATTTGCAAGTGGCAAAAAAGGCGCCTTCACCAGTTCGTATAATTACAACATATCCGATATCAACTTAATACTCACGTATGGTGTGGTGTGTTTGAAGTTTGAGTGTGTGTGTGTGTGGGGTGGGGGGGGGGGGGGGTGCTACGGGGTTGGGTGTTTGGGTTGTCGGGGGAGGGGGTTTGGGGTTGGGGGAGGGCTGTTCATATATTTGCAGGTGACAAAACAGACGCCTTCACAGTTTGTATAATTACAACATACACGCACAGAGGGTGATTGTGGTTGGGGGAGGGAAAGGAGAGGAGGGGTACGGTATTGATAGTATATATCCCTATATGTAAGCTTTGCTGCGGTGTTCGCTTCGGCTTGTCTGCCAAATGTAAGTAGGCAATCGGGTCAAGGAGAACAAAATGCATAAAACAACGTACGAGTGGGTGTCACGGTAAAAGTCATGGTCAATAGGAATGACGTATTCCGCTTTCTGGTCCATCCGGGACTCGGGAGATAGTGTCGCATCGTTAAATGTCAGTGGCATAGCAAGGATGTTTTTTTTTTACCCACGCCGATGAAATCGGCAGGGGGTTATGTAAAGGGTTCCGTATGTTTGTTTGTTTGTTTGTTTGTTTGTTTGTCTGTTTTTTTTTTTTTTTTTTTGTTTGTGTACAAGATAACTAGAGAACGGGTGAACGGATTTGCACCAAATTTTCAGGGAATGTTTGGATAGTGACATGGAAGAATCGATTAGATTTTGGTGATGATTGGTTGACCCCTGCAAATTCTGTGGAACCTTGAAGTTTGAGTATGTATTCAGGTTTGCATCGCGATCGCGCGCACGGTACCATATGTTATGGTACGGTACTTTCGATTCCGGGTTAATTAATACGGAACGGAATTGAATTGCAACACGCTGATCTGAACTTTGAAGCGCCAAGAAATTGGTAAGTTTCCGAAAAATACATTTATTTATTTAATAATTATTATTGACCCGACACTAATGTGAAGATGAACAGATGTTCATTTTTACATATTGAATACATCTAGACTGGTTAGAATCAGGAAAATAGGGGAAAATGGATTGATTATACAAAAGTAAAACAGTGTGCAGTCTCATTACCCACGCCGATGAAATCGGCAGGGGGTTATGTAAAGGGTTCCGTATGTTTGTTTGTTTGTCTGTTTTTTTTTTTTTTTTTTTGTTTGTTTGTGTACAAGATAACTAGAGAACGGGTGAACGGATTTGCACCAAATTTTCAGGGAATGTTTGGATAGTGACATGGAAGAATCGATTAGATTTTGGTGATGATTGGTTGACCCCTGCAAATTCTGTGGAACCTTGAAGTTTGAGTATGTATTTATTGGTACGGAAATTGACAACAATTACGGGAGTACGGAATGGCGCTGAAATGTTACGGATTTTGGGAAATCCGATAATGCACTACCGTCTATGCATTTCTATTTGTGCTCCGTGCGATCGCGATGGCACACACGCACTAATGTACTTATCACACACACACAGTCTCTCTTCTCCTCTCCCTTCTCACACTAGTCTCTCCTCGTCTCTCCCGTCTCAAATCATTTCAAGAAAACAACGTGGCGCACACGCCATGCCAATAGATGTACTTACACATAGTACACACCCGCATGTAATGTGTTGTGCATATTGCAATGCATAAATATTAGGCATATCTATACTACACAGGCAGCTAGTAAAAACACGTGCGAATCGGCAGATAGCTGTCATGAAAAGATCTAAAATCATATTTATGCAAGAGAAATGGACATAAAAGTTTGCAGAATCAGGAAGATAAGGTATCTGTTATTGTTTGTAATAGTTTATTTTGTTTGAATTCATGATTTATGTTACATTTATCGCCAATAAATTGGACAGATGTCGGCATTTTCAAGCCCTCCCTGCAGGCATACCCAGTCAGCATAGTTTACTATGCCTGGAGTTGTGGGGGATTCTGTTCAACGGTTGATCACTATGTTTTTAGGATGCATCGGTAAGCAAAACAGGGTTGAGGCCGACGAAGGGGTAGAACAGGGCTAATGGGAGGCGTGGGTATGCTGACTTTGTCGGCCTTCTAGTTGTCAATAATTTTGTACACTGCCTCGCCATGGGGCTGCCGCGCCGCAAGCAAGCGGCCTACACCCTGGGCTAGGCATTTTCACCAAATCGTGCCTAAAACGCGCTGGTTAGCCTGCTGTATGCGATACAACGTACGTCTGTGCATCACATCCTGGCCCAATGACCAGAACAATGGTGATGATCCTCTCAAGTGGACAATTTACATGCAATTTAAACTTATACGCTTAAGATAAACATACAGTTCATACACTCGTTCTGTTCAACGGTTGATCACTATGTTTTTAGGATGCATCGGTAAGCAAAACAGGGTTGAGGCCGACGAAGGGGTAGAACAGGGCTAATGGGAGGCGTGGGTATGCTGACTTTGTCGGCCTTCTAGTTTTTTAATCAAACTATATATAATTTATATGGGCTCATGCGGTATGTTCTGACCTTGTTTTTGGTGATGGGTAGAAGGAAGAATTCCTTTTTTTAGTGTATGGGGTCGCTCAAGGAGGCATCATATTGATTGTGTGTGTGTGTGTGTGTGAGTGTGTGTGTGTGTGTGTGTGTGTGTGTGTGTGTGTGTGTGTGTGTGTGTGTGTGTGTGTGTGTGTGTGTGTGTGTGTGTGTGTGTGAGGGGGAGGGGGCACTTGGTGAGCGCACTCAAGATTTGTGTGGGAATGGGGCGGGGGAGGGGCACGTGCCCCCAAGCCTCCCCCGTCGCTTCACCCTTAGTGAAATGTCTCTCTCTCCCTCTCTCCCTCAGATCAACAGAAATCAGGTTACGAGGTACCACAGTTCCCTTCGTTTGACAAATGAAATAGTGACAATGTACGAGTGAACTTCACACGTATACGGGCAAGGGCGTCGATTTCTTCTCGCCATTGGGGGGGATGATTCGTCATTTTGACCATCTCTGGCGTGGGAGCGAAGCGACAACCCAGCAGCGTGCCCGGGTTTTTATGGCTGAGGGGGGGGGGGGGGGGGGGGGGGGGCGCAAAGCTTTTGAATTCAGCTGTTTAGAAATTGGAAGATTATTAAGTGCACATTGTAAGCATCATGTTATGAGCTGGGCTTTGTCCAATATGAACTTTAGCCTGATAGATATTATATTGCAAGCATTCTGATGGAACCCTGAAGAGCATCAGTCATGGGATACCAACATTGGGAAGCTTATTGGGGGTCCAGGGGGCGGATCCCCCGGAAGCTTTGGGATTTGTAATATCCAGATATAAAGATGTTGTGTATATGTAAATATAGAGTTAACTATTATTTAGTTAATTGGCTTTTGAATTAGCTGTTTAGAGATTGGAAGATTATTAAGTGCACATTGCAAGCATCCTGTTATGATGAGGGCACTGTCCAAGTATGGATTAATTTTAGCCTGATAGATAAATACTGTCGATTGCAATCATCCTGATGGAACCCTGAATAGAATAAGTCAAGGGATACCCACATTGGAAAGCCTATTGGGGGTCCAGGGGGCGAAGCCCCCGGAAGCTTTGGGATTTGTAATATCCAGAAATACAATTAACTATTGAATAGTAAGCTCAATTTTAGTGAGCACAGTGGGCCAGGATCGCCTGAAAGTTTGCCAAGAGAGAAGTCCTGAATAAAACTATTTAATGAGTACATGGCTGGTACTGGGTCAAATCACCTTAATGGGGGTTCCAGGGGCGCAGCCCCGGAAGATTTTGGATTTGGGCAGTTTAGCATTATCAAAAAGTGGTTTAAAGAAGACTATAGTAACAACTTCCATTCATGAGAGGGGGCAAAGCTCCTTAATTTTAATGTTATTACATATGTTTTAACCCCAAATATTGGGGGGATGATAATACAGGCCATCCCCCCACCTGAAATATTGGGGGGGATATATCCCCCCCCCCCATCCCCCCGTGATCGACGCCCCTGTATACGGGACTAGTGATCCGACATTTATCATGTTTATCTAACACGCACACACACATGCACATACTCAATGTTAATACACATACAACATTATACAAATACTCACGTGCACAAGCATAACCAAATAGATAACACACACATCACACATGCACAAACACACACGCGCGCACACACACATACGCACACACACACACACACACACACACACACACACCCCATTGTTTTGTATGCACATACATACAATGTATATATATAGCTGAATATATAAATCATCTTTATTAATTCCAATAAATCCAAATATTACACAAAAGGGATCTAAACCAAGGTCCATGACAGAAGTTGAAACTAAATCGTCTTCTGACATTGGCAGGGTGATACATACAAGACAAACAGTAATGGTTTACAAATACATTAAATTAACACATTTTGCATCGAGAAGCAGTGAAAATAAAACTATCAAAAATGTTGTATATCAAAGTAACAAAATACTAGTATTCTATATAATTTTTGAATAAACTAGGGGTACGGTATATTACATTATTTGAATAACAAATCATTATGAGGAGTAATTAAACTCATGAAATTAGTCTTTCATTTAGATCATTTATAGAGCTGCATAATCTTAATAAACAGGTACGTTTCATCAGTCTATCATTAACATAACTCAGAAGGATTTATCAGGAATGCGTCCATTTCACCAACAATAAAAGACAAAACAATTGCTCCTAAAATGTCATCAGAATCTGAAACTCGTAGAACAAATTAATGATCATGTTCTGCGCTATAACTATTACACCTTTAATGTATGAGTTATGCGATCACCAACAATTTTGCTCCTGAAGTTTAAATAAAAAAGTGAAGAAAAAACAAAAAAACAAGTATACAGTAGTACTAATCTTTTGTCAGGAAGGTAAGGGGTGGTTAAATTTTGACTTCAAACATACTTCAATTCTGAGAACGCCTCTCAAAAGTAAGATATAATCTCCTAGTTTAACTATTAAATGTTTTTCCTAACATGAACTCATGACTTTCGAGTATTGAATACACCATGCAAAATAACAGAAGGAGAACTTTATCTGTATATATTAGAACATATATTTAAATTGTTCTTCTATCATATAATGAATCACACTTATGCTAAAACATTTCCATGCAGTTTGAATTAATATACTTTTTGAAAGATATACATTTTCGCATAAAACAATTTATGAAATTGAACTAATGTTTTAGATTTATTTTAAAGGGTTTGCACCAACATCGAGCTTACAAAATATATATTTCAATTCAAGAGAACTATAAATCCCCAGCATATGCGCCATCAATGCGCCTATGATATAAAAAACAATGAAACACGGATAAAAATAAACTTATTCCCTTACTTTACTAATGACCCGTATAACCCAGTCAGAAAAGAAAATGAAGAACTGTCTCATTATACTGAGACGTAAACCTCATACAAAGAATGATAATGCTGTAATAAAGATTACATCATTTGCTGGAATATCATGAATATCATGGCCTGATCACACTACAAATTGAAGGTTCCATGACAGACAAATATGCATGTATGTAGACTTTTGTTTATTTGTATTAGTGTACATATCAAATATTTGTTAACAGTTTAGTATATTTTTTCAACATTTCCCCATGATTTTGCTAAGCCCCGCCTCTTAAAAAAAAAACTCGCCAGAGTGACCAACAGTCAATCACTACTTAGTTACTAATAAGATAAACAATAAACAGTGAAATCCACCTTCGCCCACGCTCAGCGCCTGCTCACAATATTATCAAGGTATTAAAGGGGCCCTGCAACCCAAATGCATGTTGACCTCTGTTCATCTGTATTAGTGTACACATTCAATATTTGTAAACGGTTTGACCCAAATATGTTTTGTATATTTTTAAACATTTTATCATTTATTTGTCTTCATGTTGCTAAGCCCCACCTCCTAAAAAACCCTCCAGAGCAAATTCTATTGTTGACCTGCAGTGACATCATTTGTCAATCACTGGTCAGCTACCATGAGATTAACAAAAGATGAAAGTACAAAAAGAACATCCACACAAAAGCATGCCCTGCATACCTCCATGCAATAGCTTAGACGGTGCTTTTCTTCTGACATAGCAACAGCTATTGTAATTGAAGTTGTGTGAGTTGGTATTCTATTCAACCGTGTGATGCTATTGTGATTAGCCTAATCTTTTTGTACTTTCATCTTTTGTTAATCTCATGGTAGCTGACCAGTGATTGACAAATGATGTCACTGCAGGTCAACAATATAATTTGCTCTGGAGGGTTTTTTAGGAGGTGGGGCTTAGCAACATGAAGACAAATAAATGATAAAATGTTTAAAAATATACAAAACATATTTGGGTCAAACCGTTTACAAATATTGAATGTGTACACTAATACAGATGAACAGAGGTCAACATGTATTTGGGTTGCAGGGCCCCTTTAAGCGACATGTTTGAATAAAATTCCAACTCACACAATTGTCATTACAATAACAGTTTCTATGTCACAGAAAAGCTCAACCATTATTAGGACAAGAAAGGCGATTTTAAGCTATTGGCTTTGCATATAACATGCAATGCGGGCTTTTGTGAGCATGTTCCTTTTGCACTTTTGCCTTAATTCATCTCATGTTTGTTAATCAGTGATTAACAGATGATGTCACAACTAACGTTTCAATCTGGGTACTTTTTTGAAGAGGCGGGGCTTAACAAAATGAGGAAAATAATTGCTAAAATATTTAAACATATACACACTATTTTAAGGTCAAACCGTGTACAGATATTGTATGGGTACACTAATACAGCTAAACAGAAGTCAACATGCATATGCATGTCCAATCTGCGAGAGGCCCAAAAGTTTGCCATCAAGTTTCTCTGTACCAAACTTATTATCTTCCTATATGAAAAATTAATGACTCAATAATTTGTAGCATCCTCATCCGTTGTTTCTGTTATATTATTTATATTCATTCATCTATCAACAATGATTATTATGGAAACATTATTGGGTAAAATCATTTCTGAGAATCAGTCTGTATAGAGCTCAAATCTTGATGTCACGTTTGAATCATCTGCCTCTTGGTGACGTAAATGTGGCGTTTGAATTTGAGGGTGATGATTGTCCCGATGTTACTTTGGAGCTGGACTCGCCTCACTCGCTGGACTCACTGGACTCTCCTCACTGCCAATGAGAAAATGTAACAAATAAATATTTTATATCAGACAAATTATACATTGCAATATAAGCTAAACATTACTTTTGATCACATGTATCTATGCAACTTTACGTTGTTAGATTGTATAACTGGTGATAAACATGCTTCCATTTCAACTTGTGCATTGTTCTGGCACAATCATTTAAACTGTCTCTGTTTCTAACCCCGTTAAGGACTGGTCTAGTCCCCAGTCTATAGTGGAGTATGTTTATTATACCACAATGTTTAATCATTTTGAACAGGTTATTGAACATGTATCATATTTTAATAATAATGCAGAGAGCTGCTGTGACCTGGAAGCTGGCATTATTTGCTGTGGGTTAAAGAGGTGTGAGGGCGGGAACGGTAGGGCACATGACCCCTCAATAGTATACATTAAAGAATGAAACAATAATTCTCCTAACCAGCTATGTTCAAAGTGGCAACGCTTTGTAGTTTCGCACATGTTTACCATCGATGACAGAATTATTCAGACGAACTTAACAAGTATACTACAATTTTAAGATGAGGGATAGAGTTGAGGGAAAGCAAGGTAAAATGGTTTTGGTTGAGCACATTTTGCCCAGCTACGCCAGAAGCCCCTGTGTCTCTTGCTTTGTCAATGTTTGAAGTGGCTCTGCTTTGCTAATATTGGGAGCATTGTCCATTGCATACTTGCCTGATTTTGCTTTCTTCTTTTCCATCTTCTTGCCCGCCAGATCACTCAAGACCTGCACCTTATCTTCCTTCAGACCGGCTATATATAATAGAAGATATAATGGAAATATGAGTCATTAGTGATCTTTTAGTAAGCTACACACGTTGCACTGTCGTTGTCTCTATTATGGTAATCTTGATGAACAGGAAACCAATCAAACTAACACTATGTTAGTTATTTCATAAAAGAGAACTGGACAAAACACACAAACCTTCATTAATAATATATCGGTCATTATTTTGGCTTGTATACTGTACTGCAATGTAATCATAAACAATGCATTTTGAAACACTTTATATGACATGTAAGCTAAGAAATAGAGAGCAGGGACTTGTATAGAACGGGAAAGCAATTACATACATGTCAAGGTTTGACTGGTCTTGCTTGCTCGTTTCTCGGTAGTTTTGATTAGGGGAATTTGAAAAGCTAAATTCCAAAAGCTTCCGGGGGCTCAGCCCCATGACCCCACCCGAATTAAGTGGCTCGCGCTTGCAAGCTCGCAGGTTGGAGCTTCTTGAGGAATTCCTGGCTACGCCACTGATAGCAGTTATTTATGAATAATTGTGTGTCATGCGGACAAATACATAAGCATCAGAAACTATTGAAAACAAGGAATTTACCCCCCCCCCCCCCAAAAAAAAAAAAAAAAAAAAAACCCTCTCAAGAGAAAGTAGTCACATAAGACACTAAGAGTAGACCAACCTTTACATGACGGCAGTTTTGTATCAAACTGTCCATTCCCACAGCAGCGGATGGTGGTGATTTTGTCATAGTTAGCATCTTCGGGATTGGTGCACTGGAAGGTACATTCGGTGCAGGCAGACACGTTGGAGTTTGGCGTACACTGCTGGTCTATGTTCACTACAGAGTCTGTGTAGGGGCCGACGTAACAAGGTTGTTCTGGCACAAAGGATGAAGAGTTGTGGAAGAAAATAAGACAAATGTTTCGAATTATTAATTACAAAATTATGATTAATAATTACCACTACCCTCTTTATTAAAGACATCAAAAACAAGTCACAGCATGCAAATCGTGACATTTGTTTATTTATTTAGTAGTAAATGTATTCAATATTATTGTTTTTGACCTATTCCGTTTTTTATCAATTGATTTATGTTCATGCATTTACATGTACATTTATGTCCTATATATAGAGTACTGCTCTGCCACCTCATTTATGTATTCAATTTACTCTGACGGAGACACAATATGGTGCATCTACGTTTGAACATTCATCTAGTTTAACAAAAAAAAGTATCTTACCTCCTTCTCCCCTCCCCACTCCTCTTTCCTTCCACCTCTCTCTTCGACCCCCAACCCTCACCTTTTTCCATCCCGCTTACCTAATTCCCTCCTCTCTCTCCCCTTCTCTTTCTTCCCTCCTCATCCGCTTTCTTCCTCATCTCTTCGTTCGTCCTCTTTCATCCCCTCGGCCTCCCCTCTCCTTTCCCCTTCTCTTCTCCTTCGTTCCTTCCCATTCTTCCTACATCTCCTCCTCCCCTTTCTTCCTCTCCTCCTCCTCCTTTCCATCCCCTCTCATCATTTCCCCTCTTTATCCCCTCCTCCTCTTATTTCCACCCCTCTCCTCTCTCCTCCTCTTATCTCCACCCCCTCTCCTCCCCTCCTCCTCTTATTTCCATCCCTCTCCTCCCTCCTCCTCTTATTTCCACCCCATCTCCTCCCCTCCTCCTCTTATTTCCACCCTCCTTCTCTTATTTCCACCCTCTCCTCCCCTCCTCCTCTTATTTCCACCCCTCTCCTCCCCTCCTCCTCTTATTTCCACCGCTCTCCTCCCCTCCTCCTCTTATTTCCACCCCCTCTCCTCCCCTCTTCCTCTTATTTCACCCCTCCTCCTCTTATTTCCACCCCTCTCCTCCCCTTCGCTTCTTATTTCCACCCCTTTCCTCCACTCCTCCTCTTATTTCCACCCCTCTCCTCCCCTCCTCCTCTTATTTCCACCCCTCTCCTCCCCTTCTTCCTCCACCTCCTTTTATCATCTTCCCCCTCCTCCAATCTCCTTCTCTCCCCCGCCATCCTTAACCTCCCCTCCCCCGTCTTACCTTCAATCAATCCAATCGAGGTCAAATGATCGACGAGGGCTTCGATGGCCTTTATTCGGGCCTCCTCATAGGTTTCGAATTTCCTGACGACCACCGTGTACGGCGCATAGATGTCGGATATCTTTGCCAGCCCGTCGTATACCACGGGACTATCAAATGTGTACACCCGCCCGCAAGTTATCCAAGTTATGTCCAGACCGCAAAGCGACTCCTGTATTAATTGTCAAAATGTATGTTGATGGCACCAATTAACATGAATTAGATGGGCCCCGAGCAAATCATCTACTATTTACTAATCAGGTTTATTGCTTTATTATTATTATTTATTACCTAGCTTTCGAAGTTACAAAACTACAGCTGAGAATCTCGCGTATGCCGTATCCCAGCAAAGGTGGTGTTATTTTGCTTGGAACGTTGGTTATGAGCTTAAAGGGGTAGTTCATTTTTGGTAGAGAGGGCGCTTCACAACACAATTTTTTTCGTGAGGTAATGAAAAACTGAGTGTCAAATCTGAAAGAACATGCAATTTTAATGGCAGAATAAACTTTACTTGGTCAAAATCGGTTTAGAAATGGCTGAAATATTAATAAATATATCCGATCGTATTAATTTGGGCCCCAAATAAATACGATGATTTTTTGAAAAAAAAAAAAAAAATGCTTACACTTTTTCAAAGATTTTCAAAAGCGGTTTTTAAATAGTTGTTGATGAGCTCTCTATTTAATCATTAGTTCAACAAAACATCACAAGCATAATTTTGTATGAAAAATGGTTGAAACCAATGCCTTATTAGAGAGCGCCCTCTTGTGTTTTAAAGGGCAATGAAACTATGGCTTTCGGTTATTATTATCGTTTAGAGGGAGAACAGACATTTGATTTGATACATAACTTGGTAATTTTGGCCTCCTGGATCCCATGAAATCCTTACGTGAACATACCCACATTTTACTAACTCTTACGGCGGCAAAAGATGATGGGAGCGGCCATGTTCTTGTAATTACCCGACGTGCTTTGCAAGCTCTGACGTATGTGCTTAGGGCCGAACAAAAAGCTTTTCACTGATTTCAAAGCATCTACAAGTATTCAGACAATGGTTTAAATTGGTGCTATTGAAATGCATTATTGCATATCATTGACCGTAGTCCGCACAAACCTAATAATGGCGGCCTCCAGTGTTCGTGCGAATAGTGGTATACCCGATAGAGTTTTCACATATTTCTTCCAAAGCAGAAATCTGAGTCGGAGTAATGTTAAATATAATAAACAGGTATATTACGATGTATAAAGTAGGATAAACTATATTCTTGAGTTGCATTGCCCTTTAATGGCGCCTTTTGAATGATAACAGGCTTTTTACTTAGTCGTTTGTATTTTTGTATACCTTTCAAGCATGGTGGGGTTATAAATATTAGTTGTGCAGGTTTTGGTTACTAAAGTTCAGCCTTACCAAAACTGTACTACCCCTTTAAAGGGGTAGTTCAGTTTTGGTATAGAGGGCACTGGATGAAATACAACAAATTTGTGAGATAATGTAAAACTGGCCAGTGCAGACAGTAAGATGCACAGCTTTCTGCCAATCCGATTGCAGAGTTCAGGCAGCCAGTGAAATGCACAGCTTTTATCCAATCAGATTGCCGAGATTATGCAGCAAAGAGAACATGCTTGGCTATCAGCCAATCCGATTGCTTGCCGAGATCATGCAGCCAGTGAAAATGCTTAGCTATCAGCCAATCAAATGGCCGAGATTATGCAGACGGTGAAATGCATGGCTCTCTGCCAATCAAATTGCTAAAATCCGTAAGTTGGTTTAAGTAGCAAATTTCCGCTCTTCGCACTATTCGGCCTGGGTTCGAACCTTACATGGCTGCTTCGTTTGGATGGTTACACGTCTGTAAAAACCTAATAACCAACCAATAAGAACACTTTGCATCAATAAAATAGAGAGCTATAGACTTACGGATGAACAATCTCATTACCCTAACCCTAACCATAACCATAAGTCCATAACCCCATGCGCCCTTATTGGAGATCCTAGTAATAGCAATACCTATGTAAAAAAAAAAAAAAAAAATGTGATGTGATGTGAAATGAAAGGTTATGCTTATACTTACCTCACCACTGTGCCGTCCTTCTGGAACCAAGTTTGCGAGTATGCAATTTTCATTGAACCACCCTATGGAATCTTCAAACAAATAGAAAACAAAGAGAATGCTTTGGTAGTTTACCAAGTCCATTATTCAATTACTGGTCATATCTACTTTATTAGGAAATTTAATCAAGAATGCTTTTCTGAACACACGCTATAATAATAGCGAACAGCAGTATAAGAAATATCGTTCTAATTTGAATGATATAAAACGAAATTGACTGTTAATTTGCCAAATTTGACCGGGAAAACGTCATTAAAGCACAGATATTTGATAACTTGAATCGATGATTAAAATGTCCACATATTATTTAAACAATCATCAACAAAAATCCATCTTGATTTTTATATCATATTTCCGCGTTAACATCGCCAAAGCGTTCATGATCTAATGTACATACCTCCATTCGTGTTGTAGCCTGATGAAGTTCTGCAATTTGACCGTGGTTCCACAGAAGCTGGTGTGGGAACAATAATTCCATTTATTAAAATTATACATGCATTCTTAATTCTAAATATTATTTTCATAATTGTTAAAATAAATTACAAATTTTGTCTATTTTTTATTTAATTTTTTTTTCCAGATAACGAATCTCTGGTTCAATAAGATGCAGTATGAGCATGACGATTCCGGAACTATAATTTGTGTTGATGTCTATAATAAACCGTTATACAAATATACAGTATGTTTTAGAAAAACAAAACAATGAGTACTGCCGATCTCTTTTTCTGTCATCAACATAATAACTTACATGTGGTGGTCTGAGGCCTTGGAGAGGTCGGCGTTCTTGGTCGACCTCCTGTACAGTATAGAATCAAAAGCATGGATTATTATCAATAAAAATTTTTGTTTCTCTTTTCAACTCAGACCCCACAGCCCCCCCCCCCCCCCCCCCCCCCAACACACACACAAATACGGACACATTTTTGTCATAGCTGGGGTCTTTCTCCCGAGTAATGGAGAGAAAAAATACCAATTTAAGATATGATTTTACTTGACAATGATGCTTTTGCCATAATAAGAGGTGCACGTTGCTAAAATACAAAAATGCTTTTCCAAACTATGAAGTGCATTTTGCCCCAAAATGACAATAATTAAATGGTTTGCTAGAGTTGCGATTACCCGAATAATTATTTCTGTTTTTAAAACTCAAGGGGCTGTAAGACTCAACCCCCGTACAGTCCCTGCTTCGCAGCATAATGACTTACCATCGCAAGGCATAATTTCCCGGTCGAAATGGCCATTCCCACAGCAGCGGACAGTTGTCGTCTTGTCAAAGTCTACATCGGCTTGATTGGTGCAGTGGAAGGTGCATTCAGTGCACGCAGACACGGCGGAGTTCGACGGGCACTGTCCTTTCGTGTTCACTAGATAAGTTTGGTAGTTGTCGATTTGACAAGGTTTTTCTAGACAAAACAGAGACCAATTAAAACAAAACCATTATAAATAAAAGATTGGTATTGCGAAACAATCAGACGATATTTTTTAATATAGGATTTCTCGGTCAATTTCGTAAGTTGGCGACACGAATTCATTTTGTGTGCATTCAATTTCGCCGATTTTGTCATCGCAGCTGTATTTTGCATTTCAAATTTTTTTTTAGCATTCGAATTCATATAACGATCATTCGAAAACATTTTGTTTGCATTAGATTTAAAACTTGTTTCAATTTCGTAAAATTGTCATTCAATTTAAAGCGAGAAAATTCGTGATCACGTAATACCGCCTTCCGTGAAATACGTTGGCGAAATTGAATGCAAAATAGCGTGTTTTTTAAATTGAATGCTAAAACCGAAGAGCTAAATCGTATGAACAAAATGCACTTTTGATCAACAATTGCAAGCCTTCAGCTCAATTTCAGCTCTTATCAAAACGAATGAGAAGCTTACAGAATTGGCCGAGAAAACTATACAGGGTGGCCCAAATAAAAACGGAACGGGGCACTTCCCAAAATATAGTAACAAATGTATTATGTCCATCGGATAGGGCGTCTTTTCAAATGAACAACGACACCAAGAACAGTCAATTTGGTCGTGTAGTTTTTGTTTTAGAGCGCTGTGAGTGACACCATGTTAGGTTCTCTTTTTTGTCAATTTTTAACAAGCCAGTGCTTGATACATCGCACGTACCGCCTTTCATAGCGTTGATAACGCACACCATTGTTAGTGTGCACTCAGCCGTGTGCCGAAAGAATTGGCATGGTCGATCAATGGTATTACGGGCAGGGAGTGCATTTTAACTGGCGCCGACTAGGTAAACATTGAAAAAAATTGGTACCTGACTATGGCCCCGTTGCAGAAAGAGATACAATCGATTGTAAGTTACAATTAATTGTAAGTCAGATCATGTGTTCTAAATGCGAGAATCTGATTGGTTGAAACGCGCAAAGTTTCTGACTTACAGTCAATTGTAACTTACAATCGATTGTATCTCTTTCTGCAACGGGGCCATGGTCTCACTCGCAACGTCCTAAAACAAAAACTACACGACCAAAATTACTGTTCTTGGTATTGTTTTTCATTGGAAAGGACACCCTATCCGATGGACATAAACATGTTGGTACTTTATTTTGGGAAGTGCCCCGTTCCGTTTTTTTGGTCACCCTGTATAGTATAATTATACTTTTTTTTTATCTGCAGCAATAAGTCTTCTCAAGTTGACTGAATGTCTTCGGGGAAATGGTGAAGGAATTTTCTTAGTATTCTGGTTATTTTGCATTTGTCTCACCGTTTATCAGCCCGAGCTTCGTCAAGTGATCAACCAGGGCATCGATGGCCTTTTCTTTGGCCTGTTCGTAGGATTCGAAGTTCCTTACGACCACGGTATAACCGGAATCGATGTTAGGAGTGTCTGTGGAAACCTCTGCCAGGCCGTCATATACCTTGAGCCAGTGATATAATCTAGCTGCCGTCTTCCACGTGATCTTCAGACTGCACAGCGTCTCCTGAAATATGTCATTCACATAGGCCAAAAACAAAAATTTAACATTTAGTTTTTCCCTACATACTTACTATTGTAATTATACTAATAATACTACTACTACTACTGCTACTACTACTACTACTAATAATAGTAATATATGTTTTCTCAGCCAGCTTCTCATTCGTTTTGATAATCGTGTCATTCAATTTCTCGAAATTGAGCTGAAGGCTTGCAATTGTGGTTCAAAATTGCATTTTTTCATACGATTTAAGCTCTTTGGTCAAGTGATGTACCACTTTTAGCATTCAATTAAAAAAAAACACGCTATTTGCATTCAATTTCGCCAACGGATTTCACGGAAGGCGGTTGTACCTTGTTGTTTGGGTTATATGGTAATAAGCCCAATGAAAATGTATATACAAGAGAAGTGTGAAAGCTCCAAGTGATTTGGGTTGAACACTGGCAATGTTAATGGATCTAGGAAAGATTGGCAAAATGAACAGTGTTATCATATTTTGTAATCAAGGGTATAGTGACATTAATCAACGCCTATTTTACACACGACTTGCAGTGTCAAAACATCCTGCATGGATCATACACAACAGTCAGCACTTGAATAGAACATTACCTCGTCTTCTATATGAGTCCCATCAAAGAGACTTGCGAGTTCGTAGTTTTCGTTAAATGTATTGATATCGTCTGTAAACAACAGAATAAACAACAATGATGGATGATATCTAATTGATGTGTTTATTACATTATATTAGTAAAATATGTACATAAATTTAATCAGTGATCACTGAATGGCATGTTTCCCCTCACGATACGTTTTACTGCATTTTGAAACATGTACTGCTCTTTTGGACCCCTTTGGGCAGCACCCTCCTCCTTTCCGGAGAATTTGGAAAAAGGGGCAATATTATAGGACAGAAATACACAAAGGTGGTTCAAAATCATATCATATTCGGACTCATGTCATATTTGGGCAGAAATCATGCCACTTTTGGGGGCAAATTCCTACAAATCATACCATTATCAGGCAGCTTATCAAGGGGGAAACAGGAATGATGGTATTCGGGCAACATACCTCAAATGGCAAAGTGTATACCCGGTACGTCCATGAAGTGTTAGTGTTGTTGTGACAATAATTATTTTGATTGAGCTAGAGTCTACCCAGATTAATTTGCCATAATTATACAACAAATCAAATCCAAATGCAGTTATTTTTACACCAGTCTCTTATATCATGTATATGAAATAAATGGAGTATTCTTTGGCAGATTTGACTTTTTCCTACTATCCCATTTCAGGTAAAACGTACAATTTACAAATAACGTCGCACATGAGGTGGTTCTATTAGTTCAACATGTACATTATTCAATTGATTTATTTAACAAAAACCATTTGAAAGTTATCTACAATAAAACATGTAGGAGTACATTAATTTCGTCCTATTTTGTACCCTTATTATCTAGTTCATTTCAATTCACTAGACATGTTAAATCAAGCACATTATAGATTTGTTAGAAGTAAAAAGAAGTAAAAACAAATATATATACATTAAAATCATTATGACTATACAGGGTGGCCCCAAGAAAAACGGAACGGGGCACTTCCCAAAATATAATACCACAATGTTTATGTTCATCGGATAGGGTGTCCTTTCCAATGAAAAACGATACCAAGAACATTAATTTTGGTCAGGTCGTTTTTGTTTAAGGACGCAGTGAGTGAGACCATGTCAGGTGCCGATTTATGTCGATTTCGACCTAGTCAATGCCAGTTTAACCGCACTCCTTGCCCGTAATACCATTCAGCGACCAGGCCCATTCTCTCGGCACACGGCTGAGTGCACACTAACAATAGTGCGCGATGCTCAACGATATGAACGGCGGTTCGTGCAATTCATCAAGCGCTGGCTCAATACAAATTGACAAAAAAGAGAACCTGACATGGTGTCACTCACAGGGCCCTAAAACAAAAACTACACGACCAAATTGACTGTTCTTGGTATCGTTGTTCATTTGAAAAGACACTCTATGCGATGGACATAATACATGTGTTACTTTATTTTTGGAAGTGCCCCGTTCCGTTTTTTTTGGGCCACCATGTATATAATGACCAACACGGTGTAAATTGTTCTGTTCACTTAATTCCTTTTCGCTCCTTTTGTAATTCTCCCTTTCCCCTACTAAATATATGCCTCCAGTTTCCCCTTTCCTAATTGTCATGAATATGGTGTTCGCCAATGTATGTAAGGAAACATCACTATTTCCGGGCTCCTAAAATGTTTAAGTTTGTTATGTATCATTAGCTTGTCATGTACACCCCATCGTGGAAATGCAAGGCACCTGGAGCCCCCCCCCCCCTCCCCACAAAAAAAAAATATATATATATATATATAATAATAATAATAATAATAAATACAAATAAATAAATAAAATAAATAAAATCGAAAATTATAGATTCATCACTCAGCTCAACTGTAAACCAATACAAACCTACATGTGCTGGTTCCATATCCAAGATCGGTCTTTCTGCAATTCGACTTTTGTTCTTCAACCTCCGACAATCTTTTCTCTGTGTTGGAAATGGATGGAGTCACATATATTTTTGTGACAGAACTTGGCATACATAAACCGAACACAAAAAGTTACTACCCCCCTAAACAACAGCTCATAATTTCATAACTAAGAAGCGTTTAAAGTTTTTGTTTTGCCCAAATATTTATATGGTAGTTAGGAAAACAATATGTAAAAATGAGAGGTAACCATTAATCCATGGTTGAGTAAGCACAAAGTTAAGAGAAAATAGTCATATTTCAAAATTCGCAAATGTTATATTATTATTGCAGTTTATTGAGTATTGAGAAATGTCTAATTGCACTGGTTTACAATTTCAATTAATGCATTTGACCACATGTGCCATTACAACATTAAAAAGGATGGAATTTAAATCAGCATTGTTTCATAAACCATAATTACAGGTAATGCATTCAGCCACATGAATTGTGCTGTTTCACAACAATGTACAGGCATACGCAAGTTCTTGTGACTTTTGAAAGTGGGTAATTTTGTCTTAATATGTGCTCATTCAGCTATGAAGTAATGGATATCTCTGATTTTCACACAAAATGTTCATAACAACTGTATAAATATCGTCTATACCGGTATATGAAATTATGAGCATTTGTTTAGGGGGGTAGTTCCTTTTTTCCGGTTTATATGGACAAGTCACGCAGTACCATTTTGCAAACAAACGGAAAAAGAAATCCCGCCAATTTCTTTCGGATATAATAGGTTATTGATAAGATGGGGAGTGGTACGAAAAGGGTAATCATAGCTATACTGTCAGTTGGATAGGTAGACAAGATTATCTTCTCCCAACTCTTAAAAACTCTCGACTTAAATTCTACAATTGACTCGACTTAAATTCTATAATTGACTAGTTGTAACATCATCCATTCATCAGTCAATCACTACCCAGTTACTATCATTATAATAAGATGAACAATAGACAGTGGAATGTACCTTTACCCAAGTTGACTGCCTGCTCACAATGGCATCACATGTTTGTATGCAATACCGACTCACACACTTTTAAGTTCAATAGCATTTGGTTTATTAGAAAAGCTCATCCATCATAATTCATTGTATTGAATATATTTGCCAACTATATGATTTGGATATGACACTAAATACATGACATTACATTAAATATTCGTGGAAAATCTCATTCAATGATTATTGGCAATCATTTTGCTTATAAATAGTAGTAACTGAAAATAATGTAGCTTGCTCAATGATGTTACTATGGTGCAATACAATGACATTGAAACGTACATTGTATAATCCAATCATTAGAAGGAGTCAGATTGGAACCGGAATGGTATTATAATAATTAAATGTATGATATAATCTTTGTTAGACCTTGTACATTGTATTCGAAATCATCCAATCATTAGAAGGGGATAAGATCGGAACCAGTATGGTATTATGATATTATGTCAAATCAATGGTATGTGTATTCTTACCCCCGGGTTCTTGCCATACAAAATGTCATTAAAACTGTACATTGTATTCGAAATCATCCAATCATTAGAAGGGGATATGATCGGAACCAGTATGGTTTTTATAGTATTATGATATACTCTATTTGATGTGTATTCTTATAACAAATACAGCTTAGGCCTACCATTCGGAATAGCAGCGGATGATGCACCCGAAACGAGACAAAGAACCGCCAAAATGACCGAGAAACGAAGAGAAGCCATGGTCTGATCAAAACTGAGTCAGTTTCTCTTCAAATCTAGACATGACAAAGCAACAAAGTTATATAATAATTGATCGAAAAATATTATAATTAAAAACAAGTTATAGGTGTAACAGTACTGAAAATTTAACAATATATTTACATATTGTTGTTACTCATTAGTTATCATTAATTTATTATTTGTTATTATCATAGAGGGTTCCACAATGGTTTGATACAAGCACTGCTTTTAGTAGATCCCTATGTTTGCAATACATGTGTTTTGAACTGTTGATAATGATTTTTCATGAAAAAATGAAAAGTATTTTTGAATTTTAAGTAACATCAATAAACAGGACAACAAAGCGTTCAAGACATGTACATTGACATAATCTGCATGGGTACTGCAAGCATTTACTTGTGAAATAATGATACTTGAAGAAAGCAAACAACGGGGTTTCGTTTTACTCATTTCAACTTACTTCACATATCCATACTACACAACAGGCGCGCAGTTTTGGATTGGGGGGGGGGGGGGGGGGGCAAAGACCTAAGGGGGCTCACGATTTTGTTGTGTAGGGGCTCATGCCCAACCACACTCACAGGATTGCCAGAGGTAAGAGTGAGACATTGTGAGGGAGCGAAGTGACTGAGCGGGGGGAGGGTGTGGGAGGGGGGTGATCCCCCCTCCCACGGTAGGGAGCTTTTGCATTTTTAAAATTTGAAATTGTGCAATCTGGTGCATACCTAGATAGGAAAGTTGGGCTTAAGATTAACTGTATCTGGGAAAGCGTGTTATGATTTGATCGACCAGAAATTTTAAATATATTTTTCACGAAGAAAACAAATAATTGACACACTAATATGCCACATTATGTATGATCCAACAACATAGCCTACAGCCAATAATGAGTCCCGAGGGAGCGAAGCGACCGAGGGCTTGGCAGAGCCAGAGGGGGAGGGTTTGGGAGGGGGTATCCCCCTCCCACGGGGAAGATTTTGCATTTATATACTTGAAATGGTGCAATCTGGTGCATACCTAGATAGGAAATTCGGGCTTAAGATTAACTGTATCTGGGAAAGCGTGTTATGATTTGATCGACCAGAAATTTTAAATATAGCCTATTTTTCACGAAGAAAACAAAATAATTGACACTAATAAATATGCCACATTATGTATGATCCAACAACATAGCCTACAGTCAAGAATGGCTGGGTCTGAGCCAGAGGGGGAGGGTTTGGGAGGGGGTATCCCCCTCCCATTGGGAAGATTTTGCATTTATATACTTGAAATTATGCAATTTGGTGCACGTCACACAAGCAGCTATAGAGCAATACCAGCCTACACGGGAACGACGTGGCCCAGGACAGAAAAAGTATACTCACCCTAGACCATACGCAAGTTACAAAATACTGAGATAATCTGTTCGTGCGCGAAGCGCGCAGCGAAATAACTTTAAATGGATGTATAAATTAGTTTTGAACGTTAGAATTAACAAGTCTTAGCTTATACATTTTTTTTTCTCGGGGGGAGGGGGCTTTTTGGTGGGGGCAAAAACGCGTTTTGCCCCCCCACTTTTTGGAATGGGGGGGGGGGGGGGCGGCCGACCCACTGCCCCCCCCCCCCCCCCCCCCCCCACTTCCGGCGCCTATGCTACACAACAATATCACGTTTGTTGACAGTGGGTAAACATTTTTTGGCACAGTATTGATTTTTTCTTCCATGATGATATTCAGTAAGGGACATCATTTTACAAGTTAACTTCCTCTTCGTGTTAAATATTATGTATTTTTTAGTACATGTACTTCCTCATCTACCTTGCATGCTCTCATCATTGAACAAACTGTTGTGTATGTGTGTGTGCTTGTGTGTGTTTATGCGTGTGTGTTTGTCTGTTTATGCGTGTGTTTGTGTCAGGGGCGTAGACAACGGGGGGATGAGGGGGATGCATCCCCCCAGCTCACAAGGTGGGGGGGATGCCATGTACAATCATCCCCCCCCCCCCCAGGTTTTAGGGAAGGATATAATATTTTTTGTGTGTATCTGTATACGATTGGGGAAAGATTATAGTCAGGGGTGAGTATTTCTTTTCTGTATACCGGGCCACGTAGCTCCAGTCTAGGCTGGCATTGCTCTGGCTACTTGTGTGGTGTGCACGAAATTGCACCGTTTCAAGTATATACATGCAAAATCTTCTCCGTGGGAGGGGATCCCCCCCCCCCCCCCCCCTTCCAAACCCTCCATATTTGACCCTGCCCCAGCCCTCCTCGGGACTCATTCTTGGCGATAGGGTAAGTTGTCGGATCATATAATGCGGCATAATGGTTAAGTTAGAAACGTGTATGATGCTCCATATAAATACAATATTTGTGTTGGGGTCCATATTTGTCAACTATTTGTTTTCTCCGTGAAAATGTATTTAAACTTTCTGGTCGATCAAATCATGACACCCTTTCCCAGATACAGTCAATGTAGAGCCCGAATTTCCTCTCTTGGTAAGCACCAGATTGCACTATTTCAAGTCCAAAAATGCAAAATCTCCCTTGCATGGGAGCCCTCCCGCCGCTCAGTCACTTCGCTCCCTGTGTTGAGGTGCATATCAGTGACAGATCTACGGGGGGGGGGGGGGGGGGGGGGTATGGGGGTTCAAAATAGCAACAAAAAAATCGCCGCTTCCTATCTAGGTAAGCACCAGAATGCACAATTTCAAGTCCAAAAATGCAAAATCTCTCTAGTGTAGGAGGGGGACACACCCTCCCCCCCCCCCCCCCCGCATAGTCACTTCGCTCCCACAGTGGCGGATCTACGGGGGGGGGGGGGGGGGGGTTAGGGGGTTTAACCCCCCCCCCCCCCTTGGGCTGCCAAAAAACGCAAAAAACGCAAAAAATGCCAAAAAATTTCGCCGCTTCGCGGCTTGGGCTACCAAACAACGCTCAAAACGTCCCTGTCCCACGGTCATCTTAACATCTACCCCCCCCCCCCCCCCCCCCACTGAGACGACTTTCAAGCAATTGTCTTGGTCTCGAAAAATTGGTCTTGGTCCGGTGAACGGCAAATCATCCCCCCAGGTGTAACAACCTGTCTACGCCACTGGTTTGTGTGTGTGTGTTGTGTGTGTGTGCTTGTGTGTGTGTTGTATGTGTATGCGTGTGTGTGTGTGTGTGTGTGTATGTGTGTGTATGTATGCGTGTGAGTGTACGCGTGTGCGTATAACATATTTTTGTGAACATAATTAAAATTAAGGTGTATTTACGGAATGGTTATAAGGAAGGTCACATCCAGGCATAATCTTAAATGTCATTTGATGCATATTTGAAGATAAAAACATTAATAAGTTAATACTATTTAAGAATAATCTGTATATGAACTAGAAACCGTTGCTTTATAGTTTTCCTTCTCAAAACAATTTCTTATAGACTTCCCACTTTAAAACAAAACAATTTTATAAGCTGTATAATTATACAAACATGTTTTTATTCAAATTATATCTACCCAAGGAATTGATCAAACAAATAATTAACTTACCGTCTATCTGCAGAGACAGATCGCTCTTGCAAGTCAGAGTTTGAAATCCCACCGTCTGGACTCCTATAACACGTATGTATCCCACAAGTTTATTGTAATCAAATGGAGGAAGTTGTGCGATTGAAAGCGAGTCACATCTCAACAATTACTAAATTAAACCCCATTCCCCATAGCACATTGCTGGGGATTTATTTTTGTATTATTATTCTATTATCTTTTTCCCTCCCAGGCAGCAGAAAACAACATATAAACGTGTTCCCACACCTATTCACACTGATACCCAGAAGTTTCCCCGTTTGTATTCAAAGCTACCCATGCATGCAGTTCCATTTCGCAATCCTTTGCCAAACAATGAACTTGAGAAAAATCCCGATTTTAACAATAAAAGTCACGTCATCCGTCGAACAAAGGGAACGATGCTCTCATTCTGAACATTACGATCGATATATTTGTTTTCTTCATTTGGAGTAATATGAAATAACATTTGATGATGTTATCTGTCCTATAACGAGTTCTATACACAATTATATAGACATCAATTTGGGGCAATATTTTGCTTTGCACCCACACACAGGTTAGTTTTGAATTAAAGGGAAAGTGCACTTTTGGTTTAGAGAGCGCTTCGAGAAATAATTTTGTTGTGAGGCAATAAAAGCAACGTGGACACTTTGAAATAGCACACAATTTTAATGACAGAATCAACTTTGTTTGATCAAAATTGGTTCGGTAAAAGCTAAATTATCCATAAATATATCCGATCGGAATATATGATGGGGACCAACAGAAAATTTGTTGAAACTTGAGGTGTCTGGAGGGCGCCCTCTTGTGTTAACGGCTGGCTTTTTAATGAAAAATATATTTTTTTTACTACCATTCAGGCATCATTGAATTATAAATGTTAGTTTGTAATGATTACTTACGCAATTTAGTTACTGAAATTATGTTTGTTCAAAACTGTATACTATCCCTTTAAATGCCACAGGCAAATACATATTAAAGTATTCATATGAGGGCAAACGTTTGCCTTTTCAAATTTACCAACAAACATTACATACTGCATTGCGTACATATATTCACTCACATATAATTATATACACATACACACTAACACAAGCAAAACATAATAAATACACACACACCAATACAAACATACACATTACAAGCCTGCATAATTATGTACATACTCAGTGTAAATACACAGAAACGCTCATACAACTATACATACGCCCACATGCACACCCCCAATAATAAAATAAATACATGTATATCATGCACACTTTTTTTTGTTTTAAGTGATTTTTATTCCTCCAAATTATATACATATAACATTTACAATTGAATATACATACACAAAATATGTCCAATGTGAACATCTTAGACAGAGAATAGAACAAATTACAATTCTAATGAAAGAAAGTATAAATAATTAATTTACATACATAAACAATTACAAATCTTACATCACATAATTATGAACTACAGTATACAAACGAATAATGATAATTGGAGGTATTTAAGCTATGATAAAAAGAAGAAAAACAAAACTGCACACTCACTCGCTCACACCTGGCCCGTAAGCTGCTCAGATTCCTTTAGAATTTTTTTTTACAAATACATAATTATCAATACTTTTGAATGTGACAAGCTCACGGGAGAAATATCGCATATAAAGGTGTTATTCTAAACTGCCTTACAAATCAAATCTTATTAAAATTTAACTGTTTCCCATTTTTGTAAGTGTATCCCTAATTTCCCCATTTTAATTGCTATTTTCTCTTCTCACACACAAATACACACACACACACACACACACACACACACACACACACACACACACACACACACACACACACACACACACACAAAACCAACATACCAATATGTTACTTTGAACGTTGTCACGTAAAACACTTGTTTTTAATATCACTTTACAATATAAAAACAGTCCCTATACCCACACATTATTTTAGATCGAAACTTTACGGCGTCTTGCTATTCATTGTATACAATGATATTTCTATAAACGAATTTGTCTAAATCTTTTTACAGACGTTCTGATTTATTTGATTAAACAACACCCTTTTTACCAATGGTTTCAGGTAAACTAAATATTATATACGGTAAGCAAATAGTTTATTCTCTGAGGGGGTTCGCAAATTACCTCTTCGTTTCCAAGATTAATTTAATTTGAGCTATATAATTGCGTTAATTTGGATAAAGACCCGTCAGCAAATTTACGTTTTAACTATAAAGATAAATAGAATTGGATGCTGCAATTCCTTACCGAATAAAAAAACAACCGAAGTAAACAAAAAAAAAAAAAGAAAAAAAACGAAAAAAAAAACACGTAATTTGAATCGGCTTTTATTCCACTGGCGAATTTGGCATTGCTTAATGTAAAATAAAACTAATTAGTTTAGTGAAAAAATAGAACAAAGGAATAGACAAAGTTTATAGAGGTAGAAGGAAACAGCGTTTAGACGATGATAATATTGATGACAACGATGGAAGTATATATAATTACAGAATAAGACAAATAAAGAAAGACATAAGAGAAGAATTAGTATGAACATTATGGTATACAATCGAACTTAAGTGAGGAAAATAATTAAATTGATAAGATCACACAATCGATATTGTCCAGTTGGCAGTCGATATAGTCTCCTTATTGAAACACCATTTATTAATTTGATATTCACACGGCTTGCTTAAACTTAAATTATTCTACACAATAATATTACATGTAGGTATATACTTTACTTAAAGGGGAGCAAAACGCTTGCATTTTCACATACTGCTACTGATAGATGCACAATTCATGTAATTTCTAGTCGTATATATCCTCTTGGGTATCACTTAAAATGTGAATAGTCAATGTTTGTTAAAACCAATATCAACAGTTTTGACTGAGCAATGGAAGCATGCCATGTTTTCCAACGGTATCGTATGAAATGTCATATGGGTGCATCTGAGCGTGCACTAACAAAAGCGGGTTATATAACAACATGTCGACCATAATCTTCATTTGAAATGAGAAAAATAAAGGTTGGATATAAGAGTTAACAACTGTTATTGTCATATTGCATTCTTATATAGAATTAATGATATCAAACAATATAAAATAATCAACCAAATTCAATTGAAGCATTTTACTTTTTGTATAGAATTCAAAACAAAAAGTCAACGCTAATCTTCCAGTGTAATGAGCAAAGTGCATCTACATATTTAATGTATTGTATTAATGCATCTGTATAATATTTTACAATAAAATCAATCAACCTTATTTGTATCTAACGTTTTATTTAATGTATAGTATAGAATACATAATTCAATACAAAATGTCAGCAATAAGCTTATAGTTAATGTTAGAATGGGCGTTAATGTCATATTTTGATCTATGTAGATTTGCGATGAAACCAATCAACGTTATTTTTTATCGAATTATGTTATTTTATACATTGAATCGATAACTCAAGACAAAATGACAATGATAATCTTCATGAACAAATTGGATATCAGACATGCTAGAATTAACATTCATGTCATATTTGGATCTATATGTACAGTATGTACAATAAAACCAGTCAACCTAATTCAATCTATATAGACATTTTGTTTTTCATGTATATATAATTCATAATTAAAGGCAAAATGTCACCGGTAATCTTCATGTATAATGAGTGGTGTAAACGTTAGAATCAACTTTAATGTAAAATGTTCATCTACATAATCAACCTGATTTCATGTAACCATTATGTTTGCTCTGTAATCCATAATTATATGCATAATTCATGATAAAATGTCAAAGAAAATCTTACTGCAAAATGAAAAGGCCCGGCGTTAGTATCAATCTTAATGTCATATGTGCATCTAAATAAGAATGAATTCTTATGCCTGTGTCACATATCCAACGGTCTCCGGCCGAATGAGTGGATCGCTTGAAATCTACCCTGTCATATATCGGACGGGGCTCGGGATGGAGAACCCTATTAACATCAGTGTTCAGAAATCTGGCGCCCGTCAGTAAACAAAAGGAGTCGGGCGAAAATCGCTGAATTGGGAGCAGGTTTCGGTGCCCTGCGGACGTCGGCCGACCCCTTAAAAACGCGGCGGAGCCCTCAGTGATCGAGCAGACACCGACCGGGCTGCCCCCGTTTTGGATATGTGACGGCCCGTTTACAGAGGAGCCAAACAATGGCATTTTCGATTACTTACTTGTAAGTGCATAACTCCCGTCACTTCTAGTCATAATATTTTTTCTCTGGTATCAATAATATAAATAATTAATTTTTGAAACTATTATCATCCGTGTTGACTTAACGCTTGAGGCTGCCATGTTTTCCAACGGTACCGCGTGAAATGTAATTTGATTGTCACTATAAACAAAAGCGGGTTACGTAACCACTGACATAGCAGCAGATTCAACACAAGCGGATACATTACTCGCTTTTTTTTAGTGCACGGTCAGATGACGTTACATGCGGTGCCGTTGAAAAACATCCTCCCGTGGTCAGTCAAAACAGTCGATAGTGGTTTCAAGAACATTGATTATTTCCTCAATTAGTGATACCTAAATGGAAATATACGACTGAAAGTGACAGGAATTATGCACTTATCAGTAACAGTAAGCGGAAAGTCCAGCGGTTTTTTTCCCTTTAATTAACAATCAACCTGTTTTCATGAAAGAATTATTTTAATTTGTGTAGATAAATAATCTGTATGTACAATTGATAAATCAAAACGTTCGAATTAATTTTATTGTCGTATTTGCATCTTAATACGTTTGAATTCATTTTAATGTCGTATTTGCATCTAAATAACATTGAATTTGAACAAAACAATCAACCTGATTTTATGAAACCTTAAATTCTACAAAAACATTTAAACAGACAACTTTCTTTGAGGAGAAAGACTTAAAGGGTGACTAAATTGAAAACGCATGTTGACTTTGGTTGATCTATAATAATGAATACATCACATATCTGTTGACTATTTGATGTACATTTTTGTCATATTTTTAATATAATTTTTAATATTATTTGTATTCTACCTGCTAAGATCCACCCCTAAAAAACCCAGAACCTATTGACTTCTGTGACATCACAATACCATTCAACCATCGATCAGTTAGATAAACATAAACAAAAGATATGCTCTCACCCACTAAGTACCTTATTGCATTAGCGTTGGATGTTTTCATTGAAACCCTTCTTTTCATGGTGAGTGGGCAATGGGCATTGTATAAAACATACAATGCTATTGTAAATAGGTGATCAGTGGACATACCAATATCTTTTGTTCATCTAGCTGACTAATGGTTGAATGGTATTATGATGTCACAGAAGTCAATAGCTTCTGGCCGGTTTTTTTTTAGGGGTGAAGCTGAGCAGGTAGAAAAAAGTAATAGAACAAATAATATAAAAAATATGACAAAAATGTACATCAAATAGTCAACAGATATGTGATGTTTTCATTATTATAGATCAACCAAAGTCTTTAAATTTTTTAATTTAGTCACCCTTTAAGGGATCAGTGTTGTTATATTATATGTATTGTCATTATAGCAGTGTATAATTGCAAATACATACCGTGATAATCTAGTCGTATGTCTTTGCCATTCAAACCAAACCAATTTCATTATAGGATTTGGCCTATGTATAATCCATAGTTCAAAACAAAATGTCAACGGTAATCTTTTTTTTAAAATTAGATAGTACCGTGGGTGCTAGAGAACCCGGCCAGTCACACACAGCACAGATTAGCACAGTGCGTCATTGACTTTGTACACGCACCGTGCGCGGTGGCCGGGTTCTCCTGCACTGCGATAAATTGAACCTTTGCCGTTGAGCGATAATTTTTTATCAGCGAAGGCACCGCGATATTACAGTCCAATTGGTTTAAGTTTCCACCGAAATGAACTACTGAGCGTAGATCTACAAAAGCGAGAATAAAGATTATATACAACTAACGAATGGGCTTCTTGTGATAGTCAAATCTATTACCGAGGTGGGCTCAAAATGATTATTACCCGAAGCGTAGCTGAGGGTAATAGTCATTTTGAGCCCACCGAGTTAATAGATTGCCTATCACAATCAAGCACATTCGTTAGTTGTTTTATATCACTCATCAATATCAGTGATTGTGTTCAGCTTATAGCAAAATAAGTGAAAATCTCTTGAATATTTCATTAAATCGCTTGTAAATTTTGATATAAAAATCAATCGACATTAATGAAGCCAGATGAGCCTCCAGAACCTGGGCGCATCTAATACGCTTAAAGTCATTGTTATTTTGCGCATACAATCACAAAGACGCAAAACCGAGTGCGCACCAACGCGCTGGCAGTTGCGCACATACCATAGAAGTATGAATAAACAAACCAACCCGTTTGGCACATACGCAATGAATGCGTGCTAACGCTCCCACGGATGTGCTTATTGGCTGTCTTGGCGTTCTTCTTCCTAGGGTGTTAGCAAAGACTGTAGAATTACAAGACAGCTCACTGGCGGTCGCGCAGCGATGTCCCTTCAAACAGAATGAAGATTCAAATCGAGCTTAAGCCTAGAGCTTAGTAGCCATATGAAATTTATTATATCACTGTATTTGTGTCATTTTTATTAATAAAAAAACATTTTAAAATTATAGACGATTGCTTTTTTTGGAAATTCAGTTCCATTCTTGAGTAAGAATTTAAAAGAAAATAAGGATCAAACTGTACTTACAAATACTCGGCAAATCAGGCTAGCATGAAGATTGAGCAACAGCTTAAGTGTCGACCTTAGTAACCTATAGGAATATGTTTTTATGTAGAATTAATATTATCCTCATGATAAGAAAAATATTTAAAAATTATAGTCGATAGCGATTTTACAATTGAAATCAAAGCTGTGAGAAACATATTTTTTAAATTTAAAGATTTGTTACCGTGTAGAGAAAAATGGCAATGGCTACTCGCGTGTTATAATGTTAATGCGCGCTCAGTCCGCGCACTGTCTTTATTTAATTCTTTATAATTGTACGCGCAAATTCTGCGCAAAGCAAATTTCACGCGCGATATGCAAATTTAGGGTCGTCAAACTTTATCACGTCATCTTGAAGTTATTTTTAGTCAGGCGAAGTAAACATTGTTATTGTGACGTCATAATGAAAAGCCTGCGTATCAAAGTGCGTGTTAATTTTGTACATCGCGCTCTGCCCATTCACGTTGTACAGGATAATTGCACAGTGGTCGGTCTTTCCATTAAGCGTCTTTGGTGTTAGTTTTTACCAGCAATGGCAATCACGTGACTAGAACGTGTGCGCCATAGAGCACTGCACAAATTTGATCGCGTGTGCATTTTGCTTAAACACATGATCTATGGGACGAACGCGTAACGAACTTTTAGTGTTAATTTTTTGCTAACAGCCCGGTCAAGTGATTGCGCGGGGATTGCGCGTGTTGTCCAAAACTATCATTTGTCAAATACAATGGTAAAACGATCTTATGAGGGATATAATAAAAATTGTAAACTCAAATTATCGTGAATAAAATAAAAAATAACAAATTTTGGAGTTTAAAGACTGACTTTCAAGCGATTTTCTGGATAACCAGGAGGACTACAGAACAGCAATATACATGCATTTTATGAGCAATATGCAGATAAATCGTTTGATATAAGTTTCGAGTCGCATGTTCAGTGCATTCTCGGCAAATCTAATTTCAAAGGTAGCCCTGTCCATTTTTTGGCCGGGTTCTCCCCCCGTCAGGGTTCTCTAGCCACTACGGTATATAGATTGTTTGAGTCTACTTCAAAGCAGGTTTGGCATTGTACGACACCTACAAGAAAATCAACTCGACTTGCTAAAGTGAACGAATTCTGAAATGAACAAAAAGAACGTGATATCATAATTTTTTAAATTCAAATGATGCATATCTAATTAAATAGAATATGCATGCTCTATAAGTTTGATATTTCTTTATTTGTTTGATATTTCTATAAATATAGGATCTTTCTACTTTTAATTACATCCACAGTTCCGAACAAAATGTCATCATCAATCCTCATTTCAAATTTATTTTTAGTTAAAGAATATTATTGTTATCATGTATCTTACCCGAAGATTAACATTTAGAATTCACAATTAAAGACGAAACGTCAAAACTGATCAACAACAGTCTTCAATCAAACGAATTAGAGACATTTTACAATCGTTTTTCTTGATGTATAGCCCACGGTATTGTGTAGGTGTGTATGAAGAAATGCAAAATAAAAACTCTTTTGTATAATTAATGATTATGGCGATGCGCAATAAATGGCGTATTTAGCCTCCTTTTCCTGACTCGTAGATTATTGCAACTCCCACATGGTTATTAAACTAAAAATGTCACTCAATAACTATTCCTCACAAACTTCGATAACATTCCGTTCTTTTCAACTCTTATATAATTATTCTGAATTTGCAAAAGAAATGTTTCTAAAATATTTCATGTTGGCTAATTCATATATTTTATAGATTTTAAAGAAAAAAACACATTATTGTATCCGAAACAAAAAACGAGTTAACAATATAAAATTACTTACTTAGTATATCTCTTTTTTTCTTCGCTATTAGATTTTTTTCTACAAGCTCAATCATTTACTATTTTAAAAACACGAAATGCTACACGCAATCCAATTTAATTAAATGTTGTTGTCTACATCTTTCGAATAATAATTTTACAATTTGGAAAAAAGTGGTCAGTTATGTAAAAAATGAAGAAGAAAAAATAACCTCATATTTTCTCTTGAAGTCATAATTTGTCATACGAATTTTATTAAATTCCTAATTTCTAATAATTATTTTTAATTTGGCGTAAAGCAAGACATAACTCGACTAATTGTTTTTAGCTTATATTTCACCGTTCAAAACAATTAATACGAATAATTTGTATTTTCAACATTTCTCTCTAAAAAGAAACAATTCCCTTTGAGTCTGACCGAGCGGTTGATAAAAGCCCGAGTCAAAGGACAAGTTGTCCATGTAATGGTACGACTGGAATCAACCGTGACACACCTAAGTAAGAATAAATGTTTGATGACAGTTTGGTCCCCCAAAAAGAAGTAATTATCTATAACAACTAAATTATTATATTTTTAATTTCCTCCTAAAATATACACCATAATTGTGATGTGGTAAATATAATTTTTTCAAAAAATGACATCATTATTTAAATTCCTATTTAAATCGTATAAACACAGTCACTATGAACTATTACATTTCATCAATGTTCATGGAAATATGCACGGAATTCCCCATTTTTAGTTCATCCTACACCCTACTCTAATAAAATACCGTTAATTGACATTTGAATTATGAATCAAATAATACACACATGGCCCCTCTATCACCAGGGAGGGTCGTAAATGCCAATTATATACCATAGGGCAAATGTCATCAATTTCGGGAAGATTCGTTTTTGTTTTGTTTTACTATAATATGTTTTGCTTGTCTGGTGATATTTAACAGACATGAAGCAGTGGAAGCCCTTTTTTCTAGCTTTTTTGCCTTTGCTCTTTTTGTTGCTTGTCAGATAGAAACAAGATATACAATGTTTGGCCAAAATATGGAAGCCATCTTTCCTTAATTGTGTTTGCTTCGCTCAATCGTAGATAGATATAACTATAGTGTTCATGTTCCTGTATAAGAGTAATTGAATTAATGTTTATTGAATGCATCTCCATTTCTATTATTCTATTCTCACTTTTGGGAGACCGACACGATTTTTGATTTCGTTATTTTAACCGTGTTAAAGGTGCACCTGTAAAGTGTCAGATATTGCCCAAACTTACATTTTAGACTTCAATCGGAAATCCTATACAAAAATCATTGTAAGATATGTCCGAATGATGTGTGAAAGTTTCATTGAAAAAGAACACGGCTTTACTGGGTAAAAAAGCGAAAATTTGCGTCAGCTTTTACAACGAATTACTGTATAACGTGTAGGAGGCTTATGACCGTTCATTAACGCTTTTGAGCTGAATGATTATCAATGATAGATATCGTCATACTAAAGGGGCATTTAAAAAAAACCTAACCTCTTCTCTTACCATAAGCCAAACAACACGGTAGAAATGTGGAAGCTCCAAGTAATTTTCGTGGAGTTAGACACTTTACTGGTTTCACTTTAACCGTGTACCAACATGGCGACCACGCTCTAATATAAGAGGGCTCAGCAGTTTCCAGCAATTGTGATTGGTGGTCGATACATTATATCGCAAGTGTGAACATTTAAGTACAGAACAGTCGCTTCTCCGAGCGCGTGTATCATCCCTTTTGGGAGACCGACACAATTTTGATTTTGCTAATTAAACCGTGTACCAATCTGGCGACCACACGCCCTAAGAGGGCTCAGCAGTTTCCAGCAATTAAGATCGGTGGTCGATAATTTGATCTCAAGATGTGTGAACATAAGTACAGAACAGTCGCCTCTCCAAGTGCTTGAAGCATATCCATTTCTATGGTTTTATTCTCCCTTTGGGGAGACCGACGCGATTTTGATTTCGTTCATTTAACCGTGTACCAACCGAGCGAACACACCCTTAGACGGAGGGCTAAGCTGTTTTCAGCAATCTAGATCGATGGACGGTACATTCGATCTCAAGTGTGAACATTAAAAGTACAGAACAGTCGCTTCTCCGAGCGCGTGTATCATCTCTATTTCTATTATTCTATTCTCCCTTTTAGGGGAGACCGACAAGACTTCTATACCAGCATGCAGCATGGCGACCACGCCCTTAGAGTGCCAAGCTGTTTCCATCCACCAAGATCGGTGGTCGATACATATAGAAATCAAGTGTGAACATATAGTACAGAACAGTCGCCTCTCCAAGCGTGTGTAGCATCTCCATAAATTATATTATTTTGATTCTAATTTCGTTAATTCATACCGTATACCAACCTGGTGACCACGCCCTTATATAATAGAGGGCTAAGCAGTTTCCAGCAATTAAGATCGGTGGTCGATACATTCGATCTCGAGTGGAGTGCGCATCGAGATGTGGGAACAGTCGCTTCTGCGTGTAGAGCGCGTGTAATATAGCATCTCCGTTTCTACGATTCTGTTCTCCCTGCCCTTTGGGCCGGGAGACTGATGGAATTTTGATTATGGAAATGCGGCAGGATAATTTTACAAATCGGAAGAAGCTTAAGTTACTGATTTTCCATTATGATGTGTATTATAACCCGCCCGGGATCTACGTGACAGCCGTATACAATATGCAGTATAGCGTAAGTAGCCGGCATTGCCCGATGGGCGTAGACACAAGGTGGGGAGGGGGGGTGGCACGTGCACCCCCACAAATGATCAGTACCCCCAGGTGCCCCTCACCCAAAGATCATGCTTGTAAATACAAATTACTGAGTGAATCGGCTAAAATCATATAATGTTAAAGGTAAATGTTATCATTTTGAATTAAAATCATGACTTGGGGGAGGGGGGGGGGGGGGGGGGTAAAATAATAACCATCATACTATAAAGCCATTTTTTGTTGCTTGCTTGTCAAACGAGAACCTGTGCCCCTTATGAAAATGTAGAAAATGTAAGTCATTCCTGATTGATATGAACTGGAAATATTGCCCCCCCCCCCCCCTCCCCACCACAAGAACAAAAAGAAAACCAATGATGGGGGAGAGCTGGAATGCTCTTTCCGATAGCCGAGGTATATTGTACGATACCGTATCTAAATAGTAGAGTTGTATTCCTTTGGGCGATCCCTTCCAAACTATCATCAAACATTTATTCTTACTTACTGTAGGTGTGTCACGGTTGATTCCAGTCGTACCATGGACAACTTGTCCTTTGACTCGGGCTTTTATCAACCGCTCGGTCAGACTCTAGCTTGCCTGACAACGTTTAGAACCATTACCAATGACAATAAATAGCTGTGACGTCACACACTGGTACTCTATAATACCTGGAAATAACAGATATGGCATAGTCACTTTCCCCACTAGAATAAAACAAAAAGGAAATTACGCCACGAAACCTCGTACCGTCATAATCAGAGTTGCGTATTACCGTATATGAGCTCGTTTGATTGAGTAGCTCTCTGTAATTCAATTATCCATTGTTTAGGTTGAAGTCAGTGGCTAATACCCGATGAATAATGTCCCGTATAGGTTAGCTCGAGTGACTGACGATATGGTACACCACGTTCATACTAAACAGCTAGAACAGAGCCAAGATTTGATGTTAATTGGAGAAGAAATATTTTCTTATTCGACATTGAGAACCAAGGCCTAAACTTGAGCAATAGCTTAGCCTAGATCAAAAAAGTGTGTTTGTTATGGTACCACAATTTATTCAATATTTTGTCCTTCTCTTGAAGTACTTTAAAGGGATAGTTGAGTCTTAGTTTAGAGGGCGCTTCAAGAAATAATTTGTTTGTGGGGTAATGACAAACTAAGAGTGCAATTGGAAAGTGCACACAATTGTAAAGACAGAATCAACTTTGTTTGATCAAAATAGGTTCAGAAACAGCTGAAATATCTATAAATATATCCGATCGGAATAAATGTTGGGGACCCACATATTCAAATATTCTAAAATCCTGCACATTTTAAAAAATATACCAAAATGTTTTTTACATTTTTGTTGATCTCTCTATTGAATACTTATTTTAAGCAAACATCACATTCACATTAAAAAAAAAATAACAACAGTATTGAAACTTGAGGTGTCTGGAGGGCGCCCTCTTGTGTTAACGGCTGCTTTTTGAATGAAAACAGCCATGTTACTTAACCGTTTTTATGTTTTACTACCATACAAGCATCAATAAATTATAACTGTTGGTTTTTAATGATAGCTAACAAACGTTAGTTAATACAATTATGTTGGACCAAAACTGTATTAACCCTTTCAACCTACTGATGATCCACCGACTCTCGGTCACATGTGGACGCAAGGGTAGAAGTGTGTCTTCTTATACTTGTTTCCATTCTTTTGTTTAAATCCACTCATAACGACTATAATCTCCCACCTTTCAACAGTGGTGAAATATTACCGCCTAGCTGGTTAGCGGCAACCATATCAAGAGTTCCGTTGCAGAAGGCACGAAACAGCAAATTTTAAAATCTGACAGAAATGTATCCATTGCATTGATACAAATATTGCGTCTTATATGATATTCTGCTCTTAAGTTTTGGAAATCTTACAGAAAAGTATCTATTTATTATGATACAAAATAATGCGTTTTGGATGGACTCTCTTCTCAATATAAAGCAACCAATGTCAACTATATTGTTGAACTAATGATTAACATGCTCCCTACTAGATATTGCAATCCCTATAGAGATAATACAGGGCCCACCAGGTTCCGGTAGATCATTTGTATCTCGTATTTTCTTTGTTGTTTTTTTCTTTTTGATTTGAACAGCTTCTATACCAATTATCTCAAATTTACAAAAACTCAGATACTGCGTTTTTGCAATAAAACGCTTCATATAAAACGAATCAGGAAGACATGAAGAAAGATGGGATGAGAATACAATAAATAAGTTAATAATCATGCATATGAATAAGGTATCAGAATTTAATTAAACTATAAAATATTAAAATATCAATTTTGGTGAAGGATACGAAAATAATTCGCCTTATCATCATGGAATTCGCTATTAAACCTATCAACAGCGAAACAACTTTAGCGCCTCGCAATTTTGCGGCAATCATAATACAAAATAAGAAGGAAAGTGAGTGAGTACTGAAATGATGAAGAAGAATAGCCGCCGTGTTTTGAAATCATTATTTTTTGTTAATATATATACATGTATATACTACGACACATATATGTAGGACCTATCAACAGCGAAACAACTTTTATTAGCGCCTCGCAATTTTGCGGCAATCATAATGGAAAATAAACGAAATATGAAGGAAAAAGAGTGAGTACTGGAATGATAAAGAAGAATAGCCGCCATGTTTTTAAATTATTTGTAATACTACGACACATACTATGTAGGGAACGTGGCATAGCTACGGGAGGGGGCACGGAGGGGACGTGCCCCATAATCTTTTGAAAACAATAATAAATAAGGGTACCATTTTTGAAATGATAACACGAAAAACAAAAGGTGTGCCCCCAACCAGCCCCTAACCATTCCGACCACGATCTGCTACTGGGACATAGTGTGAATATTTTACGTAGATTTATCGATATCGGTATGCATTTCCAAGGACGTACATTCGATTTCTGTGCAATTAAGATTGCATGCATGCACGCATGAATTCTGTGTTTTTATTTTGTATCAACCGAACCATCTAGAAAAGGAAAAGACATAATTTCAATAAATCTTAGAAGCCACATTATTTTCATGCAACGAGTGGTGCGAATTATGAGAGCTATTTTTTGGTACATGTAATAATAATGTGTTCTTTTTTTTCTTCACAATCTACGATATATGAAGTATGAAATATATATTTTGGAAACATTACACAACAGTCGCGTTCGTCTTTATTTTCGCCAATTCAGAATAATTATTTAAGGGATGGGTAGAACAGAATTCCATCGAAGTTTGCAAAGAATAATTATTGAGTGACATTTTTAGTGTTTTTTCTTTTCAATTTCATTTATTCATTTTCATTTCAAATAAAAACAATACATAGATATAACCACAAATTAGGATTCACAGTATAAAGCAAAATGAAAATAGGAAACTACAAAGAAAGCCAAATGGCCTTGTGGAGGCGTAGTTCCCCGAACAGTGTTAAAGTGATTTACTTATACAAAAAACAAACAAAAAAAAACAAAAAAAAAGACACATACAAAATTACAAAATATGACAGGGACATCGTGCATGGCAAGTATTATATGACACCTTGGAATGTTCTCGCAATGTGATTGGTTGAATTCAGGTCACATGACATTCGTGGAAACGTACCATTCCACGATTTTGAAGTCATTTACTTTTTTTAGTACCATTGAACGATAAATGACATTAAACGTGCAATGGTACTTTTTTTTAGTACCGTTGAACGATAAATGACGTCATTAAACGTGCAATGGCACTTTTGTATATTGTTGTTGTGCAAGCGCCAGCGCGCGTTAAAAATAACTGCGCGGATTGCGCAGATTTTCCATTCATGAACAAGCGCATTAACAAACATTAAGCACTCCATCCATGCAAGGCAGCGCGCTGTGCATTGCGCTGGGAAGTTTGTACAGTATACAAATAATTAATGTTTATGAGTGCAATGGTGCAATGGCGAAGCAGAGTTGAATGGAACATTCCATCTTTCACCGAATGAAAATATTCGTACCATTGCACGAATGGAAAAACATTCATTATTTATTTTATATGACACCGAAGTGTAAAAACTTACATAGATCCGGTCGATTAAATCGTCCAAAGCGGCAGGCCGTCAGCGAAACAAATCCCGGTTCTGCAGCCAAGTTGTGTAAAAAGTACTGTACAAACTTCCCAGCGCAATGCATAGCGCGCTGCCTTGCATGCCTTGAGTGCGTAATGTTTGTTAATGCGCTTGTTCATGAATGGAATATCTGCGCAATGCGCGCAGTTATTTTTAACGCGCGCTGGCGCTTGCACAACAACAACATAGAAAAGTACCATTGCACGTTTAATGACGTCATTTATTGTTCAATGGTACTAAAAAAGTACCATTGCACGTTTAATGATGTCATTTATCGTTCAATGGTACTAAAAAAAGGAAATGACTTCAAAATCGTTGAATGGTACGTTTCCACGAATGTCATGTGACCTGAATTCAACCAATCACATTGCGAGAACATTCCAAGGTGTCATATAATACTTTTTACACAACATGGCTGCAGAACCGGGATTTGTTTCGCTGACGGATACCGCTTTGAACGATTTAATCGACAGGATCTATGTAAGTTTTTACACTTAGGTATCATATAAAACAAATAATGAATGTTTTTCCATTCGTGCAATGGTACGAATATTTTCATTCGGAGAAAGATGAAATCGTTGAATGTAACATTCCATCTTTCACCTCATGAAAATATTCGTACCATTGCACTCATAAACATTGATTATTTGTATAATAACGATTTAAGTAATCATTACAAAATTACAAAATCATGAATTTTAATTTGAGAATGTATACCTAACAAAGTATAATGAATATATTGGTTATAAAATCAGTGGTATTTAGATATAAGATGCTGCTTCAAATTTCTTTTAAATAATGTTAATGACTTGCATGAAGAAATTTCAGGGGAAATAGAGTTCCAAATAACAGGAAAGTTGTTTCTTACTGATTTCAAAGAAATATTTGTTTTTACTGGCCAAAAATCTAACTCATTATTAACATTACTTTCTCAGTCAACAATATTTGGCTGTGTATAAATCAAAGTAGTATCATCTGCATACATAATATATTCAAATTTATCGGTAGCTTTCTTAATATCATTTATATATAACAAAAATAATAAGGGACCAAGGATTGACCCTTGGTGTACACCATGAGTAATACAAGATACATCGGAACGGTTATTATTATACATTACATATTGGACTCTATTATTAAGATAACTATCAAACCATTGTAAGGGCACTCCTCTAATTCCATAATATTGTAATTTTGATAATAATATTTTATGATCAAAAATATCAATAGCCTTTGACAGGTCCATAAATATCCCTATAGCAAATTTATTACTGTTAAAGGTTGGCTGACAAGAAAACTACCTAAAATTTTTGTTTTACTGTATCTAAGGTAGATTTTCATGAAGATTACTAATACAAACATATTTTCCGCGTCGTAAAACCCAATAAAATAAAAAAAAATCTTAAATTCACTTTAGTAATCCCCGTAAAAAAATTGAGTCCGGGCGAAGAAAAATGACGTCATCTTTTTGACGTCACATGCAGGCAATCGCAGTATAGCTCGGTCATAGACGTACACGCTGAGTGCAATACTCACGTTGACAGAGAGATATTATTTCGATTTGTTTCCAACATTTGCAAACATTTGTTAAAGTTTATATCATGGACGATCTACACTCAGATGTGTTGCTGCAAGCTGCTATAATTCATTTCTTAGGAATTTTCAGTTAAGCCTCAATTTACAAGCAACAACGAGTTTATTTTACTAGCAAGTCATAGGCTCTGCATGTAAACCATGCACGTTCCTCCGTGTTGCGGTCTGCTTGTGATGTCATGATCCGGGTTGCACGTGCGCACATTCCCGCTCCACTATAAATAACTTTTTTAGCAGCATGGAACGCCGATGTGAAAACAAGCAAAAAAGTTGCATGAAATTTACCTTTTTTGCCCAACTGAAAAAAAGAGTGTGGTATATCAATATAGGCACATATTTAAAGCTATAAACCTGAATAAAAGCCGGGATTTCACCATACCTTTATTTGCAGAAAGAACTTTATCTTGTAACTCAACTAAAGCATAGGAAGTAGAATGTTTTTTTTTCTAAAGCCATACTGTGAATCAATAAGAATATTTTTGTTTAAATTAGAATAATAAAGTCGATTATAAATACATTTCTCAAGTAATTTAGATATACTGGGTAGAACTGAGATTGGTCTGTAATTACTAAATGTATGTGGGTCATTCTTCTTAACTACAGGGGTAATTATAGCAATTTTCAATTCATCAGGTACAATACCTGTTTTCAAAGAAATATAAAAAAAATTTAAACCAAGGGATCGACAATATAATGTATTACCCTTTTCAACAAATTACTACTCAGATTATCAAATCCACATGCGTTACTATTTTTCAATGACTTAGTTACTTGTATTAGTTCATGTACAGAAATGGGATTGAAGAACATACGGTCGGGAAAATGATCATTAAGATATTGATTAAACATGGTACCAGGACTAGACGCTGATAGCGTTTCAACGGCTTCCTTTATTAACAAAATATGAATTGAATTCAGTAGCTATACATTGACCATCATCAATACGTTTGTTATCACATATAAAATACTCTGGTAGAGAATGTTTGGGTTTATTTAATAATGAATTAATAACAGTCCAAGTTTTTTGGGCATCACACTTAAATTGATTCAATTTATTACAAAAGTATTTTTTCTTTGCATTCTTTAACATATTATTAACTTTATTTCTTTGTTTCTTATACTTTCTCTTATTTGTTACATTCTTTCTGTTAATAAACTGTTTATATAAATTATTTTTCCTATTTATGGAACGTAAAATAAATGTATTAATCCAGGGCTTAAGAATACGTTTATTACATTTCTTCTTAACCAAAGGAAAATGTCTATCAAATAAAATAGTAAACCGATGAATAAATAAATTATAGGCTTTTTCTGAATTATGACAACTATAAACATAAGACCAGTTTTCCTCAATAAGATCGTTTTGAAAATGTTCTATTTGTTCTTGTGAAAAGTTACGTAGAAAATATTCACTTGATTCATTACATGACGAATTACGACCTTCCAAAATAATAAATATTGGTAAATGATATGTAATATCAGTACAAATGGTACCTCAATGAGCATTGGATCAATAACATTAGTGAAAATATTGTCTATTAATGTGGCACTATTTATGGTAATACGAGTTGCAGTTCGTATGACAGGTAATATACCAAACAAAGAGTTAATACTAAGAAATTCATTTACATGATTTTCAGTTTTAAAAAGATCGATATTAAAATCACCAGTTATATAAATGTTTCTATGTTCACTAGTTAATTTACGTACAATGTCATTATAAAATTCAAAGAAATGTGTCATATTTGAGCCAGGTTTCCGGTACATTACACCGACAGTATTTTTTTTCTGAAACTGATCTACAAAATCGATAAATAGGTATTCACAATTAATATCAGTATCAGAACAACAAAAAATATCCGTTCTAACATTATACACAATACCAGTTTGTACAAATAAAGCAACACCACCCCCGCGTCCATGGGACCTATCAGCATTTAACATTGTATAACCATCGAGAGAGAAGGGGATTACAGGGGTAGCATTTATCCATGTTTCTGAGATAGCTATAAAATCAAAAGAATGATGTAACATTGAGAGAAATTGTGATATTTTCATAATTTGTCTGTAAGCTTCTGGCATTAAAGTGAATAAAACTTAAATTTGAGTCAAATGGAGATTGAGAATTAAATTCGGAGGGTAAGAGACATGGACATGCCGTGGAGGAATTAAAAACATGCAAGTCAGGATCGTGATCTTCTAGAGGATTATTCATATTAAAACTTCGTCATTGTAGCATTGTACATAATAATAATTCTTAGAAATGTATGAATACCAAAAGCAGTCATATAACAAGCGTGTAAGTGGTATTCATGGCTGAGATTAGAATGAGACCAACATATATTCATGATGCACTGTTCAAAAGTCTTTGTCATTTTACAAACACAAACAAAACACAAATTACGTGAGAATGAATATATATACATCATAAACATGTGTTCTAACTATAGACTAAAAAAGATACACGTGGGACTCTTGGAAGTCAAGATAATTCCATTAATATGACCATAATGTTAATATGTTCTTTTGCACAATGAAATATATGAACACATTATAATCAGTTTAATACAAACGTGGGAGTTTGCAATAATCTACGAATCAGGAAAAGGCTAAATATGCCATTTATTGCGCATCGCCGTAATCATTAATTATACAGAAAAGTTTTTATTTTGCATTTGTTTATACACACCTACACAATATCGTGGGCTATACATAAAGAAAAACGATTGTAAAATGTCTTTAATTTATTTGATTGAAGACTGTTGTTGATCAGTTGTGACATTTCATCTTTAATTGTGAATTTTAAATATTTTAAAAGATATTTTAAAGATATTTTAAAAGATATTTTAAAGATATTTTAAAAGATAGATGGCGCTCAAGATTCTGTGGAATATTCGAACCGGAAAAAAATGAGCCAGATGTCGACCAGATCGAAAGACAGAAAACCATCACCAATTTCAACGGGTAAACGGCCTAACGCTATATCGTCGTCGACAAAACCCGGTCAATGCCCCAAAATCTACGCGGGAGCTGCGCCCATGAAAACGGCCCGGGCGATCCCACAAAAGGATTTGAACCAAGGCGCCCCGGTATTCAGCCCAGCAACAACCCCCAACACTGTACCCAGAGCTAACGCCATGGAAACCGCGTCACTAAACCCTGACAATACCTTCGAGCGGTAACGTGTTGACGAGCTGCAAAATCGCCAAGAAGTCATGGAAAAGCAAATGGCAGATATATCGAAAGAAGTAGACATCCTACGGGCCAAGGCAGCGAAAACCGAAGAGGCTACCAACAAAGGCGAACGTTTCTCGAGACGAAACAACTTCAGGATCGTCGGCATTCCCGAATCCCGAGCGGACGAGAGAGAGGACTGCGTGAAAACCGTCGAGGAGATCCTCCAGAGAAAGTTTCAGATGCCCTCCAAGGTAGAGCGCGCTCACAGAGATGGGAGGAGAGCAGGAGAGCAGGAGACCGCAAATTTAAATATGATTCATATCTGTGTCACTTGTGGCACTTGTATTATATTTTAAATATGTTTTTTTGAAAAAAGAAATCATGCCAGTATATGTGTTTGTTTAGGCACATTTTAAGATGTTTAAATTTAGATCATTTCTATTGAGTGCTCATTTGCAAACCTTGCATACTTTAAATATCCTCATTTTGTTGTTATTGTTTTTCTGTCTATTATACAAAATGAGTCTGCAGTAGAGACTACTGCTGCCCCTGCTGTCAAATAGTTTTCAGAGTTGTACGGTTTGTACTTTCTTTATTATGGTGTTACAGTTGTTATTATTTGTGATTTGCTTGTTTTGTCGGAACACAAATTCGATACGACATGCAAGGTGCATCAAGTGACCCCTTTCCTTTATGTCTTTTGTAAATAGCATCATGACCTGTTAAGAGGTCAGTAATCCTTTCTTTCCTTTTTTGTTATACTGACTCTATATTGTAAAAATCCCATTATGAGTATGAGTCCCTTTTATTTTAGGTAGGATGCTGGAGAGGCCAGCACAAACTTAAAGGGTACCACCACCCAAAAATAATATTCTTATTAAAGAAAGGTAACATCTTTAGTATTCCATTCCATCAACAAGTTCACAAAAATATGTTTCCAGAAAAAAATATATAATTGGAAACGCATCACCATTCTAAATCTCCTTGCTCATAAAAATATGGTTTTCATGGAAAAATATATATTAAAGATATCTGACTTATATACCTATAATCTTTGCCAGTTCATGTACAGTGTTAATAACGGTGAAGCTCCTACTATTACAAAAAAATATGTTTAATAGAAATAACCGTTATCACATCAGCCACTCTACAAGACAATCATTACTATTTCATTGACCATTGTTTAGATCTCTGTTTGCACAAAGAACGTTTTTGTTTACTGGCCCCAAAAGTTGGAATTCCCTGGAAAAATCTTTGAGGGAAATTGCCACTTTGAATGCATTTAAAGCTAAGTTAAAGAAATATTTGATAAATCAGTACAAATAAAATGAATACGCTATCATGTTGTTGCTTTATCGCATGTTGTTGCTTGTGTAATTAAGCGACACTGATATTTATATACTTATAGACTTAAACACATTATGTACCATTGGATGATATTTGTACATATTTTTCATACTTGAAATGGTTCTAATGATAATGACATCATGTATTAAAGGGTACCACCACCGAAAAATAATATTCTTATAAATGAAAGGTAACATCTAAGTATTCCATTCCATCAACAATTTCACAAAAATATGTTTCCAGACAAAAAATATATAATTGGAAAACGCATCATCATTCTAAAGCATGCGTTTATGGGTCTGCACGTACGAGACTACTTTGTCCAGAGCGAACGAATCGCCCGGGATTCTATTGTCTCCAAACGTACGCGTGAATAGCATTGGCGTACTCGCAAATGTTTGGCCCATACGGAACCAGGAAATAGTAGTGGTTCCGTAAGTGATGGAAATGAATTGCTTTGTTTATGAATTACACAACCCTTTGCAAAATGTTGGGTATCTATTTGATATCACAAAACGGTACCAAAACATTTAATTATGTATTGTTCTTTGCCTGGTGGTCCCCTTTAAAGGGATAGTTGAGTTTTGGTAGAGAGGGCGCTACACAAAATAATTGTTTGCAAGATAATGAAAAACTGAGTGTCAAATTCGGAAGAGCATACAATTTTAATGACAGAATAAACTTTATTTGATCAAAATTGGTTCAGAAATGACTGAAATATCCAAAAACATAACCATTTGTAATAAATGTGGGGCCCCACATTTATTCAATAATTTTGAACCAGCCGTTAAAATTGTTTTAAATGCTTCATTAAAAAAAAAAATTACAGAAGAGTTTTTTTTTTTATAGTTGTTGATTATGTCTCTATCTAATCACTATTTCAACAAAACACCACGTACACAATGTTGTATTTAAAATGGATGAAACCGATTAGTATTTAGAGAGCGCCCTCTTGAGTTTGAACGGCTCTTTTTGAATGATAACATGCTTTTTACTTAGTCATTTGTATTTTTGAATTCCTTTCGAGCATGGTGGAGTTATAACGATTAGTTTGTAATGTAATGGTGCAGGTTTTGGTTACTAAAATTCAATTTGACCAAAACTGTACTCTCTTTGCAAAAACTCAACTATCCCTTTAAGTATTCCCTTAAAAATTACATTGTTCTTCTGACTTGCCCTTCTTCAATTCCTCTTTTCTATCCCTTTCCCTATTCTCGCACATTATGTTTCTATATAATGTGTTTTTTTTTTTTTTTTTTTTTTTTATATAGTTTTTCATCGTTGTTTGATATGACTTGTTCATGCGAAAGTATGACATGCTACAAATATGAAATGTTTACAGTAAATAAATATATGTAATTAAAAAAAAGCATGTCATATTTATTATACATTTGTTATTATTTTAATCTTAGTATTGCTTAACCATTTCAGGGGCCTTTCAAATCACAAGCCTTGCTTCCAAGATTGGCTTCTCCACATTTTCGTAGAAATTAATTTCATAATCTGTGTGCATTTATGTTATTAATTGCTACTTTGATAAGTATATGTATTATTTGTGTATCCTATGTTAAACAACCATTTTGTTACACTTATTGTTTGAAATATTGATCCCATTATATTGTTTATTGTTTGTTTTGAAAATGTGGAAATACAATACGAATACAAAACTCAGTACAAGTGTTGACACACGGAATGCAAGACGCGATCGCATATTGATCGACCAACCCCTGCGAGCCACCACACAGGAGCTACTTCACACCCATCTGGCCGGGCGGGCGGGGTCGGTGAACGTTCTGCTCGCAGTCTCATATCGATGTAGTTGGCTGAAATCAATTTTCAATCTCATTGGCATTTGGGTTTTTTGGTTGACAGCTAATAATGTAATGCGATACGTTTGTCGTGCTATGCAGGCCAGCACACACAACTATCGGCGCGCTTCATATTTTGTATTTCTTTATAGCAAGTGGCGTAGCGAGGAAGGGGTAGGGACATAATAATTACCCCCGCCCCTCCTTCACAAGTTGCGCGTCTTTTTGTTTTTTCTCTTCGCCTCGGATATATAGCATAATGTCGGACATCGAGACTTGAGACTCATCAAATGGATCTAGTAACATTGTCCAAATCCACAAATCTTAATTAGACATCTATATTGGTTCTCTCACTCATACACGATTAAAACGCTGTGTAAAAATGGTTGTTGAATCTTTTTATACAACCTTAGGTGTAGCATGATTAGTTGTAGAAAGAAGGGTTGTGTAAAGCGGCCATTGTTCAAGCGTTGATTAAACGTGTTAAATCACGTGATAGTTTCGACCGCGAAATCATCGCGACAAAACCCTTTTTGTCCCTCTGCAAACCAAGCGAAACAAGATAGCGACGAGGTAGCGTGTTAGTCTTATAACCCAAAGGTCCCCGGTTCGAATCCGACTTTGCCGTTTTATAGTACACTCATTTTTGTATTTTCTATTTCAACAACAGGGTTGTTTAAAATTTATTCTAAACAACGGTTGTAGAAAAAAATTAAAACAACAGTTGTGTAATCTTTAAACAACTGGGATTGTTGAATGTTTTCCACAAGAGTTGGATGGTTCATATGTTAAACAGCGGTTGTAGAAAATTTTCAACAAGTTGTTGAATTTGTTTACACAGCGTTTTAACAGTGAACCTTGCCTGTATATCCGTATTACCAATAGAGGCATGGGACAGGTTTTTTTTTTCCTCCAAATTTTCCTTTCGTTAAAAAGATATTTACGATTGAAGTGTTCGGATTTGTAACTATCCACTGGATAGTCATAACTGTGTACAAAGTCAGTACAATGAGTTAGGGAATATCACTTTGCTTTTTTTTAATCATTACTCGGCCATACAGTATAACACCCATTTAACGTGAAATTTTCACACAGTCAATACTCAGTAGACATAATTAAATCACACAACTACACATTTTACAAACCATTCATCACTTTCTGCACATGCCAGCAACGTTACTAGATGCCTTTAAAGGGGAATTAACTCCTATCCTTTTGACTTACTGGATGTGATGAGAGCATAACTACTATCATTGCTAGTCACTTATTTCCTCATGAATATTCCCGATTACAAAAATAATCAATATTTTATGGACCACTGTCGTCTGCTTTCAATGCCCATAGGAGGCGGCCATTTCTTCAACTACTCGCGGTGAAATGACGTGGCAGGCGGAGAACACAATAGCATTATATCGTAACCCGGTATTGTGTTCTCCGCCTGACACGTCATTTCACCGCGAGAAGTTGAAGAAATGGCCGCCTCCTGTTGGCATTGAAAGCAGACGACAGTGGGCCATAAAATATTGATTATTTTTGTAATCGGGAATATTCATGAGGAAATAAGTGACTAGCAATGATAGTAATGCTCTCATCACATCCAGTAAGTCAAAAGGATAGGAGTTAATTCCCCTTTAATGTAATATCTGCATAATAAAAAATAACCAACTCTGAACGTGGTTTTCTTTTTACAAATATACTGCCATCTCTAGATGGAGACGGTCAGGGAAGCCGTGGAACAACCGTCATAACAGAAAAATCATTTTACGTCTACAGTATTTGCCGTGATGTGGCAAGAAAATGCATCCAAATACATTCCTAAATTCATAACATCGTATAGAGCATTAAAAAAAAATGTAAACCGGAAGACAGATTTAATGATCACAATACTTGATAATGCGCATGTGCAGTACACCTTAATATGCATTTATAAATAACATAATAATGTATCAGTGGTAGAAGATAATGGTTTAAAGGGGTAGTACAGTTTTAGTAAGGCTGAACTTTAGTAACCAAAACCTGCACAGTAACATTACAAACTAATATTTATAACCCCACCATGCTCGAAAGGTATACAAAAATACAAACGACTAAGTAAAAAGCCAGTTATCATTAAAAAGGCGCCATTAAAACACAAGAGGGTGCTCTCTAATAAGGCATTGGTTTCAACCACTTTTCATACAAAATTATGCGTGTGATGTTTTGTTGAAATAATGATTAAATAGAGAGATCATCAACAACTATTTAAAAACCGCTTTTACAAATTTTGGAAAAAGTGTAAGCATTTTTTAAATTTTTTCAAAAAAATCATCGTATTTATTTGGGGCCCAAATAAATACGATCGGATATATTTATTGATATTTCAGCCATTTCTGAACCGATTTTGACCAAATAAAGTTTATTCTATCATTAAAATTGCATGTTCTTTCAAATTCGACACTCAGTTTTTCATTACCTCACGAAGAAATTGTGTTGTGCAGCGCCCTCTCTACCAAAACTGAACTACCCCTTTAATTCTGTTTCATTTATATTAATTTTATATGCACGCGATAAACCTGATTTTGTTCAGAGGACAAATGTAATATGGACAATCATCAATAGTATATGCTTTACCCCACCGCCTCCCTACGTTTTACTCTAAGAAAATGATAAACAAGATGAAAATGATAAAAATAATTAAAAAGTACTGAACAAATACATTTCTGACCTATATTTTAAAAGTCAGAGGTCGGGATTTGACTTTTTGTCAAGTTTCAAGCATTCTCTGGAATATTATACTGTTTATTGCGATCCATTCATCTTGTCAAGTTCAACCAGAATCACATGGGGCTTTCGCTTTTCTCTTGCACAATAATATTTGGTTTATGGTATCAGAAAAAACAAACAAATGGGTTTGTTTTTCAATGTCTCCCTAATTAGGGAGATATAGTTATGATTTAATGAAAAGCGTTCAATGAATGCTTTTTGAGTCACGATTAATAGGCAGTAAGTGATACAATCTGACTTCAATTTTCTTTATTTTATAAGATAAACGGTGTTCCTTTTCTTATGAAATATAGAAATCTTAAATATAATGCACTTTTGGAAAAAAATATGAAGTTTGTTAATCAATAGAGCCCCCCTCTCGTGCGCCTTTATAACCATCCAAAGAATATCTCCATATATAGTTACAGTTTTAGTGTGAAAGTGGGGAAAATTCGAATTTAAAGATTATTCGCTCACTATGTAGCATGTATAGTAATAATTTTGGTGTGAACGTGTAGTGGGCTAAATTCGAATAAAGACCCTTCGCTCACTATACAGTAACAATTCTGATGTGAACGCGGGCCAAATTCCAATAAAGGTTGTTGGCTCGCGACAGTGTTAGAAAGCTCGTCTTATGTAGAACGGTGTCGATTCAGTGGCTTTTAATTCTAATGGTCTAGAGAGTCTCTTTTTACTATAGGCGTAAGAGGCTAGAGGGGGAGGGAGCTGAATGGCTGCAGCCCCCCTGGAGATTTGTTTAAATGGCTATATTCTGGCAAAAAACGTCTCGATTGGGCAAACTCATGTCATTTGGGCAAACTCATGTCAACACCGTGACATATTCGGGCAAAATTTTATTTTTCTGACTAAATCATAAAAAAACATATTATTTTCGGGCATCATCTAATAGGTGAGGAATTTGTTTATTGCTGCTTGTCGGGCGAAAAAGTAGGAAAGATAATTATGTGGGCAAAAGACCCCAGCCCCCCTGAGAAAAATGTGCCCCATACGCCCATGTTTTGTTTAGCCCCCCTCCCTGTTTCGATGTTCACGCCCCCATGACCAAAAAAGGTGCGTTTCCATTAGAGCGAATTTCCGCGGCGAAATTTTTTTTTCGCAGCGAATTATTGAAAAATCGCTATGAGGAGCGATTTTAAAAATTCGTTTGCGAATATTCGCCATGTAATATGAATAATATATATGAATAATATATGAATAACACTGATTTGGTCCGTGCGAATGTTCGCGGCGGAAATTCGCAGCGGAAATTCGCTCTAATGGAAACGCAGCTTAAAAGATAGTGACAAAACTTTTTGGAAAAAAAACAAACAAACAATACATTAAACATTTCCCCACAGACTGCCCCGCTGGTTGCTTTGTAAAATTGCCAATTCATTTTCCAAAACAGGTCATTATTTTTGTTTGATAGTAAATACATGTCAAATTCGGATTAGCAAGGAAATGTTATGTTCTCCATGTAAAGTTTCTTTAAATTCTCGAATAATTATTTGCATCTTGGCTTTTGAATATGTGTTTTAACTTCAAGGCTACAAATAACCTATACCATAATAGTAGATCTTCTTTTCATTTTCACTTAATTTAATTTATTCAACCATTATAAAACAACAACATAAATATACAATTCGGTACAAAGTAATCAATATACACTATAATCAAAGAAAATTATGGTAAACAGTTATGGTAAAATAATCTTTGAAACATGGATTCCCGCCATGTCTTTCGCCTAGTATAACGCCCTCTTACTTCGATGTGACCGAAAGGGTAACAGTGGGGGCGTGTTGGTTTGTTGGATATTGTTTTCATCTATCTAATGGCCAGTGGCGTAGCTACGGAGGGCCCCTATTGACCCCACCTCCCCCAACATGGCAAAAGGCGGTTTAAATACCCCAATAAGCAAATTACCCCCACCCAAAGTAAACCAGACAACACCTTATATACGTCACTGGGTCAGAGCATTAGGTCAACCCCCATGGGCGGGCTGGGGGAGGGGGGGGGGGCGTTTGCATTTGTTATGTCCTCCGTCCCCACCCCACCCCTCCCTCCATTTGTATTTTTGCTCCGTCTATGCAAGCATAGTGCTTTTAATTTGTTACGGATTCCGTCCAATTTCGTGAGTTTCTCTAGCTCGTGTAGCCGCAACACCCCCCCCCCCCCCCTCCCCCCCACGGTCCAGCCCCCACACGCAATTTTGCTCCGTCCCCTGCATGCATTGTGGTTTTAATTTGTTTCGGACCGCGTCCATTTCGTGAGTTGCTCTATAGTTCGTGTAGCCACAGTGTCTCATTCATCTGTCTTACGTATCTCAGTAGTTGCAAATTACGCCACAGAATGTCCTTGGACGTCCATCAAACCCTGCGTCTTTTTCGCCATTGCCCTTTTTATAAGGAGCAGTGGTGTATCTACGGGGGCGGGGGCTCGGGGGCTCGGGGGAACGTGCCCCCAACACAATAATTGACAAAAACAATAAGAAAAACATACGGAACAACTCATTTGAAAAATGAAGAGCTAAGTTCCAAAAAGTGCTAAATCCTCTTTCCATAAAAAATTGAGTTAGCGATATCAGTACATTAATAAAATACTTACCTACCTAGAATCCACATTTTATGACAAATTACACAATCAAAATAACAAATAACATGGAACGCTTCTTTTCATATTCCCATAGGCATGTGTAGAAAGTTTGAAAGAAACCTATTTTAATCCAAATTTGAAAAGGTGGGTTTAGCGCCTTTTGAAATTAAGCTCTTCAAAATGGATAGAAAGACATAGCAAGAATGCGCCCCCAAATAATTTGCGTGCCCCCCTCCCCCTATCTCCCCCAAAATCAGTCCGACCGTGCTACGCAGCTGGTCTTTCCCGTCATTGCAGTTTTTAGAGGGGGCTGCTAAAACACCAACATCTGTCCTACTTCTTGTGAACCCGGCAGCTCAGTATATACTGCAAGTTGTCCTGTGTTTGATAACATGAATTAAACATGTTACACTGTTAAAACGCTGTGTAAGAAACGCTGTGTAAAAATGGTTGTTGAATCTCTTTATACAACCTTAGGTGTAGCATGATTAATTGTAGAAAGAAGGGTTGTGTAAAAATGCCAATGTTCAAGCGTTGATTAAACGTGTTAAATCACGTGATAGTTTCAACCGAGAAATCATCGCGTCAAAACCCTTTTTGTCCCACTGCAAACCAAGCGAAACGAGATAGCGACGAGGTAGCGTGTTAGTCTTATAACCCAAAGGTCCCCGGTTCAATTCCGACTTTGCCGTTTTATACTACAGTACAATCATTGTTGTATTTGCTATTTCAACAACAGGGTTGTTTAAAATTTATTCTAAACAACGGTTGTAGAAAAAATTAAAACAACAGTTGTGTAAACTTTAAACAACTGGGGTTGTTGAATGTTTTCAACAAGAGTTGGGTGGTTCATATGTTAAACAGCGGTTGTAGAAAATTTTCAACAAGTTTTTGAATTTGTTTACACAGCGTTTTAACAGTGTAAAGGAATCTAGTAACATTGTCATAATCATCCCCAAACTTACTTGGAACTCTAGCGGTTCTCACATACCTCATTGTCTTCGTATTACAAATAGAAGCATGGAACCGACAGGTTTTCGTGTTTTAAATGTATCGTCCGTTATAAAGATATGTATGATTGAATTGTTTATATTAATAATTATCCAGCGGATAATTGTAACTGTGTACAAAGTCAGTGCAATGAGTTAGCGAATATCACCTATGCATGTTCGCTTATTACTTGGTTATGACATTCATTTACCATGGAATTTCCACACATCACTCAGTGGAATTATCAGATGACAGAACTCACAGAAATACACATTTTATCAACCATTTGTGAGTTTTTGCACATATCAACAAAGCTGCTAGATCCATTTAAGGTCGCAACGATAACTTTAAATAAAATACACTGTATGTAGCAATCGTTGTTTATGTTTAGATTGAATAAGTTTCGTGTTTTTGTGTTCTTGTAGAACTGCATATGTATTTTGAATATTGTTGTAAATATTTAAAGCGCATAGGGAACAAGTATGGTTATAATGCGCTATATAAGCTAAAAGTATTATTATTATAATCGCTGACCCCGTCAAACGTGAAAAAGGGCGTGCGTGCGAGGTCCAAAGCGCCGAATTGAAAGTCTAAATTATTATTTTCTTTTGGGACATAATACGATAAGACGTGAAACGCATTCTTTTTTTAAATTTGGGAATGATTATGATCTAACAAGTTTCTTCTTCGATGCGACCAGCTTTTGCAATTATGGCAGTAATCATGATTATGTATTATTTACTGTAATGCAACCCGGATGATAATGTTGACCGAGTTCATTATTTAGAGCAATTACCATGCTCCGCCTCACCCATTAGTTTGTACTTATGGGTATTACGAGTAAGTATACAAATAAACGAGAAATAATTCGAAGTATAGATACAGACCCCTTGGGCTTACGAAAAACAGTTTACATTATTAATCCAAAATAGAATCTTCTATATATCATTCCACTTTCATTTGACATTGTTAAAGAAACATAACCAACATCACACGGACCAAGTACGTATACTGATATACGAGAAACAATTCGAAGTATAGAGATACAGACCCCTTACGAAAAAATAGTTTGCATTATCAATTGGAAACGGAATCTTTGATATAATTTAATTTGTATAATAGTAACATTTGATATGGCATGGTTTTCGTATTTTGAAAAAAAACTACTGCGAGTAAATTCATCCAGAGTGACGGCGTAGATATCAGAAGACCTGGGACGAAAAGGACGTAACTCACAAACTTGGTTTTTTCAATTTAAACCATTTTCGTTTAAAGATAATGTCCACCATTTGCAAGCCAAAGTTCAAAAGTTGCGAGATTATTGTCCTATTATGAAAGAAAATACAATTTAAGAGCCAGTTCGAGAAGGATAGAACATGAAGATATAATTGTATAGGAAATATATTGATTTTTTTAGAATAAACGGTCGCTGCGACCAAGATTTTTTTTTTCCACTGCGACGCTGTTGTACCAACTGCTAAGTCAGCAGACTTGGACGTGTACTCTATGGTATTAACCCATTGCCAACGGGAACCTGTATTAACTATAATATGAGGATTGCAAAATCATGTAGGGAAAATATTAAAGGGATCTAAGTAACTTTGTTGACATGTGCAAAAAGTGATGAAGGGTTGATGCAATGTATATTGTTGTTATCTCATATGTCCACAGGGTATTGTGTGAAAATGTCAAGTCAAATGGACATTGCATGGCCAAGTAATGAGTGAAAATGCAAAGTGATATTCTCTAACTCACTGTACTCGCTTTGTACACAGAAGAAAAACTCCGGGAGAGTTTTTCTTATCTGAATACTTCGATCGTACATATCTTTGTAATGAAAGGGAAATTTGAAAAACCGAAACCGGTCCCATGATTTTATTGTTAATACGAATACAACAAGGTATGAGGGAACCGCTATAAGTAAAATTCAATTTTGAGGATTTGGACAATGTTACTAAGTCCCTTTAAGCATCTAAATATGTAAGGTCAATCAGCGCTGGTTGCTTGTCAATTACGGACCCAGCTCCGAAGTATCAAGACTAATTCGGGTCGCCCAACTAGGCCATCCAAACATGACAAAGAGATCATGACAACAATGCGAGGAGGGTTCTCGACGACTCCAAACCTGACTCAACAGATACTGTGCTCAGTCTGTATACATGGTATAGGGATCTAGTAACACTGTCCAAATCCACAAAATCTTACTTAGAACTCTAGTGGTTCTCTCATACATTGTTGTATTCGTATTACCAATAGAAGCATGGAACAGGTTTTGGTTTGTCAAATTTCCCTTTCGTTATAACGATATTTGTGATTGACGTGTTCGGATTTTTGATTATCCACTGGATAGTCACAACTCTTTACAAAGTCAGTGCAATGAGTTAGCAAATATCACTTTGCATTTCTGCTTAAATATTACTTGGCCATGATATCATCCATTAAACGTGCAATTTTCAAACAATATTCAGAAGACATATTAGATCACAAAACTACACATTATACCAACCATTCATCTCTTTTTGGACATGCTATACATTTTCTAGATCCCTTTAAATGATATGTGATTACGATGTCCTTAGTAAAATAAAGACGTTTTGATATATCCATTATATATCCAATCTCAGTGTCGTCTAAATCCATATTGCGCTCTAAGTCCCGATCACGGGAAACTGTTCGATCTTGTTCGACGATTATTTATGCGATGATACGCTCATCGAAAAGACTCAGAGCGCAATCGATTACCTTATACAGGATCCCATTGGCGCACGCACGGCATCGCGGAGTGGCACTTGGCAACTAATACTTCATAAACCGGTACCTATAGAGGTGTTGCATAAAGAGTAAACGCAAGTTCAAATAATCAAATGCAACTTTCCGTGTAAACGCACACCCATTGCATTTGCGTTTGCTCCATTAGCTATACAGTGCAAAGTTGTGTTCGAAGTTAAATGGAAATGTGCGTTTGATTCTCTTTTTGCAATGGACAGTTGCAAAAAGTTGCGATTAAATTGCAAAGTTGCAGTTTTTAAAGCTGCAACTTAAAGCTGTATACAGCACCCCCATGTCAAATACATCTTAAAGTGCATGCGTCGTCTGAGTCAGGAATGCGCATGTAGGTGGCGCCATGATTGTCTTTAAAACGAAGCGGAAACGTGCGCGAGCGCGACCCGCAAGGAAATGATACGCTCGTAAGCGCTAAGGATCGCTATGTGCGTCCGTATACATGCATGGCGCGTTATTGTGAGCACTTTCAAATTCGTCTTCTCACAAGACGACGTAATACCTTTAATGTTATAGTCACTCTGTAGTAGTCCGGCATTAGGATATGCAGACCCGGGGGAGGAGGTGGCTGTCATGTTGAGTGATGTAAACACACGTGACCAACCGGGCAGCAAACAAGCCCTTGAACATTAGTGGGTTTTTGCCTGTGAGCAAAATCATCCGCCAAACATCTTTGTAGTAAACTTCCATCCCAATCCCCTGAGCAAGTTTAAGTCTATGCCGAATGCAAACAACAACAACAACAAAAACAACAACAACACTTACATGTTCGTGAAAGGGACCATGGCAATTGGAGTCATACTTGTATGTTTTTGACCTCCTAATCGCATAACGCCCGTAGCGCCCATTGTTTAGTCACGCTTGTTTACAGCATTGAGCCCACCGCGCACAGACTATACATGATCCGATTCCAGTCCGACGAACAAGTACGTATCTGTACTAAAGCAAGGCGTGCGCATACGGAACCATGAGGCCATGATGGTTCCGTAAGCGTTGGTGATTAATTGTATTGTTTGTGTATTACACAACCCTTTGCAAAGTGTTGTACATCTATTTAATATCAAACACCGTTACCAAAACATGATTGTAAGCCTATGTTGTTCTTTGCGCGATGGTCCTCTTTGAAACATGACGTGTAGTTCAGAATATTGTTTGTTTTTCGGATTCGATCGGATCGGATTGTGTGGTGTTCAGTGGGCTTAATATAGCCAATCCTGCTCTAGCGATCACTTATTATCACCTTCATTATGAAACAGTTTACATATACCGTAAATTAATCTGTCTATAAAAACATAAGTAATTCGTATTCAGATGTCTTTACTATGCTAACCCTTACATGGATTCAAATTCAAGCGAAAACCTCAAAACAAACTTTTTACACACACAGAAAAAATGTACTGAAGTATATCTTTAAGATGTTAGTGTAAAAATTGCTATAATAATTGCCCCATCTTTCCTCTCTTTCCTTTATCCTATTATTATTTTTCTTCGCCTTCCCCAAAGAGCGAAAAGCTGCTCTTGTCATCAACAATTTTTTTCCCCGCACCTCTGTCACTTCTTATTTCAGCTAAGCATGCTAAGACACTTTCTGGGAAGACCAAATTTCATAACTCAATGATTCTCTCTTTATGAGATTAAAATTAATTTCGTCCCTGTCCTCCGCCCCCCTGAATCCACACCACACGCACAAATTCCGGGTTATTCGATCACTATCTGGTAATGAGATTATCAATATACAAATGATGCGCAGGTATGAGTGGGTCGGTAGGAATTGTTTGCACAAGGTAACTATGGAACTGTTAAACCAACGAGGCGAAGCAGAGTGGGTTTAGACTAGTTTCCATAGTTACCGCGTCCAAACAATTCCACCGACCCACGAAATAAACTTGCGCATCATCTGTTTTATAGAATGGGCATTGTTAGCCCCCCAAAAAGTCAAAAAATTAAAAATTAGAAAAATTACCGGATGCATGAAATAATTTTACCGGACGCATGACATTTTTTACCGGACGCATGATTTTTTTTACCGGACGCATGAAATTTTTTACCGGACGCATGAAATTTTTACCGGACGCATGAAATTTTTACCGGACGCATGATTTTTTTACCGGACGCATGACTTTTCATGCATCCAGTACAATTAATTGTCTGCACAAATTTTGCTCTCAACCAATCAGATTGCAGGGATTTATCAACCCATTCTATAAATAACTTTGTCCATGTCCGCTGCCCTTTCGCGTCCACACAACACGCACCGATTCCGGGGTGCGTAACTGTTTGTTTTGCGATGTGACTTAAGCATACAGTCGAGCCGTGTTTTATGGGGTAATCGATATGGTTGGCGTTCGGATTATTGTTATGGCTGTATTTTGTTAATGGAATTCAGCTGCCCTCAACTTTTGAAGATAGTTTGGTTTCGTAAATCAGAATGATGCGCTGTGCCATCTTGATGCGAACGCCTGGAGCACTGTGCGCACAGTCAACATTGTCAAGCCTAGTTCAAAGTGGCGAACCGCGGTATAACAGTTCGAACAGCGCCCTCTACATCCCCATGCATAACTATCTTTAAGTCCGGATGGGAGTATAAGGGATTTAATAGCGCTAGGGTTAGCGTTCTGTATTTTAGAATATGGAATACAGTCCTATAATAATTGCTAACCATTTTACTCAAATTCACCACACCTCTATTACAAGGGGAATGTCGCTGTTGACGCTTATATCAATTCGGAGTTATTCTGGGAGACGATGCTTCTGCATCCCGAGGGGTGGGGAAGGGGGAGGGGGCTTCAATCAAGTAAAGTAACTGGGCTGGGGAAAACATAAACATCCGGGCTTAGACCTGATCCGTGTCCTATGTTCGAGCACAAAATGCCAGGCGAGTGTTATTTGCAACAGTTTGTTAATTAAAAACCATCATGATACACGGCGAACTATACGTATTATTTTGTTTACCATTATCTCATGTACACTTAGTAGTGGTATTCATCATGGTTATATATAAAAAGAGATTGATCACTGAAGTAGTTGACATAGGCGTAGGGGGCGGGGGCTGGGAACAAGGGGCTGGGTAGCCCCCCCCCCCCCCCCCCCCCCCCCACCCCCACTCCCTGCCCGGGAATGCTTTGAAATGGCAATATTTTGATACTAATAAAAACAACAACCTCGTTTTAGATTAAAATCATATCCTCTTTTTGGTAAAATCATATCACTACGAGGCGGTGGCTAGGGGCTAGAAAGCAGGAGCTGCTTAGCCCCCCCCCCCCCCCCCCCCCCTCTCTCCCAGACCGCCCCGAATTTTTAGAAATGGCAATTATTTGGGCAAAATGACCTCGTTTTAAATCAATACCATTTTCCTCGTTTGGGAAGAACCATATCAGTTCAGTTCAGTTCAAGTTTATTTTTGATGTTCACAAAATACATTTACAGTTCAAAATAATGAAAAATATCACTTATGAGACAATGATAATTATTATTTGTGGTAAAAACACAACAGCACACTATTGAGTGCAAGCGAAATAAGAATTGTTACCCTTATAATAATAATACAAAATGATAATAGTAGACATTTATAGAGCGCAAATTGCAACGAGCCTCTAAGCGCTATTATTATTACCCCGGTCAACGGATAAACACTTCTTTCATTCGGTGAATGTAGAGGCATTTTGCCGTTGAACCAACATTTACTGGTCAGCATGCATCAGAATGCATGGCTGGTGTTATTGGGAACAGTTTGCTAATTAATGACCATGATAACGACCAGCTACTTGTTGTGTACCGTGCGTGCGTGTTTGCACATCGTGTGAATCGACAGACGAGCACGATTAATTAAGATAATTGCAATCTGCGTGACCGATACGGCAGTATGGGTGCTCATGGGTGTGTGGGCACATCCTTGTCAGGGGGGGGGGGGGGGGGGCGTAGAAGGTAGGGCGGCTGAGGTATTTTGGCAGAATATCACCTTTCCCGAATAAAGAATATAATTTTGCGCGAATTTGAGGTGCACAAATTTTGCTCGGATATGACGCCTTTACCCAATACAAAGTGTTTTTCCTCAAAAAACTGATATATATTATTACCGGAGGCTTAGGGAAATTTTGCCCAAATATTGCCGTTTCATTATTTTCAGGGGGCTGCGGCCATAGCCCCCGGATCGTGCGCCTATATGCATGGTATAGCTTGCAAATGATGACGTCGAGTGAAGAGTATAATTATTGAAGACTGCTAAAAATACTCAATATAACATAACAAAGCGTTGGTGCCTACTGACGCAAACGATTCCGATATTTATGTATACTTCCCATTAAAGGGACTTCAAATCCTCAAAACTCACCTGGAATTCTAGTGGTTCTCTCATACCTCATCATATTCATATTAACAATAAAAGCGCGGGACAGGTTTCGTTTTTTCAAAGTTCCATTTCGTTCAAAAAACTATTTACGATTGAAGTGTTCAGATATAAAATTGTCCCCGGAATAATTTCATGCCATGTACAAGGTAAATACAATGAGTTAGTTAATATCAGTTTGCAATTTTGCTCATCATCTCAGCCAAAAACATCCAATTAACGTGAAATGTTCACTACATTATTTTTTGGACATATCAGATCACTCCAATATACATTTTTATTAATCACAACATTACTTGTTGCACTTGTCTACGAAGTTACTAGATCCCTTTAAGAGAAATTCAGCATAATATACGTCACACTGAATTCGTAATTATAATTATGAATGACATATAAGGCATCACAATGATAATAACCATGGTTATTTCTGGCATGTCGACATTACACATAATTGTGGTATTCTACACAAATGTTTGTTCGCTCGTGTCTCCTATAGATTAATCTAGCATTCAAATTCAAATAAAAGTATTAAGTTTAAGTGGTTGCTAAAACCAGCTGTTGCCCAGTGGATGCCCCCGCTATTTTCAAAGAAAAAAAGAACATGGGGAAGTAAAAGCAGAATATAATAAATCTAAATACTATAATAGTTATAAATGTTATATATGATGGTAATAATGTAGATGATGCATACAGAGTGGACAAACGAGTCATACTATGGTTGCGCTTTAAGGACACTTTTCGCGAATTTTTCGCGAAACTTCCGCGAAATTTTCGAGAAAGACAGTGCGAAATATTCAAATTGTCGCGGTTTCGCAATTTGTACACACTACTCACTGGATATATCTTATTAGATCATAGAAATACACACTTCATCAACCGTTTGCCCGTTTTTGCACAACACGTCAACAAAGTTACTAGATCCCTTTGAACAGGAGAAATCGCAAACACAGATCTACGTCAACAACTTGGCCAGATTGGATACACATTATCACCCATCGAATGTACATGCACTTTGGTATAGGGGAGGACACACAACAACATACATTATATAGGATAGACAAACATTAATGCTCCTCAAGGACATCTTTTTATAAACTTAATGGTGCTTTTATTTTCCAGGAGATCATTAAGGGCGAAGGAATTAACCATCATTATTTCTGACGCAGCCATCCGGATACTCTAATTGCAATAAATGCAACAACCAATGTTGCACTCTCCGGTTTTAAAGGGGTCCACCAGACAAAGAACAACGCAGGCTTATAATTGTTTTGGCACAGTTGTTTGATATTGAATAGATGTCCAACACTTTGCAAAGGGTTGTGTAATTCATAAACAATGCAATTAATGACCATACGTATGCGAGTGAGTCATTCTGTACACGCGTACGTTTTGAGACAAATATATTACTATAACCAATACAGACGCGAACGTCCTGTACAATAGACTAGTCTTCTTCTGCAGACCCATGAACACATACTTTATTAACTGCGGTGATAAGTTTTCAAATTATATAATTTGTCTGGAAACCTATTTGTGTGAACTTCTTGTTGGAATGGACTACCAAAACTATTACCGTTCATTTATAAGAATATTACTTTTGGGTGTTAATTCCCTTTAACTCCTAATTGCATTGCACATAATTGCGAGAAAGGAGATCACGGTGACGCTAGTGTGTGTCGGAACGAATGTGTTTGCGAAATTATAAAATTATCCTGTTATGTTAATTGACAAACTGGCATTATCCTTTTACATGTTTAGATGTGATTAAATTTCCGTTGGTCTTGAAACCTTCTCAGTATAATATGGTTCATCGAACGTGATTAACATTCAAACGACTTCTTAAACTTTCTTGAACAAGTTATAAGCTTATGGAAATTTGTGCTAGTTGGGACATGGCTAAATAACTATAACAAAGGTATAACACAAACTAATTAAACATAATATTCTAATAGTAATTTTGTTTCAGTGGAAAGTAATACAATTTCATGCACACAACAAATAACAGGATATGTTCCTAATGCACAATACAGTGAAATTAGGAATGGTGCCAAATTTGAATTCGTAATTTCGGTCATTCCGTCCACAAAATTCTATAATTTTGTGATTCCGTCCGCCGAATTGGACCAGCGGCTATCACTTTATCATTTCTGATGATTTCTCGACCAGCTAGTATTGCTCAAACTTGTACAAGTTATTCTTCACAACTATAGCTTCTCTCTATATATTAGCAAACACAAGGATTTGCACGAATTTCATTGTCCTTTAAGTTTTAGGCTTTAACATTAAACGCAAAAAATGGCTAACGAAGTCAAAGCGAAAGAAACACCCGATGGCGTGTCTGGCGTGGATGTGCCTAATTTAATGATCCACGGCCTCTCTCTGTCTTCTATGTCTTTCGGCTAAAAGGCACCTGGTATCGTGGCGCTTAATTAAATGATTCATGTTTTCTTTGATATCGGCAGCAGAAAAAGGGGTACAGCAAGAAAATGAAACGATGAGATGCGGACAATTTTCTATAACTCAATAAATTACCATTCAAGTCTTATGTGAACTGCTTCGTAGAATCGAGATCGATTGTAAAATTAAAGACTGAATGACTGAAGATCAATCTAT